>JAHTLZ010000007.1:13084606-13111891 GCA_023846285.1 Phrynocephalus versicolor | reverse complement strand
GAAGAAGAAGAAGAAGAAGAAGAAGAAGAAGAAGAAGAAGAAGAAGACACCTTTGGTCTTCTCTAGGGTTCTCAAGTCTGAGGGTTCTGACTGAAACCTCAGGAGATTACTATCCTATCTTGAGTCCAAGTAGGAAGACAAAGCTCAGTCAAATTAAACTGAACAAGCAAATCTAATTCTATTATATTTGAGGTAGCATCTTGTCAGACACTGAACAATTCAACTAAGCATTGGACTTTGCTGCTCATGTACAGAGATTTGATGAGCAAAGAAGAACTAAAATTATGTCAAATAGATATAATATATTTTCATATCATGCATTGGTTTAACAGAAATCCTTATTTTGTGGGGATTTGGCTGAGTTAGGCCATAACCTGGATGTCTAATACACTTCATAGAATAGGAAATCATAATAGTAAAAGTATTATGAATCAATATAGGTATATTTTGTGTGTTGTTTCTGGAGACCAGCTGTGGAGTATAATGCTACAGACATGATTATACACATTTTATCTAGGTTGCAATCCAGTTAGGCCTGATTGTAGTAATGGGAAGTGTAAACATCAGTCCAGGTCTTGCAAAGGAGAATCCAGTTGTGAGACTGAAAGTGAAGAGGAGGAGAAAGAAGGCCGGTGTGGTAAGCCTGATGTAAACTGTATTTTAGGCAGGTGCTTCATGTTCAGAATTTAGTTGGTTTCTAAAATAAATTGAGAATAATTGTCCATTTCCAAACTACAGTGGTACATCGAATTACAACATTAATCCACTCTGAAGCCATCTTTGGAAGTCAATCAAGCCATTAAGTCAAACAGCGATTTCCCATAGGAATGCAATGAAAATCTATTAATCTGTTCTGGAGGGAACAGATTAATAGGTTTTCAGTGCATTCTTATGGGAAGGCTCTTCCAACCCCTTGCAATCAAGGTTAGTGGAAGGCTGCTTTCTGCTTTCCCGCCAGACAGCTGACTTTGACAGATCAGAACTGTCAAAATCAGAAGGGAGGTGCGGAGAGCAGCCTTCAGCTCCCCTTGATTGAGGGAGAAGCCCGGGTGCCTTGCAAGTGAAGGACTTCCCTTCCAAGGTGCCCATGCTGTGGGAAGATGCATCTGTCCCAGGGGTCCCCTGGGGTGGATGCATGTTTGCCCAGCCTGGGAGGTTTGGAAAGGAGGTGCACCTGCTTTCCAAACTGCCCAGGCTGTTGGAAGATGCATTCATCCCAGGGATGTCCTGGGGAGGATGCATGTTTGCCTAGCCTGGGTTGTTTGGAAAGGAGGTGTGCCTGCCTTCCAAATTGCCTGGACTGCAGAAAGATGCATCCATCCCAGCTTGGGTGGTTTGGAAGTCAAGTGGTGGCAGCGGTTCGCCACCGCCACTTCCCTTGCAAGGCACCGAGGCTGGCCGAAGATCCATGGTCCCTACGATCTTCGCCCAGCCCAGGCACCTTGCAAGGGAAGAGCTTATGTCTCTTTTGCAGAGATGGAAGCAACCAAGAAAAAGGAGGAGGTGGCAATGGGCAGCAAATGCTGCTCTCTGCTCCGCCTGAACAGGTGACTTTGACAGGTTGGACCTGTCAAAGTCAGCTGTCATGCAGAGCAGAGAGCAGCATTCATAAGTTGAATTATTCGGTTGTTGAAGCAATCGTGAGTGGAGGTACCACTGTAATCCAAAGCAAGCAGGGCTTTTGAAATTCCCTAAATTGTTTCAGCAATTTGGAAGTTAAAACAGATAATTTTTTAAAAAAAATCATCACTCATATGGAAAATTAAGGAAGGAAGCCTACATCAGAAGGAAAAGCCCAGAGTTTCTAGTTTTCCCTGTCCAGCTTTCACATGTTCAAATGATAAGAAACATTGCCAGACATTTATTAAATGATGCTAACAAACATGGCTTTGTAAAAATGTATTGAATTAATTATGCTGTGTGACCTATAAGACAGCACCATTAATTTGACTAACTGTTCTCTCATATGTCATGTTGTCCTTCCAGGGTATAATAGTTGCTCACCTCCTGCATACAAATGTCTGAATGGAAAATGTCCAATTAAGCCAGACCCAGAATGTGATGGAATACAAGACTGCACAGATGGATCTGATGAAATGAACTGTGGTATGCAATCAATGGCTGAATTTCTGAAATGTAACAAGATGTTTGTATACTGTCCAGCAACTATATCAGGACTGCACATCAACAGTGTGTGCATGGTGGGCCCTGGCATTTGGCAATGGAGATGATTAAGCAGACAGGCCTAATGAGATTGTCGCCATTACAATAACTCAATCACTATTGCATCCTACACATCAGACTTGAAAGAATTACTTGGGTGGTGGGGCGAAATCTGACTGTTGCTCCCAAGGGAATAACATAAAAGTTTGCATATTCCCATGGGACCCCACAGGGGAAGAAATGTAATATTAAAAATTAAACCAATTAAAGTTAAATAAAGAGACGTGTACTGAAGGCTGCAGAAATGAGTTTATGGCCATGCTTTTTCAATATAGAAAATGACCTGTATGAATATTATATTTATGCTAGCATGTGGAAGGAGTTACCGCAAAAGGCCCAGAATTGTTGGTGGTGAAGATGCAAGGTCCGGGAAGTGGCCTTGGCAAGCAAGCTTGCAGCTAGGAACATATGGCCACATCTGTGGTGCATCAATTATTTCAAACAGGTGGTTGGTATCTGCTGCCCATTGTTTTCAGGATTCTGATTCTGTAAGGTATGTATTAGCATGTGATGAAATATATTTATTATTCGTGACTTTGTGATTGTTCCGTGCCATCAAGTCACCTCTGACTTATGACAACTTCATGAATGAGCTTTCCTCCAAAATGTCCTGTCCTCAGTTACTCTTCCTAGCTCTTGTAAACTCAAGCATGTGGGTTCTTCTAGAGAATCAAGTCATCTCCTATTAGTGCCTTCCTCTTTTCCTGCTGAGCCACTGCACCCCCAGCAGAGCATCCTGCCCAATATGGAACACACTCAGTTTCAACATTTTGTAGTTCTGTCTTGATTCAATTTTAGGGCTCATGTGTTCACCTTGAGCTATCTGCAGTACAGGCTATCTGCAAATCTTTCCTCCAGCACCACATTTCAAATGAATCAGGTTGTTGTTTTTTGTGGCTGCTTTCACGCCCATGCACAGTACAAGAGTGGGGATCATCTTGGTCTTGGTCTCACATCCTCAAATTTGGTGATCTTTTCTAATTTTTTCAGTGCATGCCCTTTCTAGTCTCAGTCTTCCATCTGATTTCTTGCCTGCCCTCTCCGTTTAGATTGATGATTGAATCGAGGTATATAACAACATCTCAGATTTTTCAAAATTTCACACACCTAATTCCCAAAATATTATTTGCAGATTTGAGAAATCTGTTTTTGCCTGTGGGTGTTTGTGGGTAGAATATGTTAAGTCATCAGCTGAATTTAACAGTATTATTACTGGCAAGTTGGAGGTGTTGTTGTATACCTGGTTCAGTAATCCAGTACCTTTGAAGTTCTCCCACTGAACTCAGCGGGAGTTTACATCTGTGCAATCCCAATTGAACTCCTTAGGACTCAGATAGATAGGACTGGTGGTCTAATCTAACTGGCTAATTTCGACTGCATCATAGATCCAGCATCCTAAATTGGAGATGGTTCACAATAACACTGTTAGCTACAGTGGACCCTCGTATAACAAGCGGTTTGTTTAACAGAAGATCCTCTTAAAAGAAATAAATTTCAGAGATGGGGGAAACCACTTTACAGAATCGCCTATGGGGCAAATCCGTACAACAGAAAAAGGTCATGATTAGGGATTAACCCATTTTTAATGCATTCCTATGGGAAATTTGTACAAGGGAAAAATTGCTTAACAGGATTTCATTTGGAATGAATAAATTCCTTTATACAAGGCACCACTGTATTACCTTATAGAAGGTAATGGTTTTTGATGGTGATCAGTCATTTTACACATTTATGGAGGAGAGGTCTATCTATGGTGGATATTTGCCATTAAAGCTCAGTAGACCATGCCAGTTTAGAGACACGATGACACTGAGGACCAATTTGTGAGACACAACAGCAGGTGCTGTTTGTTGCTTTTGTTCCAGGGGCTCTTTGGGAGAACTGCCATGCTTGATGACATAGGGTTTTTGTGTGGAAAGTACTTATGGACTCTTAGATAAAGGTGCAAGGCAGAAAAGCAAGAGGGTAATTGGAGACCTATTCCGACCCCTGTAGCAAAGGTACTGTTGGGGGTAGTAGAAACCCAAATAATGTCTGCCCCTACCCTCCCACCTTCTGTGTCTCTCAAAATTTGAAAAAAAAAGCTATTCTGAAGAACAGAGCCTTCCTTCACTATTCAGGAAAGCTTTCCCGATGAGTTCGAAGCCTGGGAAATTAGAATTCATGTGGAGAGTCTCCTTGGACATTTTTTATACCCTGTTTCTGGAGGATATTATATCTGAGGGGATAAGCCTATGGTGCCCCCCCCCCGGTCCACCTTTGGGTGTTAAGTCAACATGCCTCAAAAATAACCCAACAGAGTTTATCAGGCAACCACCTATGCTTCTAAAATGGAGATTCACTTTATGGAATTGTAAGAGCTACAACTTCTTTTAGAATATTTTATTTCTTTTGTCTTGTCACTTAGGTGTTACCTCTAGGAACCCAGATAAAGTGACATTATGTAAGCACTTCAGTTTCTGTTGCATTGCATTTTTATACTGCTGTATTCTTTCATGGACTCTGAGGATATTTCTCAAATACTATAACATTTCAGTGATGCACACTGAAAACCGATTGTGCACAATCTGTAGTTAAATGAATGAGAGCTATGTAAGGACAGCATAAAGCTATGTAAGGACAGCATGTACAAGATTACACCCTTTGCCTCTTTCTTTTTGCAGGTACTCAATAGCATCTGGTTGGAAGGCATATATGGGTGTAAGGATCATTAACAAAAACAGTAATGATCCTGAAGCTGTGAGACCAATCAAAAGGATTATTGTCCATCCACATTATGACCAATATATTTCAGACTATGACATTGCCCTGTTGGAAATGGAGACACCAGTCTTCTACAATGAGCTGGTACAGCCCATATGTTTACCAAGCAGTCCTAGAGTATTTATTTATGGAACTGTCTGCTATGTAACTGGCTGGGGAGCCATAAAAGAAAATAGTATGTTCATTTCTGGATCTGTTCATTGCAATGTGCAACTACCCCTAATATATGATGTCTTTTTATGGACTGTAATTGCGGACTGCTTTGGGGAGCCAATCTTGGCTAAAGATATGGGATATAAATATAATAATTCTTTTAAAACGTTAATAGAACTAAGGTAAATAAGACAAATGTCACTCATGACAATGCTTTGAGATAAATTATAGAATTCCTTTGGTTGTTAGCTTGTATAAACTATTTGGAAGATAACATCTCTAAGATATATGTGCAGTTATGTACAGTTAATATATTCAATTTATCAAGTATGGTGAATATCATTTTTCTCACAAGAGCATGTAATCAAGTAAAAGTTAAAAGATCCAGGGCAGAATTGTGGTAGTGTTTAATTTACAGCTTCACAGTTTACAGTCTAAAGTACTATATTTGACTTATGAAATGTTTCTGCAATCATTCTTTTAATTTAGGTCAGCCTGCAAAAACTCTACAAGAAGCCAAAGTGAAAATAATTAATCAAAGTGTTTGTAGTAAACTCTATGATGATCTGATTACTTCTCAGATGCTATGTGCTGGAAACCTTAATGGTGGCATTGATGCATGCCAGGTAAAGCTGAAATTAAACTATTAACAGGAACAATGATTTTTAACTGCCCCTGGAAATTAAATTTTAGTCGAAAGGAGAAGTTTTATACATTTGCTTTGTTTTAAAAGTATAATCATGGATGAGTTTAATCACAAATTGCCTGTCAGTGATTATGGCAGGGTCCATAATAATAACTTTATTATTATTATTGATGTACTTATTGCGGTTTGTTGTAACCTTCTGAGAAACACTGAAAGTTAAAACCTGAATGAAAATGCCCATTTTCCTCCTCCCATTCTCTTCAGTATTATTATTGTTAGTACTCCTTTCTTCATGGTTGGATGGACACAAAGGCTAAGGGTCACAGTGATGGGGAACAAGTGGGGCGCATTCCCCAGAAGCCTCAATGCCCCCACACTACTAAAATGACAAAATAGCATTTGTACTCTTGCTATAGTACAAATAATATTTGTCCTTTGTACTATTATGTACCTGCCCCCTCCCCAGGCCCCATTTTCTCCAGTTGTGGCCTTGCACGCATGTACTGGAGCAACAGGAATGCAACTACCTTTTCCAGCGTGTTGTTAGTCTGTGGAACTCCCTGCCACAGGATGTGGTGACGGCATCTGGCCTGGATACCTTCAAAAGGGGATTGGACAGATTCCGGGAGGAAAAGTCCATCACAGGTTACAAACCATGATGGAGATGTGTAATCTCCAGGCTTAAAACCAGGGTACTTCAAGGGCCAGATGGAGGGGAGTGGTATCAGGAGACAGGTATCTAGTCTCGTGCACTCCCAAATGCATCTGGTGGGGCCACTGTGATATACAGGAAGCTGGACTAGATGGGCCTTTGGCCTGATCTAGGATGGCTCTTCTTATGTTCCCTAAATTTTCAGCCAATCTATCACTCCCTACCAGTTTGCTTCAATCAAATTCTAATTCCTCCCAAATAACTGTTGTAAAATTAGCCCTGTGCTATAAAAACCATCTTTCAGTACCCTCAGTTATGAAAGAGAACAGGGGTTTTCCTTTTCCTTTGCCACCTAGGAGCTCCTCTGTATAAATGTTTGGCAGCCACGTTGGTTTGTTACCATGAAATTAAAAAGGATGACAAGTAGTACAGGTTCATACACAGTGCTGAGAATGTGGAGAGCGCTCTCAAAAATCCCTCATCCTCCACTGGGAGATTTCCCAGTTTCCTTTTTCATTTTTTAAAAATCACTTTGCACATACGCTTTTGCAGAAGAAACTGCCAACTTCTTTGCAACTCAATGTCCTTTGACTTTAAGCTTACACATGAAAGATGCAATTTTGTACAGCTCTCATTCTGCATTTCCTCCCGGGGGGGTGGGGGAGCCACTACATATCTGAAAAATCCAATGAGATTTCCATTGAGGTTATTCTGAAGGAGAAGGAATTCTTATCTAGTGAATAGAGATGGGCACGACTAGGGAAAATGACGTTTTCGAGTTGTCGTGTGTCGGAGGCAGCCCGTGTCGGCTCGTTTCCGTTTTTTGCGAAAAACCGCAAAAATTAGTCAGTTCGTTTTTTCGTTGTCGTTATACTGTTTTTTTTGGGGGGTAGCGGGCTCCTGGAGGCACCTCTGTGGGGTGGGTGCCTCCTCTGGCCCGCTATAAAGGGAAAGTGGGCTCCTGGAGGCACCCGTGGGTGCCTCCTATCCTCACCCACTAGGAAGGGGCAGCAGCAGGCTCCAAGAGACCCCTCAACATGGGGGTCTCCCCTCCTCACCTGCTGCTGCAAAATGGCATGCATAACCATATATGGATATGCATACCAGCCAGACAGTGAGACCACCTGGTCCATTGGTACGACCCTCCGAGGACTGGGTCGCACCTGCCATGTCCCACAAAGAAGGGAATCGTACTTGCGTGTAGTGCAAAGCAAGTAGATCTGGCTATGGGTTAAGGTGGGTTAGTGCAAGGGCTAGGGTTAGGCTACTGACGGGTAAGGCTACGGTGGGCTATTGGGTTGCACCTCTGGGTGCCTCTCTGACCCACTAAGAAGACAGTCTGTGACGTATGGGTAGGAGTCAAGGATTAGGGTTAGGGGGTTAGGGGGCTAGGGCAGGTTTTAGGGGGCTTTTTGGCACATCCCAGAAGTCTCCATAGCCAAGTGGCCATGCGATTGGTGGGATGGCTCCAAAAATTTGCATGGTCGTCCACTCCCACATGGCTCGGCCAGCCCATCATTGCGCAGGTGTAAAAAAAAAATAAAAATAAAATCAATGGAGGACAGAGGAGGAGAGGATAGACATTTTGTTGCAAGAAAAAACCCACTGCTACTGTGAAAAATCTGGCAGTTTATAAATTTTCGCGTGTTTCTGTTGTGCTTGTGTGTTTTTGGACCACGATTTCAAAAACAATATTGCGTTCGCCACCCCATTTTGGATCCCCCGCCCGCACCGCATGGCATGGTGAGTCCGGCTGCCCAGGATGGGGGAGAGGCGGGACCCCCCTCCAGAAACCACCCCTTCGGTAGGTGCCCTGCGCCCTTAGTCAAGCAGGCATTTTTCCACCTGCTTTTTGGCCCGGGAATGGGTGGGGGGAGAGTTTAAAAGTTTTTCCCTGCGCCGTCCATGCCGCTTGAGCCGGCGGCGAGACTCGTGCCGTGCGGCTTGTTGCTGCTGCGAGCCTGCGGCGAGTCCCACCAGAGCAGCCCAGGAGGGAGGAGGGGGGAGGCCGGGGACTTCCAGAAACCACCCCTCTGCTAGGTGCCCTGAGGCACCAGGACGGAGAAGGGGGGGAGGCCGGGGACCTCCAGAAACCACCCCTCTGGTAGGTGCCCTGAGGCACGGCAGGCATATTTCCGCCTGCTTTTTGGCCGGGAACCGGGTTTTTTAACTTTTAAAAACTTTTTTTCTGTGCCGCGTGGCATCGCGCGATCACGCGATGCAAGTAACGAGCACGACAAATCAGACCAAAATTGTTCGTTCGTCGGTTCAAGCTCGAAGTCTGGCGGAGTAATTCCCGTTACCGTTTCCGTAGAGTAACGGAACCGAGTAACGGAAACGGAAACGGGAATACCGCTAAGTCGTTCCCATCTCTACTAGTGAAATCTCACTGCAATTAGGAAAGATTTTATTTTATTGTTTTTCCCCATCTTGAAGTCTGTGGTTGTTATCAGTTGTTTTATGCCTCTTGCCGATCACTTGTTTGTTGTTGTGTATCTTTTTTCTTTGTTATTTTATTATTTTTCTTAGATTTCTTATGTCTTTTATGTGAACCGCCCAGAGTTCCCTTTTGGGAAATCGGCGTGGCATACAAATATAAAAATAAATAAATAAATAAATAAATACCAGAGCAAAAATTCCCAACTTCTCCAGTAAGTCATTAAAAATTTGCTAAAGGGTGCATAACCAGTTTATTTATTTTTTTTTTTAAAAAGCCCGGAAACGCTTTATCTTGAAATTTAGTCACTATTTTAAAGGACATGTGATAGAGCCAAAAGAGTGCAGAGACCTCTAGCAGCAACTCTTAGTAGAGCAATGAAGCTCCTCTTTTCTAATAGCTCTTCTGTCCTTCCTCGCAGGGTGATTCAGGAGGCCCGTTAGCCTGCCTGGGAAGAGGAAACAAATGGTATCTCGCAGGCATTGTCAGCTGGGGCGAAGGATGTGCTAGAAAAAACCGCCCTGGAGTTTACACCAAGGTCACAGCACTCTATGACTGGATTCGTCAGTACACAAGCTTACACAGGGTTTGAGGGAAATGTAATGTATACCTTCTTACTGCAATAATAATGAACCAAGCAAATTTCATACTGTGAGGAAGCTGACACAAAGAAGAAAAAGCAAATATTTTTAAGGAAAGGTTTTTCTTGTGTTGACTATATAATTTAAGCTGGAAAATATCATGGACTTTCCTGCATGGCTCAAGAGGAACATGGACTTAAACAGGCATCATTTCACTTTATAGACTTTCATGGTGGCTCCTCAGCAAGTATGAGAAAATGGAGTAGCACCTCTGCTGTATATCTCTTGAAACTGTTTTGATGGCTCTTCTGTTTTGTATTTACCGTGATCTTGCTTTTGACTGTGTGTTATTAATACGTTTTTCTTCCTTGACATCAAGGAAGGAAAGACTAGCAATTTTTGAAATGTGAGAAAACCTTTGGAAGTCCTATATACACTATAAATAAAACATTAATGTTAAGAATGGGACCTGGTGTCTGTTTGAAGTTTCATTTCCCCCATCTTTCTATCCAAATTTCTGTTTCATTGAGCAAGCTGGAATTGTCTCCCCCCAGTTCCTCAAGAGAGCCTTCCAGTCATACATCCACACACTCTCATAATAATGTATGAATATCAAAGTCACTGTGGATAACAAATTGTATGGAAATATTAGCAACAAAGCCATAAAGATATTCATAAATAAAAGAAACTGTGCCAAGAGGTCAACAAAACAAACATAAAATGTGTGTTGATGTTAATGGGTTTATGAACAGAAATACGTATTTTAGGGCTACAGAGAAGCTCCCTTGAATGGGTCTGCATCTCTCTGTGAACAGTAAGGCTGTTACTTCACGAGCCACTCGCTTCGCGGCAAGCCGTCATTTCTGTGCGACCCGATCGCTTCAGTCCGCACGCTCCTCCTTTTTGGCTGCGACGTCACCCCGACCACGCCCCCTTTAGCGTGCTCCAACCGGGGTGAGTGATTCCCCTGGCGGAGGACGGGAATCTTTTCGATTTGCATCTCGCTTCGCTCCCAACGTCACGTGTGGTCTCGGTTTTTGGCTTTTATTTCAAGTTTTTTTAAAAAATATTCAAACAGGGATATCGATGCATCGCTATATTGTTTCATCGCTTTGTGCTGTTACTTCCTCGTTCGAGTAGCAGCGGCGGCGGCGGCGGCGGGCGCAGGAGGAGCCACTGCTGCCTCGCCCGGCCAGAGCAGAGCACCCGGGGCAGGCAGCGTGCAAGCGGCGGAGGGCGGGCGACTGTGCCATGCGGGGCTCCCCCCCGAGTAGTGGCGGCGGCGGCGGCGGCGGGCTGCCAATGATGCCAGGAAACAAAACACAGGATCGTACAGTAACCACGCTCTGTCGTGAATGACAGCCAAGCATCGATGCATCGATATGCCGAGTAAATTTTTTTAAAAAAATAAAAGGAGAGTGGAACCGGACGTTGCAAATCAGCTTTCTAATGCGAAGGGAGCAGGTGAGGTAGTAATCGATTCGGTCCCAAAAATGCCCCGCGTGAGTACAGAGAAACAGGGGTGGGAGCGAAGGGAGACCACGTGACCACCACGTGACCGCCTCCGAATTCAAATCGAAGGCAAGGTCAATTCGAAGCGAGGCACCTCGTGAAGTAACGGCCTAAGAGGCTAGTAGAAAACATAAAAGCCTGGGTGAAAGGTATTCAGTAGTTGTGCAGAAGAAAGCTCTGGTTTGCTAAATAGATGTGAATGATTAAGCCAGGGACCTCATGACACTTTCAAGAGGAAAGCAACAAACTTGCTCTGAATGTTGTTAATGATTGATCTCCACTCAGCTCTCTTATTGATAAACGAGTGGGAAAAGGCTGTAACCCCTCCTGAATTCCATGGGTCTTATTTCCAAGTAGAAATGAGTAAGTTGTACTGTAAATGTTGATTAATGTAATTCATACAGAGTTTGAATATAGTTAATCTGTTTTGAAAATGCCCACCATGGGTGACTTGCAGACCAAATGATATAGAGCATTCTGCTCATCTCTGCTTAGCAGCATTAATACTGCTCTTTCTGTTTTCCATTTATTTATAAAACTAAATAGTGTTTGATCTCACTCAGGGATCACACCTTAGCTTAGTCTTAGCCTCTTTTAAAAGTGTTTTAAATCTGTTTCATTGACTGTGCTCTCTGCAGGAATCATCTAATATAGGTCAGGATAGAAATATTTTAATAAGTACAGTAAAACCTTGGTTTACGAGCATAATTTGTTCCTGAAACACGCTTGTAACCCAAAGCATTTGTATATAAAAGCAAATTTCCCCATAACAAATAATGGAAATTCAAATGATTTGTTTTCCAGCCCAAAAAGATTCACATAAAAATGATTAAAACACTGCAATATAATATAAAATAATAAAGAAAACACAAAAGAAAAATAAAAAGAAAACAATATAAATATAAATATAAATATAAATATAAATATAAATATAAATATAAATATAAAATATAAATATAAATAAAAATAAAAATAAAAATAAAACAAAAGCCTAACCTGCGCTCACTTTTGAAAATGTTCATAGCTGGTGTGAGGGAAACAAGAGGAGGCTGCGCTGCCCGCCAGCACCCACCGGCAGGCCTTCCTTCCTTCCTTCCTTCCTTCCTTCCCAGAGGGAGTGAGCTGGCCAATGGTCTCATTTAGAGATGGGCACGACTAGGGAAAATGACGTTTTTGAGTTGTCACGTGTCGGAGGCGGCCCGTGTCGGCTCGTTTCTGTTTTTCACGAAATTTTGCAAAAATTTGTCATTTCGTTTTTCGGTTTTTCGTCTGTCGTTATACTGGTTTGGGGGGTAGCGGGCTCCTGGAGACACCTCTGTGGGGTGGGTGCCTCCTCTGGCCCGCTAATAGGGAAAGCGGGCTCCTGGAGGCACCTTTTGGGTGCCTCCTCTCCTCGCCCACTACAAAAGGGCATGCATAGCCATATGGATATGCATACCAAGTTGCAGACGCAGCAGACTGGCAGAGGCACCCCTCTTTTTGGGGTGCCTTCCCTGCATCAGTCAGTGAGAGACAGGCACTCGGGCAGGGTTTGCATGGCACACAAATGCTGCTGCAGGAGTCAGACAGAGCCACAAGTGATGGACTGGCAGACTCTCTTTGCACCCGCTGTGTCTCACTAAGAAGGGCAGCGTACTTGTGTACTGTGCAATGCAAGTACAGATCTGGCTTAGGGGTAAGAGAGGGTTAGCGCAAGGGCTAGGGTTAGGCTAGTTACGGGTGAGGTTAGGGTGGGGTAGTGGGGTGCACCTCTGGGTGCCTCTCTGACCCACTAAGAGGACAATGTACTGTGGCGTATGGGTAAGGGTTAGGGCTAGGGCTAGGGCTAGGGCAGGGTTAGTGGGCTTTTTGGCACATCCCAGAAGTCTCAGTGGTCAAGTGGCCATGTGATTGGTGGAATGGCTCCAAAAATTTGCATGGTTCACTCCCATGGCCAGCCCATCATTGCGCAGGTGTAAAAAAAATAAAATAAAATAAAATAAAATCAATGGAGAGAGGACAGAGGAGACATTTTGTTGCAAGAAAAACCCACTGCTACTGTAAAAATTCTGGCAGTTTTAAAATAGCAATTTTCGCATGTTTCTGTGGTGCTTGGCTTGTGTGTGTTTTTGGACCACGATTTCAAAAAAAATATTGCAGTCGCCGCCCCATTTTCAATCCCCCGCCCGCACCGCATGGCATGGCGAGTCCGGCTTGTTGCTTGCGGGTCCCCACCAGAGCAGCCCAGGACAGGAGAGGGGGGGAGGCCGGGGACCCCCCCAGAAACCACCCCTCTGGTAGGTGCCCTCTCAGACAGGCAGGCATATTTTCGCCTGCTTTTTGGGCCAGGAATCGGGGGGTTTAAAACTTTTTTTCTGTGCCGCTTGAATTGTGGCGGCTGGTGATGAGTCCGGCTTGTTGCGACGAGCGACTGCGAGACGACGAGGATTTCCCCCACCAGAGCAGCCCAGGACAGGAGAGGGGGGGAGGCCGGGGACCCCCCCCCCAGAAACCACCCCTCTGGTAGGTGCCCTGAGCCCTCACTCAGGCAGGCATATTTTTGCCTGCTTTTTGGGTCGGGAATCGGGTTTTTAAAAACTTTTTTCTGTGCCGCTTGAATTGCGGCGGCCGGCGGCGAATCCGGCTTGTTGCGAGCGACTGCGAGACGATGAGGATTTTCCCCACCAGAGCAGCCCAGGACAGGAGGGGGGGGTCAACCACCCCTCTGGTAGGTGCCCTGAGCCCTCACTCAGGCAGGCATATTTTTGCCTGCTTTTTGGCCGGAAATCAGGGGTTTTTTTTTAACTTTTAAAAACTTTTTTTCTGTGCCGCTTGGCATCGCGGGATTGCCGCTATGCCAGGAACGACAACGACAACTCAGACCCAATTTTTCTTTAGTCGGTTCGAGTTCGAGTTCTGGCGGAGTAATTGTCGTTACCGTTTCCATTGCGTAACGGAAACGAGGAACGGAAATGGAAATGAGAATTTCGTCAAGTCGTGCCCATGTCTAGTCTCATTGCCTCCCTTCCTCTCTCCTCCCTCTGGTTTGGAGGCTGCCTGAGATGCAATGTTCCAGACAATCACCCACAATCCAGCAAGGAGTGAGAATGAAAAACACCACTGGCCCACTTGTGATCATGTGATCTGTTCCAGTGCTCCTACTCCGAGACATTGCTTGTTGATCAAGGCAAAAGGGGGTTGAGCTGTGTGGGCGTCACAAACTATTTTTATGGAAATTCATCACTGGATTTATAGGAATTGGTTTATGCCTGTAACTAACAGGGTGTCAGCCATTCCCTTTAAAGAATAACAGTACATTACAGTGTGAGCTTTTGTGGACAACCATTTGCTTCCTCAAATATATAAATTATAATATAATGTTAGGAATTAGTTGACATTTTGCATTCACTAACACTGAGTCAGTGAGTGGAATTTACCATGTCAGGTGCTGCAGAGACTCATTGCCACTAAATTAATTTTTTTTAATCTGGTACAGGGCCAACCCCTCTTCATGACTACCTGGGTGCATTTAACTGTTGTTTGCTCTCTTGCTGTCTGGTCACCTTTTGAGAAGGAACCATGGAGCAAAAGGGTTCCAGCTAGATGCTCTAGTTCTAACATTTTTCCTCCTGATTGTAACTACAGATGATTACTGTATGTAAACTTACCTCTCTCTAGTCAATTATTTATTTATTTATTTATTTATTTATTTATTTATTTATTTATTTATTTATTTTATTTTATTTCTATACCGCCCATCTTCCAGCAGGAACTCTGGGTGGTTTACAACAGAGATAAACAAGATTAAAATCTACAATACAATACAAAATAAGAGAAAGAAAAAAGAGGGGAAACCCTCAGCAAGAGACGGCAAGAAGGCGAGAGAAAAAAAAAGATTAAATTAAAAGGTCACCAAATGCCTCCCTAAAAAGCATGGTTTTAAGCACTTTTTTGAAGGCAGCCAGGGACTGTGCAAGGCGCAGCTCACTCAGAAGATGGTTCCACAGTCGGTGCCCACCACAGAGAAGGCGCGGTTGCACGTGAGCAACCTCTGTGCCTCCCTGGGTGTGGGAATTCTGAGTGAGCACACCTGCAACATTCTAGTGGGCCTGGCCTCAGTTGACCTCTGCGAGATACGCTCCAACAGGTATTCAGGACCCAAGCTGTGGAGAGTTTTGTAAACCAAAACCAGGACCTTGAACCTTATCCAGAGAATCACAGGCAACCAATGCAGGCGTGCCAGGACTGGGGTGATGTGATCATATCTACGAGCACCCACCACCAGTCTGGCCGCTGCATTCTGCACCCGTTGAAGTCTCCAGACAGGGTCAAGGGCAACCCCACGTAGAGTGCGTTGCAGTAATTGATCCTCGAGATTACAAGGGCCTGCACAACTGTCCTCACGTACAGGTGGATCTGGGCAATCCAGCGGAGATGGAAAAAATGTCTTGGATACAGCCATCAACTGAGCTTCAAGGGAGAGGGATGAATCGAATACCACACCCAGATTCCTGGCCCTGCCCATAGGCTGGAGGGGAACTCCCCCCAGACTAGGAAGGGGGGCATTGTACCTAGAGGAGGGAGCCCCGAATAACAGAACCTCGGTCTTCTCCGGGTTCAGTCTGAGCCTATTAGTCCTGGTCCATTCCACGACTGCCTCCAGGCACAGATCAAGGGAGCATTCTGCCTCCACTGCAGAGGTAGAAAAGGAGAGATAGAGTTCCGTGTCATCAGCATATTGATGGCAGTGAACTCTAAATCTCCTAATGACCTCAGCCAGCGGTCTCATATAAATGTGAAACAGCATGGGGAGATTGCCGACCCCTGGGGCACCCCACAAGAGAGCGTCCAGGGAGCTGACAACTCATCTGCCAGCTGGACTCGCTGGGACCAGTCGCCGAGGAAGGATCGGAGCCAGCAGAACACTGAGCCCCCGATTCCCGCCTCAGCGAGCCGATCCAGCAGGATACCATGGTCGACGGTATCAAAGGCCTCTGACAGGTCAAGGAGGACCAACAGGGTAGAGCACCCCCATCAGCCTCCCTGAAGAGGTCATCTTGCAGTGTGACCAGGGCAGTCTCAGTCCCACAAAACGGCCTGAACCCGGATTGGCATGGGTCAAGGACGTGATTTTCCTCCAGGAACGACTAAAGCCGGACGGCAGTTACCCTCTCAATGACTTTGCCCATGAAGGGAACAATGGCAATCAGGCAATAGCTGGCCAAATCATCCGAGGCCAAGCCGGGCTTCTTTAATGTGGGCTTCAACTTCACCTGGTGGTTCAAGGCCTCACCAATTCTCAGGGAGGCATAAGCTGTTCTGGTGTCCCTGATCGTGTGGACATAGCACCTGGTCAGCTGCTTAACAGCAGCCCTATTAATTGCTGACCGATCATTTCTCCATCTGCACTCAAGCTTCCTTCGGTCCTGTTTCATCGCCCTCAGATCAACTGTGAACCATGGTGAGGAGCGAGCTCCACAGCGAAGGAAGTGCTTGGGGGGCGATCCGGTCGACAGCCCTGGTGGCACCCTCATGCCACCTATCCACCAGGGTTTCCACCGGGTCATCAGCCAGTCTGTCAGGAAGCTCCCCAAAGGCCTCCATGAACCAGACAAGGTCCAGGAGCCTTCCGGGGGTCGGCCCAAACATGGGGCCAGTGCTCGATCGACAGGTGAAATGTTAGCAGATAGTGATCTGACCATGACACAGTTTGGGGAAAAATGTCCCCAACCCTCAGATTGTAGTCTGACGACATGGAGGTAAAAGCCAGGTCCAGGGTGTGGCCTGCACTATGGGTGGGGCAAACAACATGCTGAGACAGGTTCATGGAGGCCATGGACACCATGGACACCATGAAATCCAGAGCAGCTCCTGAAAGCTCCTCCTCAGAATGCACGTTGAATCCCCAACCACCAAAAGGTGGGGGGACCTCAACAGGGCAGCCGAGATGAACTCAGTGATCTCTGGAAAGGATTGTGCTGGGTTGTGGGGAGCACGGTACACCAGCACAATACTAAACCTGTCTCGCTGACCCACCAATAAGTGAAGGCATTCTAGCCCAGGACACACCAGTGCCGCAGATCTGCTAATAAAAAGGGATTCCCTGTAGATGATGGCCACCCCACGCCCTGACCCTCTGACCTGCCTGCCCACTGGACCTGGAACCCAGGGGGGCACAGCAGGGAGAGGGAGGCACCTCCCTCCACACCCACCCAGGTCTCAGTTATACATGTGAGGTCGGCTCATGCATCCACGATAGCATCGTTGATGATGGGGATCTTATCGTGAACCGACCTAGCATTAACCAGGAGGCAGGACAGGTCAGAGGTGCTGGCAGAGTGGCTCCCTGATATGTGGTGGTGGGCAGGGGGATCAGAACAGGGGACTGGCACCAACTGTGTGACCCGAGTTCTTCTAACCCGACTAATCCCCCCACTCTGAGCGAAAGACACCACTGAAATAATAGTCCCTGTCGATATGGCGACCGGAAAAAAAAGTGTAACGAAGGTAGCAATACAATCAAATAACAAAGGTACAGGTACAACTGCATATGGAGCAGTGTTGGAGAGCCTATGGCACGGGTGCCGAAGGTGGCACTCAGAGCCCTTTCTGTGGGCACCTGACATCACCCCTTCCCAGCCACGTGTATCCAGGTTAAGTTTGCGAAAAATTAGTGGGTTTTGAATTGCAGTTTGGGCGTTCGGTCTCTAAAACGTTTGCCATCACTGATGTAGCATGACTTTTTATTTTTACTACTGAAAGGGCTAGATATGTGTAATAAAGGTAGACCAGGAAGACTGAGCTAAATCTCCATGTCTCCATGCTTTTCTGCCTTATGCTTTACTAACTACGGAATAACTAAATTCCTAATATAAACTTTTTTAAAAAACAAAAACAAACAAAATCCAGTAACAGAGCAGGGGCTGGGAGTGTTTGTACTGTGGCAAGAGGTACATTAAATGCAGAAAGTGCCCATGGTGACAGTTATGCCATTACCGGTGGTCGTTCCTGAAAATATAGCCGATTCAACAATTATGCAAGTGAATGTGTGATTCTTAGTTATCCCAGTTGAAGCTGCACTGGAATACATATTGGAACCTCCTAATAAATTACAGTTCAACTCTGTCCACCTTTGAAACTTCTTTAATCCACAGCAGCTACTTTAATATCATTGACATAGAATTCCTAGTAGTTCAAAGAGTGTATAGTGGACCCTCGTATAACAAACGGTATGTATAACATAAAATCTGTACAACATAAAATCATTCCGGAGATAAGGGAAATTTGCTTAACAGAATCATCTATGGGGCGAATCTGTACAACATAAGTAAGACTTTGTTCTCAATGCATTCCTATGGGAAATTTGTATAAAAGAAAATTTGCTTAACATAATTTTATTTGGAACGAATTAATTCCTTTATACAAGGTACCACTGTATTTCAAAACCTTTCACATACGTCATTTTCTGAGACTTTTCTGAAAAATTCAGGAGTGTCTTGGTGTTTGATAGACAATATCCTGCCCTCTAAGGGCATTGCTCTACAAGAGACAGTTGGTTTCTATCTTGCCTGAATTTATCCAGCCTTAAGTTGCAGGCACTGTTTCTTCTGTAGTCTCTCTGCCACTACTGGAGTTCTTTGAAGTTATATCTATTCATGGCTTTTTATTTCACTCTAACAAAGGATGGTGCTTTTATGTACAATATTACTCCAACAAGTGCTGGGGTGCCTCAGGTTAAGTTACCTGCTGGTGTCTATAGAGGGCACCCTGGGTAAATTAGGCAAACTGGAAAATCTGGATCAGCCGTGCAGAACTTTTGAATATGACTTTTATGTTTCCTGGTTCCATAGTACCTGTCACTTCCTGATTCCTCATCCCTATCCCCACCCCCACCCCTCGGCTGGGAACACCTGCAGAAACTATCTCTTGCTTTACGCTGTTTCACTCGATCATCCCAGCTTCTAGGAACAAGCGGGCTGAATGGAAACACGTTCACATTTTGCACTTGGTGCTCCCCTTCAGGATGATAAGCGGCACTGAAAGATGAAGAGGAAGCTGGTTTTTCCTGTTGACATGTCCTGTGCTGTGAGATCTTGTATTGCAAAGTCCTTCCCTGACCATTGGAAGCAATGAATGGCAACCTTCCTCTACAAGATACAGAGACCATTGTGTTGCAAATAGTAGGGGAAGACAGAGAAGCAGGAGAAGACAGTGTGCCCACATCAAACGAGCCTCTGCAACCTCAGGTCCCCAGCCCTGACCAGGTAAGCCTCTGAAATATGAATATTATTTGTTGTTGTATAAGAGGTGTTACTACAATGACAATGCACTGCGATTAATTGATTGACATTGTTTGAGCACAGCAAGATAATTGCTTTAAGGAGACGTGGACTACAAACATTTAATTCTAATTCCTGGAAGGAGTGGAGGAAAGGAACCCTATACATTTGTCTAACAGAAGCTTTATGGCAGTTTTTAACTTCTATTTAATAAATACAACATGGGTTTGACATTGGAGAACATGTGCTTACTTGGCTAGGAAAAGAACAGCTGCCTTGATTTGTCAAAAAGGGCAAATGTTCCAAACTCTCAAACTTCAAAAAGCACAGACCACACCATAATCAGATCAAGGTGAACCTCATCTCTTATATGAGCTGACTAGATAGATTTTATCTGTCCCATACATTTAAGCATCTCCCACCAAAATCTAAGGAAATGTATTGGATCATCCCCACTGTAATGTACTTTTAAAAGAAAAGCAAGATGTGTAGCCATTGAGAATGTTTTTCAACAGTTATGAGTGAGGCTAGTGACAAAAATTGTGTCCCTAAGCAATAAACCAGGAACAAGCTTTTGACAGAGCAAGGGACCATGATTGGCATTGTCCATCTATTGTTGAAGTCTACCTTTAGGATCCACCAAAGGCTTTCCATCAGCTGAAGACAGCACAACTTTTGAAGTATATTTAGGTGAGGAGTATGGTCCTTCAAATAATTCTGGACTACAAATCCCACAGTTCTCCACCATTGGCTATGCTGGCTGAGATTTCTGGGAACTGAAGTTTCTCTCCTCCTGCCTAAGGTCTTCACTTGGAATATTATCACTGTTTGTTTTTAAAGCTAGTATTGTTGTAAGAATTCCAAAATGAAATTGCATATGAAACGCTTTGAAAACATGAACATGTATGCAAGTAATATTAAATCTGGTGTATCTAGTGTCCTTCTTTTGCTCTTCTACAAGAGGTTCAGCTACATTATGAGTATCTTGATCATGAATATAGCAGCTCTAAATGATGTTCTGTTGCACCCAATCCAACAATATGAACTTCGTAGCTTGATTTCTGGGCATTAGCAATAATGTTCTTTTTTACAAAACAAAAAGTTAATAACACCTGCTTTCATTTAATAAATGTCTGATTAAATGTTACCTAATATTCATTGGGCATTTGATGCACTGTACCCATTTCAAAGGCAATTATTAGTTCTACTCTGGTGTTATACCTATAGAGGTGGCAGGGATGATGGGGCACAAGTAACCCCCTACATCCCCCAAAACAGAACATCACACAAATTACTCTAAAGGACTCAATAGGAGTTTATAAGCTCATTCAGCTGTACCCACTTACAAAACTTCCATTATGTTTCCCAACCTTGTATTTGAGCCCCTCCCATGATTTAGAAGGACAAATATTCCCAGTGTCTCAGTGCTGGACTACTTGAAAGAAAGGGCAGGAACTTAAACTAGTCATATAAACTCTCATTCTTCTTTGGATTACTCATATTACAAGACTCGATACCTCAAAGGTTGTAAGTAATACTCACCTGAAACTATTTGTTATCTGGTTGCTATCTATTCTTTAACCACACAAGGTGTTCTTTAGGCAGCTAGGTATCTAACAAACATACTCTATCCCTTCAGGCTTATCAAACACACATGTTTACCCAAGGTGTTAACAGTCGGCTTTGTGGTGTTGAAAACTTAGTACAACTGCTGCCGCAGCTTGTTAAAATATAGCTCTCCTATTTCCCTCTCAGTTTATGATAATCTCCTGTTCTACCTGTTCTAACTTTCCCACACGTTTCTTTCTTCTTTTTGTCACTCTTTGCATTTTCTGATGTATTTTGCTTCACAAATGGGCAAATAGCACACATTATACATAGTGTGGGCTAACATTGTTTAAATCAAAATAAACTTTTTTTTTTTTTGCTTAGTAATTGACACATTCCCCTTTTTACCCATTTTTCTCTGTCTAGGACAAAGCCAAGTTGAAGTCATGTTCTAAGACCATTTGTTGGAAATGCAAACTGTGGATGGTTGCCGCTGTGTCCATTTTCTTCTTGATAATCATTGTGACGATTTTAATTTTATTTGTTTCTCCAGGTATGTACTCCTGGGATACCCAGTGTAGTGTAGTGGATAGAATGAATGGCTGACAAATCTTTTAGAATTCTTTGAAAAGGTCAACAGGCATGTGGATTTGGTGGATATTGTCTATCTTGATTTTCAGAAGGCTTTTGACACAGTGCCTCACCAAAGGCTGCTGAGAAAATTGCACAGTCAGGGGATAAGAGGGCAGGTCCTCTTATGGATTGAGAACTGGTTGAGATCCAGGAAACAAAGAGTAGGTGTCAATGGGCAATTTTCACAATGGAGAGAGATGAAAAGCAGTGTGTCCCAGGAATCTGTCCTGGGATCAGCACTTTTCAATCTGTTCATAAATGACCCGGAGACAGGAATAAGCAGTGAGGTGGCCAAGTTTGCGGATGACACGAAACTTTTCCATGTGGTAAAAACCACAGAAGATTGTGAAGAGCTCCAGAAGGATCCACCCAAACTGGGGGAAAGGGCTGCAAAATGGCAAATGTGTTTCAATATAGGAAAATGTAAAGTAAGGCATATTGGGGCAAAAATTCAAAACTTTATCTATCAACTCATGGGCTGTGAGCTACCCATGACTGATCAGGAAAGAGATCTTGGTGTGTTGGTGGACAGCTCAATGAAGGTGTCTACTCAGTGTGTGGCAGCAGTGAAGAAGGCCAATTCCATGCTAGAGATTATGAAAAAGGGGATTGAAAATAAAACAGCCAACATTATAATGTTATAATATACAAAACGATAGTAAGGCCACACCTGGAGTATTGTGTACAATTCTGGTCACCGCATCTCAAAAGAGACATAGTGTAACTGGAAAAGGTACATAAGAGAGAGCCACTAAAATGATTAATGGGCTGGGGGACCTCCCTTATGAGGAAAGGCTACAGCATTTGGGGCTCTTTAATCTGGAAAAAAGGTGCCTGGGGGGGTTATTGAGACGTACAAAATAATACAGGGCACGAGTAAAGTGGATAAAGGGATGCTCTTCTCCCTCTCACAAAATACCAGAAATAGGGGACATACACTGAAATTGATGGTTGGGAGCGTGAGAACAGACAAAAGATTTTTTTTACCCAGCATGTTGTTAGTCTGTGGAACTCCCTGCCACAGGATGTGGTGATGGCATCTGGCCTGGATGCCTTCAAAAGGGATTTGGACAGATTCCTGGAGGAAAAGTCCATCACAGGTTACAAACCATGATGAATATGTGTAATCTCCAAGCTTAAAACCAGGGTACTTCAAGAGCCAGATGCAGGGGAGTGATATCAGGAGAGTGCGTTCTCCAGACACATTTGGTGGGGCCACTGTGAGATACAGGAAGCTGGACTAGATGGGCCTTTGGCCTGATCCAGCATGGCTCTTCTTATGTTCTTATGATGAATCAGGACTCAGGAAGCCTGGGTTCAACTCCCCAAGCAGCCAAAGAAGCTCACCGGGGGTGTGAAACTGGTAAAAGCAATCCTTAAACATCTGTCACACTAACCTTAAAAATATATTAGGATCAGTAAAAGTTGGGTTTGACATGACGACACGTAACAACAATATGCTTATCCAAATATTTCAGGCATGAAATTATTTCACAACCATTGGAGGGTTGTTCTCCACTATAGTACCAACTACTGATTAACAGTAGTTATTGAATATTCACTTAAAATTTTGGTGCTGTTGTTGTTATTGTTGACTTTGTCTATATCTTTCTTTCTTTCTTTCTTTCTTTCTTTCTTTCTTTCTTTCTTTATTTATTCTGGGTAAGGGACATTATAAGGAACAAATTAGGAAAGAAATATGGTTGGAGTAAGGTTAGAAAGGGAGGGTAGGGGTAAAGGGTAGAGGGTAAAGGGTGAAGGGGAAATAGTGGGATGCAGGACTGGCAAGGCACGCTACAATTCTTCACTTTCATATTTCATATATACACATATCAGTTAGGACTTATATAGAGACTGTCTCAATGCATCAAGTTATCTAAATAATGTGAAACCTCTATGATACTGCCCTCTGAACAAGACCGTTTCTAAAATCTCTTTGAGTAGCAAAGCAAATGCATGCACACCCACATGAATGCACATCAGTGCATGCACATTAATCCCAGAAGGTCTGGTGATTGCTACAAGAGTAAGAACCCATCCAATGTTTCTGATTTTTAAATGAAGTGGCAGTCAGCACCATTTGGGATTACACCGTTTCCTGCCAATCCAGCCTGCTGAACAGAACATGCAGTTTCGTGCACCTGTGCAACGTGAGAACTCTGTGTGTTGGGAGCTCCAGAATCTCTCTTACTCTTTTCGGGCAAAGAAGCAAAAAGGTGCAGTTCCTTGTTTTGACATGAAGAAAGAGAGAAGCAAATATTCCTATCCCTTGCTCTTGATATAACTGAGGTAGCTCACTGAAGAGCTCAGTGGTTTACCTCTCTAGCTGCAGAGCCAGAGGTTGGAAGCTTGATTCTCCATTGTGACTCCTTGACAGACGCTGGACTTGAAGATTCACAGGGTCCCTTCCATCTCTGCAGTTCTCAGATTATTTGTGGTTTAGGTATTGAGCTGCAGAAGCTGGGGCTGGCATTTTGAACCCTCCCTATGCTTCCTAGAGAAAGACTGCCTTGTAGAGCCACAGGCAAGCTGCACAGCCCAAAAAATGCTCCCAAGAGAAGGGAATAGTAAATCACTCTGAGTATTCTCTACCTAAAAAAAAAAGATGGAAAAGGTTGCCATAATTCTGAAATGACTTGGGAACATGCAGTAAAACTGGCTCAATAGCTCAGTGAGTTGTTTGGCGATAAAGGCAGAGGCAGGGAGTTCAGTTCTATGCTGTGAATCCTGAAAGAGTCGATGTGCAAGGCCATGGGTAAGCTGTACATTCCGTGGGTGCCCCAGAAGAAGTGAATGCTAAACCAGTTCTAAGTGCTCTTTGTGTGTGTGTGTGTGTTGCATCGTTACAGTCATGACCGACTCCTCATGACCCCACATCCATGGAATTTTCTTGGCAGGAATACTGGAGTGGTTTGCCAGTTCCTTCTCCAGGCACCTACATCACCTGGTATTCCTGGGTGATCCCCCATCCAAGTACAGTGGTACCTTGTATAAAGGAATTAATTCGTTCTAAATGAAATTATGTTAAGCAAATTTTCCTTTGTAAAATTTCCCATAGGAATGCATTGAAAACCGAGTACAGTAACCCCCGCCTATCACGGGGGTTAGGGACCCACCCAGACTTTTGTAAAAGTCTTCCAGCAGCCCGTGCAAGGGCATTGGATGATCTGATCCACTGCGCTTGCTGCAGGGCCATTCCACCCCCAGCCAGCGGCAATCAGCTGCTTGGCGCTGGCTTGGGGCCAGTGCTCCCCAGCAATCTCCATTGAAATGCATTGAGTGGGAGATTACTGTAATCCCATTTTTATGTTGTACGGATATGCCCCATAGGCGATTAAGTTAAGCAAATTTCACCTATCTCAGGAATTGTTTATGTTGTACAGATTTTATGTTATACAAACTGTTTGTTATACAAGGGTCCAGTGTACTAACCAGGGCCGACCTTGCTTAGCTTCTGAAATCAGGCGAGATCAGATGTGCTTAGGGCAGGGGTGTCCAAACTTCAGCCCTCCAGATGTTTTGGACCACAGTTCCCATAATTCCAAGCCTACATTGCCAATGACAAAGGACTGTGGGAGTTGTGCTCCAAAACATCTGGAGAGCGGAAGTTTGGACAGCACTGGCTTAGGGTATCTAGGCAGTTCTTTACTCAATGGTATTTGGTTTGAGTTAAGCAGATTCAGCATCAGGTTTAAAATACCTGTTTACCTACAGCTCAGCATGTTTCCCCACATGCCCCCCGAAAGCATTTTTTTTTCTTCACATGTGAGGTAAAATATACAGCTGCCAGGGCTTGTTTTTTTTAAAAAACTCAAATGTAAATTCAGTTGCTTTTGAATCATATGTGAATGACTTTGTTGGAGTAAATTGTGTCTGTGGCTTTTGTAAAACAATACATGCCAGGATTGGTCAGCAAGACACCTTCAATCTCTATATGTAATTAAAAACCAACTAAAATAGTGATATAATTGGGGTGTGGTGGCTCAGTGGGCTAGAGTACTGAAAACTGTTGGCTACAAAGTTGGTAGCTCAGCGGTTCAAGTCCCAGGTGCCACGCAGCAGAGTGAGCTCCCGCTGCTAATCCCAGCTCCTGCCAACCTAGCAGTTCGAAAGCATATAAATGCAAGTAGATAAATACGTACCACTGTAAAAAAGTGGGAAGATAAAACAGTGTTTCCCTGAAGCCATATAAGCCACATGGCCATGGACATGCACTTTCACAACACTGGCTCTTCAGCTTGAATACTGAGATGAGCACTGCCCCAAGAGTTGGACACAACTAGCATGCATGTGTGTGGGGGGGGACTTTACCCTTGTTAAAATAGAGATATGCCTGTTTGAAAGAAATTTTATATACAGTAACCCCCCACCTATCGCAGGGGTTAGGGACCCACCAGACCCGCAATGACTGAAAATCCGCAATATGCGGATGCGGGTCGGGTGGGGCCTGGGGGGATGTGGGTGATCAGATCCTCCTGCCACCACTGGTGCGCATTGTTCCAAGAAGTCTTGGGGCTGCGCGCACCGGTGGCATTGCGGGATCTCACTTCCTGCTGCCGCCCGCCCGTGCTGCCCCAAGACTTCTCGGACCGGCGCACGCCGGCGGCGGCAGGGGGATCTGACCTCCCACCGCCGCCCGCCCGCGCTGCCCCAAGATGTCTCATCTGGGGCGTCTCCATTGAAATGCGTTGGCTCAATGCGTTTCAATGGAGAATTTTTCCCCATTGGAATACATTGGCACCATGCATTCCAATGGCGAAAATTTTCTCCATTCAAATGCATTGAGCCAATACATTTCAATGGAGATTGCGGGGCAGTGCCCAACGCTGCCCACCCACGCTCCTCCAAGAAGCCTGGGGTAGCGCGGGTGTGGGGCGATGCGATTGCCGCCTGCCCGGCCCTGAGGCCTCTCAGAGGAGCACGGGCCAGCTGCGTGGGGCGATGCGATTACTCCCCGCTGCCTGCCCGCGTGGGCCGGCAGCAATGGAGGATCGGATCTGGGGCTTGGGGAAGGGGGGAGGTTTTAAAAGCCTGGGCTTTTAAGCCTGCCCCCCCTTCCCCAAACCCCGCGCTCTAGCTCATTGACACTGGGGTGGGGAAATAAAGGTTTTTCTCCCCCCCCCCCCGGCAATCAGCTGGAGCCAGGGCAGGTACTGCGATCCTGCAATATAGTGGGACCGCAGTACCTGAACCGCGAAATGGCGGGGGATGACTGTACACCAGATTGTACAAAAGTGAAAGTATTCATTCCTTTGCAAGCCTACAGGCAGCTGGACTTGGTCAATGTCTCTGGTCTGTTTCTCTTGATTTTTTTTCTGTTGCCGGGGGGCTGTCAGTTCATTCCCTGGTGTGTGTGTGTGTGAGAGAGAGAGGATCCTCATTTAGAAGTTTTAAGGAAGAGGAAGAGGCGGCTGTCACTTTTGAAATTTACTGAAAGAGGAGCATCCCTCTGGTTTCCCCAGACTATAGAACACCTTGCAGTCCTATTTGGGTTTTTCCCCATTAGTAATCCATGATGATAGACGAGTTGAAAAATTTGAAAAAATAATAAATGTTAAAAATAACATCACAGCAGCAGCAGTGAGTGGCCAGCATTGGGCGGCGGGGGGGGGGGGGGGGGTAGGTGCAGGACAAAGCTTCAATTGCAATTTTTTTAAAAGCCCATGGAGTCCCCTCAGCTGATATACAACTTAAAAACAGGTTTAAAATGTTGCCAAGAGAACATGAGACTTTAACCTGATTTCCAAAACCCCAGTCCAGCTACTGAATCATTTTCATAATCTTACCATGCTTTCAGATGGTACAAACTTGACCAAGGCTAAGAGACATTGGCCCTAAGCAGAGATTGGAAAGCCTTGAAGAAAAAAATAAGCCCCCCC
>JAHTLZ010000007.1:13048391-13072661 GCA_023846285.1 Phrynocephalus versicolor | reverse complement strand
TATCTATCTATCTATCTATCTATCTATCTATCTATCTATCTATCTATTATAGTTTAAGAAGCAATCCATGGGGCAAACTTAGATAAATAAATAAACAGATAATTGGAGAAGGAAAACTTTTCTTAAGGCAATTTCTTTGAACCATGCCACCTACAGGCACTTCTGTAGAACTGCAAACAGGACGAAGGTTCTGGTCCTCTGCCCATGTGGCCAGTTATAATGGATATAACTGTGCAACATCACAGTGAGTGAATGTGGGTAAATTCACATTTTTCCCTCTGCAGTCCCACCGAATGCTGGATTTTCAGAAGGCTTTTGACACAGTCCCTCACCAAAAGCTGCTGAGAAAATTGCACAGTCAGGGGATGAGAGGACAGGTGCTCTTATGGACTGAGAACTGGTTGAGATCCAGGAAACAAAGAGTAGGTGTCAATGGGCAATTTTCACAATGGAGAGAGGTGAAAAGCAGTGTGCCCCAGGGATCTGTCCTGGGTCCAGTGCTTTTCAATCTGTTCCTAAATGACCTGGAGATAGGAATAAGCAGTGAGGTGGCCAAGTTTCTGGATGACACGAAACTTTTCCGTGGGGTAAAAACCACAAAGATTGTGAAGAGCTCCAGAAGGATCTCGCCAAACTGGGGGAATGGGCTACAAAATGGCAAATGCGTTTCAATGTAGGAAAATGTAAAGTAATGCATATTGGGTCAAAAAAAAAATCCAAACTTTATCTATCAACTCATGGGCTCTGAGCTATCTGTGATGGATCAGGAAAGAGATCTTGGTGTGTTGGTGGACAGCTCCATGAAGGTGTCTACCCAATGTGTGGCAGTGGTGAAGAAGGCCAATTTCAGGCTAGGGATTATCAAAAAGGGGACTGAAAATAAAACAGCCAACATTATAATGCCATTATACAAAACAATAGTAAGGCCCCACCTGGAGTATTGTGTACAATTCTGGTCACCGCATCTCAAGAAAGACATAGTGGAACTGGAAAGGGTGCAGAAGAGAGCGACTAAAATGATTACTGGGCTGGGGCACCTCCCTTATGAGGAAAGGCTAAAACATTTGGGGCTCTTTAGTCTAGGGAAAAAAGGCACCTGAGGGGGGATATGATTGAGATGTACAAAATAATGCAGGGCATGAGTAAAGTGGATAGAGGGATGCTCTTCTTCCTCTCAGAGAATACCACAACTAAGGGACATCCACTCAAAATGAGCGTTGGGAGAATGAGAACAGATAAAAGAATATATTTTTACCCAGCATGCTGTTAGTCTGTGGAACTCCCTGCCACAGGATGTGGTGATGACATCTAGTCTGGATGCCTTCAAAAGGGGATTGGACAGAATCCTGGAGGAGAAGTTCATCACAGGTTACAAACCATGATGGAGATGTGTAATCTCCAGGCTTAAAACCAGGGTACTTCAAGGACCAGATGCAGGGGAGTGGTATGAAGAGACAGATATCTAGTCTCATGTGCTCCCAGACACATTTGGTGGGGCCACTGTGAGATACAGAAAGCTAGATTAGATGGGCCTTTGGCCTGATCCTTCATGGCTCTACTTATGTTCTTATGATATCAACTGTAGAACTCAGTGCTTTGTACTGCAGACAGCTTCATAAAAAGCTGCTTTCTTGGCAAGCACAGAACGACGGAATCATAGAGTTGAAAGAGACTGCAAGGGCCATGCAGGAACTCCCATCAAAGTATCCCCGACAGATGGCCATCCAGCCTCTGATTAAATACTTCTAAAGAAGGAAACTCCATGGCAGCATATTCCATTGCTGAACAGCTCTAACCCTCAGGAAGTTCTTCCTAATATTTAAATGGAATCTCTTTTCCTGTAGTTTGAACATAACATAACATAACATAACATAACATAACATAACATAACATAACATAACATAACATAACATAACATAACATAAAAGCCATAGGACTCCTGCCTGACCACAATCCATGCCCAAGTTGAAACTTTTGGGTCCAGTTGTAGGGCTATTGGTGGTGGTGGTGTGTGTGTCCTGGACTGGAGTGATTCCTTGATGGATGGAACACTTGTTTTGAGATTGCTAATAGCAAAGCATCCCTTCCTAGTGCGATCAGGGGCACATCTGTCTTGCTGTCTGTTTGCACCCCCGGTTTTAAAGCAAAACAGCTGAAAGTAGTCTAAAAGGAGATAGCTTATCTGCAGGAAAAGATTACTTATCCGGGAGTTGTGTCCATAGAACTATATGGACTTCTGAAATGAGAGGTAAAGAACTGCATTATGAAATTGATATATGCTAGGACAGAGAGGGAAAGAGAGAGAGAGTATGGAAAGCAAAGTGAAACCACTTTATTTGAATTGGGATATGTCAAGTAAAGAAGAGGAAGAGGAAGAGGAAGAGGAAGAGGAAGAAAAAGGAATGAAAAATATTGGAGTGAAACAGAGCCTTTCGTCTTTGAAGGGATGATGAACATACCTTGGTTTAGGAAATAATATATTTCCCATCTCTTCTATAAGTCTCTGCAGTTTTGAACTTCTCTTTATTTCTTCCTCCTTTGTGCATATTATTGCAATTGTCTGCCTACCAGGAACATTTCGAAATTAAAACCCCAACAAATGCTGTAGTAATTCTTTTCGCAAAAAGTCAAGAAATGCACTACTGGCCATACATTGTTAAAAGAAAAGTTTCCCTTCTGCTTCCTCAAGAGTGGGGCATAAATGTCATGTGTTGCCTCATTTTTAGCAAAGGTTTAAGGTAATAGCACATCTGGATTTTTATTAAAGGGCAGAAGGGAAACCCAGATGAGATGGTTTGGACTTTTTTCTGGGGCTGTGAAACAGTAATGTAAACCCTGAGTTCATTTGCTAACCTGAGTCATGAAATTTCTAAACATCGCAGCTACGTGATGAATAGTGAAAGCAACATTCCCTCAATATGACCCAACCATGTCACATGCTTTCATTCAAGAAACATTGCTTATCGCCATTTAAACCAGTGCATTGAAAAGGGTGTGGGGAAAAATTCAAGTGAAAAATTAACTACTATGTATCCAATATAACAGAAAACTGAGGCTGTCAGGTTCCAGCACATGCTAGCTAGTGGTTTAGGAGGAAATGGCTTTTCTTTTGATAGCACTTATCAAAAGCCAGTGTTGTAGGTTTCCAAAGCATAAGGAATTTGGCAGCTAGAGATAAGTTAAACCATCATGGAGGGGAGGAGCTCAGTAACTTTTGTTTTTGTTTTTGTTGTTAAATAAAGAGTGTGACATAGCAAAACAGCATTTACCTAGCCTGGTAATATAGTACTGCCATAGCACTACGACATCAAAAGGAAAATGTATATATATATATATATATATATATATAAATTTAAAATGTTAGAGTAGATGAAAATAGAGGAGCCAGAGCCTCTGCCGTCCTTCTCAATTCCACAGCTCACTAAATAAATTGCAGGGTTGTCACCTTAGATAACATTGCCCACTGGTTTAACCATCCACATGGGCTATAGAATGAGATAAGAGTGGTGCAAATCATGCCAAACTCCCCCTCCCCCGCAGTTCTCCCACTGTGCCCCAAAAAAGAAGCCGGGTAGCTCTCAAAAGGTGTGGGATGCAAAGCTCTAAGTAAGAGCACGTGTGGGTAACATAATTTGAGACACAAACAGCACCAAGTGCAATTCAAATACTGAGCTGTCTGTCTATTTGTGCTCTGATACTGAGGAAACATCCAGAATAAACGGTAGCTTGGAGAAAAGTCTGAGGAAATGAAGAAAGCCCTATCTGCCCCCCACATCCTGCTCTGCTGTTCATTTTCCCCCACAGCTGTTTATTTTTATCCCATTCATTCACAGGTTCATAGTTTATATCCTCAGTTTTAATACAGAACTGTTTCTTTGCCTGCAGAGGTCCAACCATTGAAACAGAAAGAGAAATGAAAAGAGACAAAACTAGCTTATAAAACACCTGTCCTATGTTTCCTTAGTCATAGGGGCCTCATAACAGATGGTTTATGATTTATGTTTACTGGTCAATGCGGTAAAACCTCTAACTAACCATTGGTCATTATTGGCGACTCATTTATAGTTAACCTTTGGGAAGAACACTAGGAAATGAAATTAAGCCTAATTAGGAGAACTAGCCTGGGTGCGCTTTGGAGAACTGAATCTGAAATCCCCCTGGGAATCTTACAATTTTTGCAGAAGTAGTTTCATGACCATGTTTGTGTTTTGACCTAACTTCTCAAAAATGACGCAGCCGTTCTGAATGCAGTATATGTTGAAAAATCTGAATGCAAACTAAGCAGTGGGTGCTGTACTGGAGAGACAAGATGATTGCTGCATCTCTTTTCCTCTGCATCTTCTGGACTGACCTGATGGGTGAGTGATGCACTCGTTCACTGGCTTGTTGCTGTGACTCTGTGTAGGTACGATGCCAACAGAAAAGATGCAGCCAAAATGTTTCATTCCCATTGTGTGGCATTTCTACCACAAGCTCCTCTGGGCTTTGCTTAAATAGTGTCTCTCTTAAGTAGTGCCTCACCATCCAGTATGGTATAGGGGATAGTGTGACAGACTAGGACTCTGGAGAACAGGGATCAAATACTCGCTGGGCTATAGAATCTCACAGGGGGGTTCATAAATTTCTCACTTACCTTGAAAGCCCTGTTAGGCTTGCCAGAAGTCTGTTCTGACTTGACAGCACGGAACATAGACACACACCATCCGACAATGATTTCCACTGGTTATCTCTAGCTAGGACTACGGAGTTGCAATAAGCCAGAAAAGGCTACTTCAGCAATCTCTCTCCTCTTTGCTGGCTGGCAGGCAAATTGCAGAGTTGTATTACAGATGATGATGGAAACTTACCAGTTTTGTGATGCTGAGTTTGTTGGTGAGCAGACAGAAAAAATTCCAAGAATGTTTAGCATCCTCAATTTTCCTTTCTTTTTCTTGCCCTTGTCTGACAGAGGCAGCACAGGTGATTCACAAGTCCGTTCAGGTAATCACGGCTGGAAAAAATGTGACTTTGCACTGTCAGCTGCCTGGAATGCACGATGTTGTTCAGATCACCTGGCAGAAGGAACATGAAAAGACCAAGACCAATGTCGCAACATACAGTGCGGTCCATGGCTCTCAAGTGCTGGGTGAATATCAAAGTCACGTGCAGCTTTTCCAAAGTGACCTGGAGGTTTCTGCCATCACCTTCCATGCTGTTACATTTCAGGATGAAGGCTGCTACAACTGCATCTTCAATACATTTCCCTTAGGAGCCATCACCGGCAAGACGTGTCTCAAAGTTTATGGTAAGTTATGATTTTGGAAGCCAAGCAGGGTTGGCCCTGGTTAGTACTTGGATGGGATTCCACCATGGTAATCTCAGCTGGAAGAAATGTGACCTGGAGTAGGAACTGGCAAGCCACTCCAGTATTCCTGCCAAGAAAACTCCATGGACATGGGGTCATGGAGAGTTGGTCATGACTGTAATGACACAACACACACACACACACACACACACACACACACACACACACACACACAGAGAGAGAGAGAGAGAGAGAGAGAGAGAGAGAGAGAGATTCACAGATAATCTGGCAATCAAAAGTCATTATGGGATAAAAACAATATTTCTGCTTGCTAATGTTATTATACAGTTAAGGAATGTGATAGAGCAATAAATATGCACTTCCATCAATGCATTCTGTAACTTCAGATTTTATCAGACAGCAGGAAGGGTATGTATCTATTACTTGCAATAGAAAGGTTGCTTTTGCAAGGCGCTAATTCTCTTAAAGCTTCTCTTCCATCTGGAATAATCCATCTCAGCTCCAAACAATGAGTAGCCCTACAACTGTACCAGATAGGCCTAGCTTGCTAGCTTGGGTACAGATTGGGGATGGGTGGGAGCACCATTTCCCAAACTCTGAATGATCACCAGGAAGTAGACTGCTTGGGACTGCTCCACAGGTAGTCCAAAATGTGATCTATTTCACAACATGATCAAGCCTAAATCCCACCTCACATCATGCTAGAAAGCTTGTGCACATCAGTCATCATACCAGGACCTTCCCCACTCCTCCTGTGCCCTCCACATATCTGTACTTTAACTTGGATGGGATGGAGTGTCTGTTTTCTTGGTTAATTTTCTTGGTTGCTCTTCTCAGCAACAACCTCCAACATAGCCTCACCATTCTTTTCTTAGTTGACTGTTGCCAAGCCTTCTCCACACTTTGTGTTGTGCTGAACACCTGGCTGTGCCTCAGTGGATAAAGTGTTGTGTACATATATGACAGAGCCCTATTGGTGTTTGTGTAAAGTTTGCAGCTGGGGCTAACTGCATCTAATTGTCTCAAAGTAAAGGTAAAGGTGAAGGTAAAGGTCCCCCCCCCACTAGAGTTGGACATGCATGCTAGTCATGTCTGACTCTAGGGGTGGTGCTCATCTCCGTATTCAAGCCGAAGAGCCAGTGTTGTGCAAGTCCGTGGCCACGTGGCCAGCATGGCTGCAAGAAAACATTGTTTTACCTTCCCACTTTTTATGGCAGTACTTATTTATCTACTTGCATTTACATGCTTTCAAATTGCTAGGTTGGCAGGAGCTGGGGTTAACAGCCGGAGCTTGCTTTGCTGCATGGCACCCGGGATTCGAACTGCTGACCTGCCGACCTTGCAGCTGACAGTTTTCAGTGCTCTAGCCTGCTGAGCCACCACACTCAGAGTATGGGAAGAGCAAAAAGCTCTTTTTTAAACTTCTAGTGTTGGACTGCAGCACCCAGGTTTCTCTCTTGGATAATTCCTGGCAAATTCTAGGAGTTGCAGTCCAAAAGAAGCAAAAGTCCCATGCATATTAGTCATGTGTCCAGCTATCTTATCAAAATGTACCCCAGAACCTCATAAATTAGCTGTAATCAGCTGCACTGTGCAGTGAAAACCAATAGGCTTGTAATCAGGGTGTAATTTTCCTTCTTTATTATCAGAAATGTCATAATAACTATGTGTGTTGTGGAAGTCACAATAGCACAAAAGTATGCTTGTTGAAGATCTGTGGCACTGGATTGTGAGCCCGGGGGGAGGGGAGGTGATAAATCACACAGAATGTAATGTTCTCTAGAGATGGGCATCAACAAAAAACAAAACATTGTTTCATCATTTCATTACGTAATGAATTACTTTGTTACTTATCTGGGTGGTTGCAGCAATTTTACTTGGAGAAAACTGATCTGAAAAACAGGATTATGGCTGATTGAAGCATATTTCCCCCCATGGTATAGTCACATACTCAGTATGTAAAATATAAATTTATAGCCACTTCTCAATATAAAGCAATTTGGTTCCAAAAGTTGCACTATTCATATAATTGTATAAAAGGATGTCAGATATAGTCTTTCAATGTGACTTACCTTGCAGGACTGTTATGAAAATAAAGTTGAGAGAGAACACACTGTTGCCTTGAACACACTGGAGAAAAAGAGGCATATCAATTCAATCAATATCAATACAGAATTATTTCGTTGCCTAATGAAACAGTAGGACATGTTTCATTTGTCATAAAACACACCCCCTCCCCACTCAGAATGAAATGATTCATTCTAGAAGAGGAATCAATGTCAGGGGATCTCAAGCTCTTCCCTGAAAGCCCCTGAAATTTAGAAAGATTTGGGGGTCAAGGAGCTGGGTTATGAAGCTCCAAAGGGTGGTTGCCCCTAGGAAAAAAATATTTCTAATTCGATTCAGAACTTCGGAAGCCAGACATGGGCAAGCCGTGCAGCTTGGCTTCCGATTATCCAATGGAAAGTTTTTTTCCTGGGGCACCCCCTTTGAATCTTCATGATTCAGCTCCCTGACCCGCAAACCTTTCCAAATTTCAGGGGGTTACATAGAATTGCTTGAGGAAGCTGCCCTGCCATTTTTGTCCTTTAGGACCCAGGGGAGCATACAGTTTCGTTTCATTTCATTTTGTTTTGTAATGAAAGTACTTTGAAATTTGTTACAAACCAACAAAACGAAACTACTACAGAAGCAGAATGAAATGAAACACTATGTTTCTACCCATCTCTAGTGTTCTGTCTTGGTTTGCTGTTTCTGACACAATGGGAGGCATCCTTATGCCCCTATTCCTGCAGTGTCTGTTACTGAATAGCAAGAATTTCTGGGAAATTCCAGCTGAAATCCCCACAAATAGTTTGATCAGATGTGATTTATGAGTCTCTTCTTCCTTCCAGCAGCTGGAAGCAAGAAAATGCTGTTTGCTCCCAGAAGCACACCTGCCAATTGTACTCATGAATTACGGTATATTTGTTTTGTAGCTCTAACAGATGCTAACGTGAATGTGAGGCACGTAACTGATCCAGACAATACAGGAGACCAAGTGCTAGAAATCAACTGCTCAGCAACGGGGAAGCCAGATCCGGTCATCACCTGGAAGGATGACAAACGTTTTTCAATCAAGCCAAAGGAACATGTCACCCAGCACCCAAATGGGACAGCAACTGTTGTCAGCAGTTTCACTCATGTCTCCTCCAAGGAGGTCTGGGAGAACCCCATAATCTGCATTATTCAACACCCATCTTTAACCACTCCACAAGAACTGATTTTGACTGAGCTCAAAGCAGAGGAAAGTGAGTCTCAAACTTGATTGACTTGTGTATTTTTGTAGGACATTATTTTCAAGTTTTGTCCTTTCTTTTTTGTAAACTGGAACAATAGTGAGAATGTTGTCCAGAACCCTGTTAGCAGTTTAGGCTTCTATACATAAATTTACCTAAGTCTTATTGGCAAACTACACTCCTTAACAAGGCACTGATTGCATTTCTTAGTGCAGGTCCTGTAAGGAAATCACTCCATGCCAATAAGTGGCAATTGGCAGTAAAGACATGAGCAATGACCTTGACCAAGTTTAGGATTCTACCCCTTCACCTGCTTTGTTGCAATGGTGTGACCTGTCCCAATTGACCATCATTCATCAAATCTAGCCTTTTGTTCTTTCACCATTTTTCTTTAGCACACAAGCTATCTTTCTATGATCCATTGCAGTCTCCACAGAAGACAACAGGTGAGCCAAAGGTAGACAGACAAACTTACAGTTTTTAAAATACTTATTTTCCTAGACATGCATGCATGCACGCACACCATACATTAGATTGGGCATCTTCAAAATGCACTGCCATTTCCCTGATTCGAGTTCATATACCAAAAATCAACAAAACATGGTTTTCTGGGATGTTATTGTACATCAAACGGCACTTCTACAGTAACTGAAATGGAAAACTGTTTCCTTGGTAGTTAGAAAAAAAGCATCTTTGCATATGATTCCATGTAATAGAAGATGTAAAGTGATAGCCCAACAATCTAGGTGGCTGCTGCTTATTTGCTTGAACTTATGATCACAAATTTCACATAAGAACTAGTGCTGTGGACACACGAAAATCTGGCCAATTTGCTTAGTAACTTAAGATTTGCTGAATCTGGTGCATAGCCCTATTTTAAAACAGAAGTTGGCCAGCTTCGGGTTTAACTGATCTACTTTATGTTTTTCATCCAAATATCAGTTAATACTGACCTCAACCAGAACTTCAGTATGTAGTATGGAAATACTACATTTAATGCAGTTGGACATACTAGCTCACTCCTGGATCAGCTGAACTGTTTCACTACAAAATATTTAGGAAGAATATAGGAAGGGGTGTGCCATGGAATATGACACAGGTTTGGACACTGTGATTACAACAACACCTAGGGATGCATGCATGGATCAGCTCCCATCTACTACATCAGGGCTGTTCAACTGTGAACAGTCCGAGGTCTACTTTTTCCAGCCCAAAGTGCCTGAGGGCTACTATACTAAAATCTCTACTTATGAATTTTATCCCTTCTGAGCACATGTTCATGAGTAAAAATGTTTGTAAGTAGAGCAATGGTTTCCCATAGGAATGCATTGAAAACCAATTAATCTTTTCTGGAGGGAACAGATTTCAATGCGCCATGGCCCTTGAACTGCCCCGCTCGGCTGAGACTGGGCTGGCAGACCGAGAACTTTGCTGGGGCAGTGGTGGTCCTTGGGATGGGGGAGGGAGGGGTGGAGAACTTATCCCCTCACTTTTATATTGATGGTTGGCAGGCTACTTTTGAACCCTTTGCGGTCTACTGGTAGTCCACGGTCTACCTGTTGGGCAGGCCTGTTTTAACTCGGTCTACCTGTTGTGCAGGGCTACTGTTTTAACTCCACCATTTGGAGTACAATTCCTCCATTTTTGTTGTTGTTGATGGGCTACTTGCCCATTTTGGAATGGAATTGTGGACCTTTAATTCCTTCTTTTGTCTGCATATCTGATTTTTTAAAATTTCATCTGCATATATGGTCTTTTTGTTTCTGAGGCCTTCTATTCTTCTGGCTGGCATTGTGGTCCTGATTCATGCTGCGCCTGCCACATGTCTGTAGGAGCATCTATAAACTAATATAGGAATAAAATAACATTTAAAAAAAATCCACACTGATTGGAGAAAGCTTTGCTGATTGCCCCACTTCCGACCATTCTAGGAACACTGTGGTCTGTACTCACCCATTTTTTAAAACCTGTTTTCATTCCCTGCCAAAACAGGGCCTCTACTGTACTGAGGCTAATACAGGTCTAGTTACCCATGTTTTAGGTCCGTTGGGGAAAACAATTTGGGTTTTCGAGCTCCAAGAAGCCCTGGTAACTGTTCTGCTGGATCTAGCTGGCTGTGTGGGGCCAGTAGACTGCCCCATTCCCATCCCTGCTATACGATGACACCAATAGGCAAAGATTGTACATCAAACAAACTCAGTGAGCAGGGCTGTATCTGGAGGGGCAGAAGGGTACATCTGCCCTGGGTGCAGCAATCTGGAGGCACCTGGAGGGGGAGCAGGAGGAGGAAGCCATGCACCCTCCCACCACCCAGCAGTCCTCCTTTCTCTAAGGCTTGGCAATGGCACCCCCTCTGCCGCCTCCGCATGTAGGGTTCGGCTCCCGTTGCTTGTGGGGGGTGCAATGTGGGGGAGGCGGCAGGAAGGGCCCAAGAAATTAACTTTGTCCCCAGATGTTCCAAATCCTGGCTACGCCTCTGTCAGTGAACATCTAAAAGCATTTCTATACATTCATGAATTGTGTCTGCTTTTTAAAAAGCTGAAATGGTATGTTATTAGCCACATTCCCGTTCTTCAGTTGTACGGTTACAAAGTCCGTATGAGCAAACTGTTCAAATTTTCCCATGAACACAGTGATGACGATTACTAAACTGCCATTCACCCCTTTCTTGTAGTAGAGAGGTTGTAGATTGTACATTTATTTATTTATTTATTTTGAATATTTTTACCACACCTTTCTCCTTGGAAAAGGACCCTAGGTTGCTTCTGGTAATGAGGGACAATATACTGCCCAGAATATATAAGACATATTCAAGTTAAAAGCAGGGAATTAGAGGAGGCATCTTAGAACATTAAAAGGTAATAGTAGAGCTACAAAGAGTTCACCAGACATTAGACACTTTTTGTGAAGAATTCTGGGAGTTACAGTAAAAAAAAGATAAAGCAGCATTTGCAAGTTTATCTTGACAAATAGCCCAGGACAGTTTAAGGAGTAAGTTGCACATTGTTATATATGTGATGATCATATTGTACATGGACAACCCATAACAAGCTCATTAAGTAACTAATAAGAATTATCTTGTTTTCCCCTTGATCTATTCTTGTTTATTAATTTCTCTTTGCAGACCTAAACAGAGACCAAGACATTATCATTAAAGCCAGTATCAGTGTATTGGTTCCTGCATTTCTTCTGGGGGTACTGATTTACAGTTGGAAGAGATTGAGTTCAATGAATAAAAAGCAAAACCTTCCTTGCTGGGCAAATCTTTCAAGAGGCAACAGTTCTGAATTTGGTAAATTGACCATTTTGGAGCAATCTTACGGAGGCTGGGAGGGAAGAGTCCATGGCAGAGTTGTCACCACTTCAAAAATTAGGCTCGGTTTTCAACAGAGAGGACAAGAAGTTCTTTATCATTTCCCCTGCTTTTTACTTTGTTTTCTTGTAATTTATTTACTAAGTTCAAACTTTCAATTCACTGGTTTAGATGGGAAGTATGCGTAACAGTTCTGTAACTGTTGATAGACCCACACAGACTATGCCCATACCATGTCAAGGAAGACACAGTGGAGGAAAGGGGCTTTCAGAGCTTGCTGGGTTTCTTAGCAGTGACCCTCCCTCTTTTCCCTAACCCTAATCCTAATCCTAACCCTAATCCTAATCCTAACCCTAATCCTAATCCTAACCCTAACCCTAACCCTAACCCTAACCCTAACCCCCCTCCCTTAAGATTGTTTCTTTAATATTATGTAAACACAGTAGCATGTTTTGAAAACTGCAAGTGCCCATCAGATATTGGGAGATTATTAGAGCCATTTCCAACATCTTAGGTTCAGTAAATAAGCAGTGAACACCATGCCATATGGGTCACAAGTGGTTCCCCCAGGGCCGCCGGTGCAACTGCCCAGTACCCCTGAATACCTCCCAGTATCTCATACCCTAAAATCGCCAACATGTTTTGGGTGTTTATTCTTTTTCATTCTTTTTTTTAAGCCACCTCTACCCTTGGAGGCTGTTGGAAGTAATTTTGCTAAGTTTTACTATTCAGTGTTTCTTAAAAGGTGTTCCCTGGACCTAAAGCAGACCAGAGGGCTGAAAACACCGTACAGCCCCGCCCCCTTCTCTCTTCTACAATAGACAGGATCAAATTTAAATTTAAAAAGACCTCTTATGAGAAAATATGCAATGGAATGTTTTGGAATTTACCCTTTGGGGAGTGATGTGGGCTACGGGGAATATAGAGGTGGAATTCAGCCTTTCAAATTCCAGAAACTGGGAGGAGTGGAGTAGGACTTTGTTTGTGGGGATATGTGTGTATGTGTGATGCACATAGTTTTATAGAGTAACCACCATAATGATTATTAACCCTAGACACTAGAATATTTGTAATATTATAATATTGTGCACATGTCAGTGAAAAAAACACAGTGAAGAGCTGTGGGGAGTGGGACTTTATTTCTTTAGCCAGTTAAAAGCATCCATCTTAATTGTGGTCTGGAGCTAATAGACATCTGAGAAAACATTTCTTGTCTGCAATTTGTATGGGAAATACAATTAGCATTTTACAATTAATTTCAGTTCATAATTTAGGTAGTTACTCGTGGTTCCTCTTTTTTCTTTTATTTTACTCTCCCTTCCCAGGTTCCTCCTGCATGTCCTGGAAGTGTAATTCATGGAAGACGGTCTTGGATTCAACAGAAATTCCCAGCAATATTTCTTCCCAAAGGAAACCTTCCTGACACATGAAAGATCTTTTAGAAAATTTTTAAAACATGCACTTGTAATATTATATAAGCAATATATTTATTCCCTGTTTTCTTGATAAACTATATTGTTCTTCAGCAGTTCAGCTGAATTGCACAGGAGTATTCGGTCATGGTTATTAATCTGAAAATGTGTTTTATATACTAGAATATTATGTATTTATTTGTTGTACAGTGAAGTCATGCCTTCTTGTTTTTAAAGAAATTGCCAGAAGCAAACTTTTCCCTCTTGTTTTAATTTAGGTTTTTAAGACTGTTGTTAATGGTGCCTGGGATTTTTCAATAGCTAGGCAAATTAGGAAAGTATTTCTGCATGTGATGGGGCAATTCCACACACACACACACACACACACACACACACACACACACACACACACACTGCCAGCCACTTGTAGAGTACTGCTCTGGAGAATATCAGCTTTAAGAAGACTTTACACACTACCTGGTGGGGATTCAATATTCCATAACTTTATGTACCACAGTTGACAGCCAGGGTGGTGTAATGAACTGAGTGCTGGATTAGGCCTCAGGAGACCTGGGTTCAAATCTGTACTCAGTTTTGTACATCTAGTTGAGGGGGGTGGGGTGGCTGCACTGGTAGACAACTCCTTGAGCATCTCATATGCCTCAAAAGGATGCCATACATTGGGAGTGATTTGCTGTCCACATTAAACAACACAACACAAAAACACCCAAACATGACGATATCAACCCTTCCTTTGGCTTTCTGTTCTCCTTTTGAGTGCAATCATCATCAGTTCTGGCTACAAGAACGGTCCTGGGATTCATATAGGAGATGCTGGGGATTTAACTTTCAACCCCCTCTATAAGAAGAAGCAATGACTGCAGAGGATTGGATTCATTCATTCGTTTGTTTGTTTGTTCGTTCATTCATTCATTCATATTTAATTATTTTTTATATTTATGCCTCATCTTTCCACTGCAAACTTATTTTCAGAGTAGCTTGCAGTCTTCCTAAAGCAATAAAACTAAATAAAGCAAATTTAACCATAAAGATCAAACAAAGTACACACTGTGATAAAACCCTTTAAAACTAACGAGCATCCTTAAAACTCATTTTGTTCCATATCAGACAGGGACATTTCTATTTTTGTGGGTCTTGCTGCCATCTGGTGTTTGTTTTGTGACCGACTTGACTCGAAACTCCTATATCCACATTCCTCTTCTGCAAAGAACTGTCACAAATGTTGCTTTTGGCATTTAACAACCTCCAATCTCTAGCTGCCCAGGTTTACTCTAAATCTATCAAAGTGTGTATTTTGCTTTATCAATGAACCAACTGAATGATCAACAGACAGACAATTGAAGAACAGATACCTCTGAATTAAAGACATCTGAAGATTGTGTGTGTGCATGTATAAGATAAGATGATATAAGCTTTATTGTCCGTGTGCTTTTGTACAACAAAATTAAATGCCATCTTGCCTTCTGGCTGAATTGGACAAACACACTGATGTCAACTGGCTAAATATTTCTGGAAAGCAAAATAGTTACATTATAGGTCTTAAAGCATGGAGAGCAATTCCCTGCTAAGAAGGAAACTCGTGAGCGGAGTGAGATTCCTTATTTAATATTCCATCGTCAAATGGCTTTCACTTTGAGAAAGTTCTTCCTAATATCTAGTCAAAATCTTCTTTCTTGCAGCTTGAATGTATTATTTATGGTCCTAGTCCAGTGGTGGCAAACCTTTGGCACTCCAGATGTTTTGGACTACAACCTTTTCAGTTAGTCTGATTTTTTTTTTTTTTTACGTCCGGGCCCTGCCTCCATCATGCCTCATTTTTGTTCTGTGCCTTATTACTTGTTTTTATTGCTGTAAGCCGCCCAGAGTTCCCTTTGGGAAGATGGGTGGGATACAAGTCTAATAAATAAATAAATAAACTCCCACAGTCCTTTGTCATTAGAAATACAGGCTTGGAATTCTGGAAGTTGTGGTTCAAAACATCAGGTGTGCCGAAGGTTCGCCATCACTGTCCTAGTCTCTTCAGCTGCACAACAAAACAAAACAAAAGTCTCACCAGCTCCATCATTCACAGGACAGCCCTTCAAATATCTCTTCCCAGTTTTTTCTTCTCTCAGCTAAACAAGTTATGTTTCCTCAACCTTCATATACAGCACTCCGCTTCCAAAAATGTGTACTATTTTGGTTGTACTCCTCTGGACATGTTTCAATATTCCTCTTAAACTATGGTACCCAGAACAGGATACCATACTCTTGATGATTCCAGGATTCCTGGATGCATCAAGATCAAACACAGGTCATGAGCAGAGGCTTGACTGTAGGACTGCAGTTTAACCACTGTTTCCATCAATCTGCTGTCACTAAGGACACTTTGAACAATCTGTATGATAAGTAGGAGTATAGGAATGACTATACTCAGAGTCTGGATCCAAACCCAGACAGGTCCAAAGTCCATTACCACCCAACCCATGATAAACTCATTTTGACAAAGCTCTCCTCTCCTCCCCAACTAAACCTAACTAGATGATCTGAGCTGTCCAGTCTCTTTTCAGCTGATGTCCTTCAAGGATCACTCTGATAATAAAGAGAAGAGGAGGCCAGGAGCACTACTTGCAGCTCCCTGGATGTGTGCTGAAGTATAATGTAATCAATAAAAAATGTCCACTGCACTCTTCTGATGCTGACTAGAATGAGAATGATGCAGAAGAATGATGCAGAAGACTTCTTGCATGCAATTCTACCCTTTTTGTGGGAGGTGTCTATGCACCTATTATATTATAAAGTATTGCATTAGAATATAAGAAGCAATCTATTTAAGAGAAAATTTAGAATTATTTGGGTAAACGACACCATCTCTCACCCATTCTTCCCAGAGACATGGGTAGAACCCCCGACAAAGATATGGTATCCACCAGAAGAAAGAAACTGTTCTGCTTTAAAGAAAGAAAAGAAATAGTAAATAGGCCTGAAACGTAATTGTCTGTTCATTTTTCTCCCACTCATCAATATATTTACCTCTAGGTTTTAGAGCCCTTTTAAGTTTGATGCCTGAGGCAAAGCCTGGTTGCTCCATGCCAGTTATGACCCTGATCTGGAGACACATTCTTCAAATTCGCGAAACAGAAGCTGTTGCTTCGTCCAAAGCACCAATTGCCAAAGAGGAGTAAGCTAATTTAGGGCCTTTTTACACGACCCCTAAGATCCGCTGGTCCCTTAAATTCGGACCAGAGATCTTGAGGGTTTGTCGCTCTCCCTGCGTTCCCACCCCCTCATCACTTCCTTGTTCTGTCTGCGTGAGGGGAGGGAGAAAAAAAGGGAGAAAAGAATGCACTCTTACCTCCGGAGTGCCGGTGGAAGTTGCTCCGACCCCTGTTACTTCCTGGTTCCTCTTAAAGGGGCGGGAGGCCAAAAACAACAACAAAAAGAAGCGAGGAGAGCCCGGCACTCTCCGCATCAAAATTTTTCACTCTCCCAGAGCAGGTACTTGAAAGGTGCGCTGGGTTGCGCTTAGGTGGGTGGGGTCGCACTTAATTTTCTCTTAGCTCTGGAGCTGGTGGGGAAACATTTTTAAGCTCCGGAGCTGGGAGCCATTTGCAGCGGAGCTTAGGGGTCGTGTATAAACGCCCTTAATCTTGTGCCTGAAGGCAACCTTGTTGATTAAAGGCTCCATTCATACAGCTTGAAATGCACTGGATCAGAGATCTCTGTATATTAAGAATTAATCCAAGGCAATGTTGCGGCTTCTGCCAAATTCCTCTGCAGCCTTATCTGATTTCTAAAACAGGGGACTCTTTTTAAGAGTTTAAGTAGTTTTCTACCATTTGGGTCTCCCTTATCATGCAATCAAACAAAACAGAAAACAACGTCTCTTTTCTACATTTCTCCCTTTTTCAAATCCTTTCTTTTTAGTTTTACAAGGCTATGCCAGCAAAGGAGATAACTGCTACTGTAGTTTAGCAAATAAATAACGTTTTAAAAAGGTTTCAAATGCTAGGTCTTTACTCCTCCTCTTAATACTGGCACAATTCCGCATTGATTTTGATTTGTGGGCATGAGTACTAGTCTAATATATGTAGAAGTACTGAATGTATTCCCCTCTCCTTTATTTACTGTTAATTGCTTTGTTGTTCCATATTATATACAATGTGATTTAGAAAGAAATAAGAAAATAAACATTTCCCGAAACGTACTGGTCCATGTAGCTGGACTTAAGAGCACTTACCCAAATCAAGAATAATCCTGCATATGGTTTCAAGTTATATATATAGTAGTTTGTTTCTTAGTAGCTGATTTGTCAACGGAATGAATTACAGGAATTAAAAGCTGCCCGACAGCCATCGTGCAATAAATCACTGCTCTCCTTTCAATATGCTTTGTTGATTTAACTCCCCGCTCCAGCGTGCATAGTAAATAGCTGTACAAAACCATCCACTTCAAAGATGCTTGCATTTTTGCCTCTCATGGTTTGCCCTCTGCATCATGGAAAGAAAAAAGACTGGCTCAAGTTATCATCTTTATCCTTATTCTTTCCTGTTTTTGTAGAAACTAAAATACTACATCAGAACAATGTCTCCCCCCCCCAATTCTATTCCTCCCAGAAGGAGGAGCCCTATCAGACAGGAAAAGCTGTGATACTCCAGTTTGTTCATACTTAACCATTCTAGCCAGAGGCCAGCTATTCTCAGAGGCACTCTTCCCCACATCCTACAGGAGCATGCATCCCAAGGTAAGAGGTGTGCTGTATATGGCAATATCATGCCTGCCCCTTGAGTTCTGTGCTGAGGGGGCAGGGAGAAAACTCTGAGCAGAAAACTGGCTCCACTTTAATGAAACGACAAGGAGAATGTGTACGAGGTTGAAACTAATGTTTGCTTACATTGGAAGATAACAGATACAGTGATATCTTGCATAAAGGAATTAATTTGTTCCAAATGAAATTCTGTTAAGCAAATTTTCCTTTATACAAATTTTCCGTAGGAATGCATTGAAAACAGAGTATTCCCTAATTGTGACCATTTTTATGTTGTATGGATTCACTCCACAGACGATTCTGTTAAGCAAATTTCCCCTATCTCTGGAATGTTTGATGTTGTACAGATTTTATGTTATACAAACTGTTTGTTATATGAGGGCCCACTGTATTTACAACCAGCATGTCATGACTTCCATTTGCATTCTACATTTAGGCAGTAGCTGAAATGTTGTTTTTAGGTTGTCATCTGGAAACAGCCCAGCTTTTCCACATTATATATATATATATATAAGATAAGAAATTTCGCTGAAGTCTCTGCATAGTCACATACAAGTCTAGTTGGAAGTGAAGTCCCACTGAATTGTACTAAGTGGATACAGGATTATAGCCCACGAGGCTGTAAAGGTCAAGACTCTGTGGAGAAGGCAGCAGTCCTTCATACTAGTAGCAAATGAAAACATGAGGAATGTGGGCTGGTAGAGGTGAGTAAGGAACTCATTTCACTGAATGTGTCAGTTTCACAAAACAAATTCTTCACTTTAAGGGCAGAAATTGAGAGTTGTTGTTTTAAAATTAGGGACTATGAATTACAGGTATTTCCAGTTATTCTTGTGAAATGTTTGTGAAAGGCCTGCTTGAAGAGGTGGGTCTTCAACTGCTGGTGGAAGGATAAAAGGGAGCAGAATGTCAGGTGTATGTTAACTAGCACAGAGAACAGGACATAAACCTGAGGGGCAAAATCACCTTCTGAGATCATCTGTCTAGCAAGGACTGGGGCCAGTGGAAAACAGTGCTAATATGTCCTATTCTACACAGGCAAGACAGAATGATGCCAGGTATTTCCAGTTATGTCATTTGAGTCCCCACTAAAATGCATTGCCAGAAGGTCACCTTGTCATCAGTCTTTTGCTAGGTCTTAAAAGATGTCAGCTCCCAACTTCTGCACTGATATCCTGACTTATGGAAATCTTGAGAAGGAAGGAATGCACAGCCAGAAGGAATGCTATCAGTAGGGAGGAAACAGTCATGTGATGGTTGTACAAAAAGCCAACTCAAGAGTGGGTGAGATCATTATTAGACTATTAAAATCACACGGGCACAGGCTGTGGGCACACTGGCAATAAGAATCACACTGAAGCATCATTTAAATCGATTTAGATTTTGTCGTTCACACGATGCAAGGGCGAAATGAGTTTATCTGGACTGCAAAGACAGTTCTTTTTCCAACTGGCTGGTAGGGTTTTTAAAAAAGACTTTGCTTCTACAAACAATTCAGTTCAAAACGGTTTTGTGAGTGCTGCTGCTGTTCTAATTTGTGTTTATGTGGATTTTTGGCGCCAAGGGCATTGTTTTCTTTCCTTCTGTCTTTAAAAAAACCTTTCTTAAAATGCTTATTGCTGCATCATTTCATCAATGCTCTCTCAGCATCACAACCACCTCCCTATTCTCTCCATTTGGCCAGTGAAGGAGCTGATGGAGCTGCAGAAGACCAGCAGAGACAGAGTGGATACAGAGCAGAGGCACCCGGGCATCAAGCAGGCTCCCCTCAATCACGTTTTTTCATCATTAATTGGCTGACATCACCTCTCAGGTGTTTCACTCAGGTGGCACTCCTAGACATCAGTTTGTTGATGTAGCAAAAGGTTTTTATTTTATGTGTAGCCTGCATTACTGTAATTAAAACTGTAAACTGCCCAGAGACTACTTGAAGTGGTATGGGGCTGTATATAAGCAGAACACGCTGCTTTTGCTTTGCTTTGCTTTATTTTATTTTATAAAATAAAATAAAAACCTTTTAGAACAGCATGCCTCTAAAACAGAAAGGAATGGAGATGATTTCAGTAGTGTGGATCCAAAACCACTTTAAATCACCAGAAATAACTCAATTTGCATTAAATGCTCGTGAATGAAGCCATTGTTTTAAATACCACATGACATCTACCAGATTTTTCAAAAGCCTGAAGAAAAATTACCGGTAACTCAAATTGCCTCAGCGACCAAAGCTGTAGTCTAGCTTCTGGGCCCAACAGGGTTCTCCATCATGGTGGACATCGCAGTAGGAAGAGGGGAGGGAGAGACACCCCCTCCAATAATCACAGCCAAATACAATGACCATGTCTTATAAGTTAAACTTAAGCAATTCTCAGAATGGATGGTGCAACATATTGCGATCAACCTGATATATGTGGGTTCAGCTAGGGTATATCTATTTTTCTTGCTGCTTTCCAGTTCAATAATACTAAGAAAAATTTAGTTACTTTCCCAGCCTCTGATCCTTGCCAGAATATGTCCCCTGATCGCCTGGGAATAGATGCTTCTGGTGTATGTTTTTTTAAGTCTAGTAAGTATTTTTTTCTTTTTAATATTTTTATTTACAAGGCAAGTTAAGATAATAGTACAATAGCATCTTATTATTTATACATTCTATAAGACCAATATCCATTTCAAAATCCACCCACTAATTCATCTTCCAACACAGTTAATTGTGACACACACACAAATAAACTAATTCTTTTAAAATTTTACATTCCAGCAGTCAAAATTAAGTCTAGTAAGTAAATTAAAGGTTAGTTCTGTTTTCTGACATGGGGATGGTCATGTTTCTGGATAACTCTGTTCCAGAGGAGATGATACTTAATTTGGTCATTTTGTTTTGATTTGGACTTCATAAAAATCCATCCTACTCAGGCTCAGTTTTAAGTTTGTTGTTTCTTAGCATCTCATGTACAACCATTTTTGAATCTTTATAAATGCTTGTGCATGATTAGAAGCATTATTTGTGCATGCTTAGAAGCATTACTGAGGCACAAGAACCATGAGAATAAAGAAATCCCACTTGGCTTTAAGATCACCAGGACTGTGTTATAAATATTCTGTTTGGCTTGTTTTGATGACATGAATGAAAATACTGTATTTGGGGGATTAATATTTATTTATTTATTTATTTATTTACTGCCTACTTCCCAAACTGAAGGCAGTGTAGATAATATATAAAACCAAGCAGAACAACAACCACAACAACCAATGATTAATGTCAAAGAACAACCATCTTGTTCACAGCAGCTATCCAGCTCTTGATGCAACATACAGCCACTGTGAAAAGTGTGTCTATGTGCCGTGGATGCTTATGTACTTAACTTTTGGTTTTTCCCCAAGCTATTCAGGCTCTAGGGTTGTAAAAATATTTTGCATACATTTAAAATGTATACGACTCTTCATAACTAATCTCATAAGATCTGTTCCAGGTCTCCTAAGGATGTTTCTTCTGTTTTGGGCACTTGAAAGTTTATATCAACTTTAAAATCAGGAACTACCCACTTCTCGTTTTGTTTTTCTTTTGAGAAATATTTTCTTCTCCCATTGTTTCTTGTTATTTTTATCCCAGATGCTTCCTTTTCTGATCTGGAAGGTCTTAGGAACTTTGGGCTTCCTATCCCTTTCCTCCCATATCATGGCCTTTTCTTAACAATTCATTCATTTCCCCTTCATTATTGGCCTTTTCCTTAAGCATTCTTAAGTATTTTATCATTGTCATGAATTTCAGTAGTGGGAGTGACCTACAGATCACACAGTGCTCATTTCAAGTGCTGTCTTTTGCCATGGAGTTTATTAGGCAACCTTAAGCAAGGCATTTTCTTTTATTCACTAGGCTGATTTACATGACAGAGCAATCTTAAAGATTATAAACTATGTAAATATAGACTGCCTGGACAGCACAGTTAGTTGGTATCTGGGTTGGGAAAGGGATTATGCATCCTGGGAGGAAAAAAAACCCAGTGTGTGTAGTCCTGAACAAGCAACACAGTCCAAGGGTAACCCCAGAAACAGAGAAAGATAAATGGTTTCTGAGTACCCTATTCCCAAATGCTGGGAAAGTTAGCCATCTTCTGTAGAAGACTCCAATTTGGCCTGTTTGGGGTGGATGGTTGCAAAAAAAATAGTGGTGGATGATTGCAAAAGCTATAGACACCAAGTTGCCAACATTCCTTTCATGATTCAGCTAGTGGAGAGGGTGGTGGCTGATTAACTTCAGGCACACTTGGATGAAACCAATGCCCTTGATTAGAGATGGGCAATAATTGGATGGGAGACCACCAGGGAATACTAGATGCTGTAGGCGCCGGGAGTAGGAAATGGCAAACCACTCTAGTATTCCTGCCAAGAAAACTCCATGGATGTGGGGTCACAAAGAGTCGGTCACGACTGTAATGACACAACACACACACACACACAAACACACACAAAATGAAAATAGAGCATTTTGTTTCATTTTGTTTCTTTAGAAGTTTCATTTCATTTTGTTTTAATGAATTTTTACAGAAGTTTTGGAACAAAATGAAACAATCTGTTAATGGCTCCTCTGGGTCCTAAAGGCACCAAAATCACACGGTAGTTTCTTTAGACTCTTCCTTTAAGCCCCTCAAATTTGGAGAGGTCTGTAGTTCAGGGGGATGAGTTATTAAACTCCAAAGGGGGTCCCCCTAGGAAAAAATCAAGAAGTCAAGAATTCACTAACAGCTCCCCCATGGGGGAGCTTCCTCGAGTGGTTCCCTTAATTACAACTGATTTTCTCCTGGGTGATCCCATTTGGAATTTAATAACTCAGGCCCCAGAACACCAAACAACCTCTCCAAATTTTGGGGGCTTACAGGGAAGGGTCCAAAGAAGCTACCCTGCGACCTCCATGCTGATAAATGGCTGTGATCTCTATTTTTGAGTACATAAACATAAAAAAAATATGCAGGGTCGTTTCTTTGGACTCTTCCCTGTAAGCCCCCAAATTTGGAGAGATTTGGGGTTCTGGGGCCAAGTAATTCTAATTGCAAAGAGGGCCCCCAGCTAATTGCAAAACTGCTGCATGGTGCATGCTGGCAATATAGGGGTTAAGCAAGGGGAAGTAATAAATGGACCTATTGCTGACATGGCACGTGCATAGCACTTCCAATTACTGCTGGGGGGACCCTCTTTGTAGTTGAATAATTCAATCCCCTGAACCCCAAATCTAACCAAATTTAGGGGGGGTTACAGGGAAGAGCTTGAGGATGCTCCCCAATTTCATTTCCTAAACAACAAAAAAGATGGTTCAGTTTGTTTCATCACAAAATAGTTTCTATCATTTTGTTTCATAATGAAACAATTTGTCATATAACAAAATGATGAAACAGCATTTCATTTTTGGCCTGGTGCCCATCTCTACCCTTGATCCTTTCTGGTCCATGGCAAAGACATAGCACTTATCACCTTGCAAACTGACCTTTTGAGGTAGGCTGATAGCGGCAAGATGTCCTCTCTCTCAGTGGTCTTTGATTCCATTGACCATGGTACCCTCCTGGGAAGAATTCACAGGGTAAGAGATCTGTTGCACTCAGTGAGTGCAGTTGGGTGGGATGTTCCCTATCTCTTGGACTCTTAACAGTCCCTTGACCTTGTGTCCCTAGATGTTCCTGAACTACAGTTGTCCGAAATCCTGGCTGGCAAAGCCAGTGGTGATGGCTTCTGGGATTTTTAGTCCAGAAACATCTGGGGATCCACAGATGGGAACCAGTTTTACTGGCCAAAATAGCACCCTTGTCGGGATGCAATGCACATGTCTCTTTTATTGGCTAATAGCTACAGTAAGTATGAAGCTGGGAGCCACCTCACAGTCTTTATATCAGTTAAGTAGAACATTGTGCATAGGATAACTTCTTATTCTTCTTAGGTGTTGCCCTAAGTTAAAATAAAAATAAATAAATGAAAGACAAGCTGGTAGTTCTGTCTGGTGGCTAAAAGAAGGTAGAACTCGCACTGAAGACCAGTCTCCTGAAGAAGAAAAAAAGATTTGTTGGATAACTCAAAAGTTCACCCTGTTTGTAAAATCATAGTGATCCAATACAGGTTTTACTCAGGCCAGAATTTTATTTCTACTCATGGGCTGTAGGGATTCTTCTTCTTCTTCTTCTTCTTCTTCTTCTTCTTCTTCTTCTTCTTCT
>JAHTLZ010000007.1:12941977-13038863 GCA_023846285.1 Phrynocephalus versicolor | reverse complement strand
CCTCATTAAGAGAAAGGCTGTCTGAAGAGAAAGGTCTTCATCTGCTTGAGGAAGGTCAGCAAAGACGGGGCTGGGCTGGCTTCCTGTGGGAGGGAGTTCTAGAGGCTGGATGTGGTGACAGAGAAGGCCTTCTCACATTTTCCCCTCAAACTTAATTGCAAGGGTCGGGGTCGGGGGGACTAAGGGAAAGACCACCTCAATTACCTTAATACCTGGGCAGGCTCATAAAGAAAAGACAGAGTCCTTGAGATAGCTCAGGGCCAAGCTGTTTAGGGTTTTATTGGTTAAAATCAGCACTTTATATTGTGCCCAGAACCAGATTAGCAGTCAGTGGAGTGGTTATAAAATCATAAAAAGATGCTTATAACTTAAAGGCAATTACAAGGCATCTGTTGTGGAGAAGACATGTGATTTGGTGTGTTGTCTCATTCTGCTGTCCTGGAACTCACCACGGATTGACATCAATGTTCCAGATTTTCCTCCTCATCCTTACATCAGACTTCATCTGGACAGCCTTTCAAACATATGTGGCCTTCAAAAGGAGGGTTGCCTTTTGCTAGCTCTACAAATAGAGGACTGGCTATGTTCTTTTACTGAGGCTCCAGAATTTCTTATTAAGCTGTAAATTAGTTATTGACAGCCACCAGCTCCAGTTCCTCTACTCACATAGCTCCTGCTTCTTGTGCCTTAGTCCTTTCTCCCAGCCATTTATAGACACCCAGACCTGTAGAAAGACAGCGATCACTTTTGAGACTGACTTTTACTCATCCCTGGGCACTGGAATTGTTTGGTGTTAGTACAGGAACATGTTAAAAATAGTAAGCTTATATGCATTGGGTGCAGTGGGGGGGGGGGAATAAAGGGAGGTCATCCAGTGCCAAGAATGGTGATGGCCAGAGCAGGAATAATCGAAAATAACCTCTCAGCTGGTCTGGGTATTGCTTGGGAATTTATACAGCTTTATAGCCTGGGTTAGATTATTGTTTTCCATGCAGTCTCTTCCTTCATTCTATTTTTGTTTAAATAAGTGTAGCTCTAGTTGAAATCCATTATATGGAGCTCATGTCCTTATTGTTTTAAGTATTTGCACTATCCCTTCCTCATTTCCATGGCTTTCTGCTGCCCTTAACTTTGCTCTTCACAATGTGTGTGTGTGTGTGTGTGTGTGTGTGTGTGTGTACAACTCTCTAGTCAAGGATTTTACAATAGCATTCACTTTTCTCCTCTATGAAAGCTTCCTGAGTGGTCTCCTGCCAGGCTCTAGAGAATATGGAGAAAAGTCAAACATTTTTTCCAAAATGGAGGTTAATATCTGGTGTTGACTAAAAGAACAGATGGTGCACTTGGCAAGCCTTTGAGAAAGGCTACTTGAACAATTTCCCTTACTTGGAATTGTCTCTAGATTGTAGGAATTAATTCTAATCCTGTATTTCTGGAAGACAAAAAAAGATGGACGACTTTGCTCCCATTCATGCTGGACATCTTTGCTTTATTCACTCTGGGATCATAAACCTTTGCAATGTTGCACTGCACTGTGCTCTGATTTTTGTAAGTTATATGTTACAATCTCCTTGATTCTGCATTAACTGTTATGGAAAGACCACAACTTTGTTTCACACAGTCATAGGTCACAGCATAGTGGTGATGTATAGAAAAGTAGGTGTGGATGGAGATCAAGATTACTTCTCTTGCCAATGCTGATTCTCTCAGATTGGCCTGTAGGTCCTAAGTACAGAGAAGAAACTCAGTGCTCTCCAGGTGCTTTGATTGCCACACACAAAAGCCCCAGTTGTCATGGCCAATGGTGATGGGTGATGGGTGTTGCAACAGTACCTAGAGATTACTATGTGTAGACTGCCTACTGTTATGCTAGGCACTGGAAGGCACCGAAAGTACTGGGTCTTGATACAGCAATATGTTGACAGTGGTGTCTCTATGCTTATATATAATCATAATTGTCATAACCTGGGACTTGATTATGTGAAGGGATCATAGCACTGTAGTGATGTAAGAATTCATCTAAGATCCATTGCAGCATATTTAAAATAACCGAAAGGAGTTGTGGGATAGAAATGACTAATATAGACAGGCAGAATTTTTTTCAAATTTTCCAAAATTTGTCTGAAATCGTAGGACCACCCTAAGATCAAGAAGATAGAATAGGCTTATGAAAAACGTAAAAAGGGTAAAAATGGAACCTACAAATCAATCCTTGTGGTATGACTCATTAAAATGTTATCTTCTTTTCTAGGGTTTTAAGATGTTTTCCAACAAACCATTGGATTTCAAAAAAATCAGAAGCAAAGGCCTCAGTAATGCTCACCAAGATGAACAAGCTGATATTGTGACTGGGTTTAAGAAAAAATAATAATCCATCAGTCCAGTCTGGAAAATGGTGGGAAAACAAGAGAAAACTTCGAATGGAAAGAATCTGTCACTGACATTATCTCAATTCTTTGTTGAAATGGAGTGACTGAAGCACAAGAATTTTAGATGGCAGTCTGGAAAGATTTCTTTGGATGACACCCCCCCACACACCAGTGGTTGGGGGAAATTCTTAAAATTGTAGACCAAAAAAGTAACCTTTACAAACTTTGTTTGAGAGATGGCAATTTCACAAATGGTAAATGAAGTTAGTCATTTTCTGCTTTTGCACAGGTGTTGGTTTGTTTGTGTTATTGATCCTACCCTGTGCTTCTTGACTGTGTATTGTGCTTCAGTGGTGTCATTAATTTATTTCAAACTCAGGAGTTAATGCCTCATTCTTCCCCAAAGCACTCAGATGATCACAGAGATTCCATCACTTGCCTTCACATGCGGGAAGCCATGTGACTGGAGCTCTCCTGCTCACTCTGTGGAAGGGGCCCTGAAATTTGGCTCAAGTCCAGTCGAGTGAGGTGGCTACTTCTGTTTATTTTGCTTTGAAATCCTTGTCGTTCCTTGTCCTTTGTATGGAAAATTTTGCTGCATTTTTTATTTCAAAGAAACCAATTAAAATAATCTGAAAGAAAAATGTGTCAGGACACCTTATGTTATAGATGCTTTTGGTTAAAAAACAACAACAACTAAACACCAAGATGGTGCCTTCTAAAAATTTGGTGGAAAATTGCTCTACTTACAGCTACAGTTTTGGTGCTGTTATATGAGTTTTTGGCTGCCTAGATGCCCTAAATACATCTGATCTCACCTGGTTTCAGAAGCTAAGTAGGGTCGGCCCTGGTTAGTACCTGGATGGGATACCACCAGGGAATACCAGTTGCTGTAGGTGCCTGGAGTATGAACTGGCAAACCACTCCAGTATTCCTGCCAAGAAAACTCCATGGACATGGGGTCACAAAGAGTCGGTCACGACTGTAACGACACAACACACACACATATGAGTTTTTGCATGGCATTTGTATATTTTCCTTCTAATTTGAGAGGTTTCAGATAATCATTCATTAGTCTTGAAATGACGCTAGTGTTCCAAAGGCATGCTTCAAGCAAAGTTTCATTTCTGAGAGATAAGGTCTAAAAACACAGCCATGCTTAAAAAGCTTAGATCAGTCAGTAGACAAAGCCTGATGATTTGCAACATATAGAAGGTGGGAAAGTTTCCTGCTGCAACCGTCAGACATCTTCTACAGTCGAGGCAGGGCTGCCCTGAAGCAAAAGGATGAGATAGTACCTCCCCCATTCTCAGTGAATAGACTGGTAGCTGAACTTGAGTTCCACACTGCTCAGGAGACAGCATCCTCCAACCCACCTAAAGATAGCAGGCGACCTTAGGATGTGAACAGTACAGAAAAGGTGTTAAGCAGCTTTTCCTGCAACACCAATTACCTGCTGTCAAAAGCAACCACCTCATTTTGTCCAGTGGTAAGGCTAGTCCTGTGTTCTGACTACATAAAATGTGGAGAACAACTTCGTAATGAATAGAGATGGGCACGAATTAAAAAAAATGGCATTTCGTTTGTCATTTGTCGTTTAGAGGGTCCGTTTCGGTTGTTTCCTTTTTTGCGAATTTTTGCAAAAACTCATTTTAATTTTTGTTCATTTCATTACCATTTCGTTACCATTTATTTCAAATTTTTGTGATTTTTTTTAGCATTTAAAGCAGTTCACTGTATTGCCATAACGAAAACGAAACACATGACAAAATTTCCGGTCTTTCTGTTTGTTTCGTTTTATTTTAGAGACAAAATTCGTTTGTCATTTTGTTGCATAACGAAATGAAAAAACGAAAATGAAAACAAAAAATTGTTCGTTTCGTGCCCATCTCTAGTAATGAATATAGAAAGTGGTGGTGGTTTAGATTATATACCCAATTTTAGAAAACTTCAGAGTATGATAGGGCCCAAGGGGCCCTCCATACATTGTTACATTGCATTCCCATTAGAGATGGGCATTTCATTATGGAAGGGGTCCAGTTCCGAAATGAAACACGGCAGCACAGCTGCCATTAAAGTATCGGGACCCACCTTCCAGAACAAAATCAACCAGTCTCTCACCTTGTTTTGGGTCGAGCGGGGATAACTCCAACCAGAAATAAGCCTCTGACGCATCATCAGAGGCTGCTTCCTGGTTGGAGTTTAGCCCCACACGATCCAAAATAAGGTGAGAGACTGGTTGATTTCATTCTGGAAGGTGGGTGCTGCCATGTTTTGTTTCAGAACCGGACCTCTTCCAAGGTGAAAAGCTTATGTATAGTTCCCATAATCTCCTATTGTTAGCTACATTTAGCTAGGACTGATGGCTAGTTGCTGACTGCATTGTTTCAAGCTAAGTTGAAATTTTACCCTATTTATTAATTAGAGTTTAACAATGCAAAGAACTGGAAGTGGAGAAATGTTCTGCTTCATTTGCTTGAACAACTGTTTGTCCCTAGGAAATAGATGATTAGTTAGTTAGGGTTTCCTAGGGTATCCTTCAACTCTCATTTCTAAATTCCAGTACTATTCATCCTTTATTTTATTCTGCGATAATCTGTTGAAGCAGAACCATGCTCCCTCAGAAGTTTATTTTGATATTTGGCTGTTTTACCCATATTGGTTTTTGAAATCAAGAAGCCTGCCCATACTGCATGGTAAACAAAACACTCTGTATATGCCTTTGGAAGATGGAACTGGTATTTTGAGAGGAAGACTTGAGCTTAACAGGGGTGGAAAGATAACCCAAGAGTAGATAAGCTTTCTGGACATACGCCAACATTAAAACTCAGCTGTGATCCACTGTTAGATGACACAACTGAGAAATGTTTCAGCAGCACATAGTTTGGCAACTGTGCATCTATAAGGGCTGGTGGGTGGGATTGGATAGCCAATGAATAGAAAGTCAACCTTACTTCAGGGCATTTTCTTTTTCAGTCTTCTTCTGCTCCCTCTTATTGCAATACACCTCACCATTTGAATTTTCTCACATTAGTATAGCTGGATTCCATACTCCCATCTCACCTTCTACCCTTCTAACAACCACCAGACAACAGCATACAACCCACACATGCAGTGCTTACACTGCATGCATATACATTCCACATAGAATGCAACCAACAGACTTGGCAAGATAATATTTACCAGAGGTTTTAGCAACCAACTGAGGTCACTCATCAGACAAGGCAATTTTGAAAGTTCCTTGTAGCTGGAAACATCGACAAACATTGTTTGTGTGATAGGCTGTTAGCAAATTCATGACTGCATGCAAAGAGGACAGCTTCGCAAAATGCTTGTCTCTGAGATGAGGAAATGGAAACTTAACTTCAGAAACTTTCTCAGCTGCCTGCCCTTATCACATCAATTCATTTATTATTACAGCTGAAGTAAATCAAGGGCAGGGGAGGGGAAACTGCCAACTGCATTAGTTCCAGACTGCATATCACCAATGGGATAAATTAGTAGTTCCCAGTGTTGACTAACCCAGGTGTTTTTTTATTTTTTATTTTCATTTTTGAGTATTTTTACCCCGCCTTTCTCCTTGGAAAAGGATCCAAGGTGGCTTACAGTAAGGAGGGACAATATACAGTCCATTACAATTAAGACATAATCTGTTTGAGAACAGGAAATTGAGTGGTGTTATTGGACTGCATTTCCCAGAAACCTTCACTACCAGCTGTACTGGCTGGGGTTTCTGGGAACTGCAGTCCAAGAACCCCTGGGTTATTACCAAGTTTTGGGACCACTGGAAGAAGTGGTCCAGTGCTTAGAAAAACCACAGGATTCACACTTCCCCCAACACTTTCAGTTCCTGAAGTCCTACAGCATTACATTGGCTGGGCTTTTCTGTGAGACACAGGAACGGTAGCCCAACAAACTACTTTTTCCAGGCACAGCTATCAACCATGTGTTTTGTCCACAGAGCATGTTTAGCTGATGCTTTGGTTCACAAGGGCCTTGGGCTATTTTTTCTTCTTCTTCATGGCATTTCTGTGACAGCACAGTCCTATGCATGTTTTGAGAACTCCGCTGCTTTACAGAGCTGCTTCTTAACATAATTATTTTGAAACACCTGTTAATAACAGCTGTCCCATCCTGACAGAAATTACTTATATGCCCTTTCCTGGCTGTCCAATGTGTGCATTTTGTGAAAATTCAAAGAGGGAGGATGAGAATTAAGGGACACATTTCACGCTGACATACTTCAGATCTCCCCCCACCCACCCAAACTGGGAATGCAGAGGACTTTGCCAACATTTTATACCAACTGTGAACGTTCCTGGGAGATTTCTTTTTTAGAAACTGTAGTGTGTCCCAAGTCCGATGAATTTCCCTCAGAAATAAGGGCTGCTGAAGACTTACACCAAGTTGAAAACAATGCAAGGACATGGTTCCAAGTCAGAAATAAATAAAGTTTTATTGAACTAGGATTTAAAAGACATCATTAAGTCTGTAACAGATGATTAGTTTGCAAAAACCAAAGATGTGGGGTTTTGGGTTTTTTTAAAAAAACTTTTTGGATATATATATATTTTAAAAAATTCTTAACACCATGAGGCCTGCCATTTCCCTTTTTAGAAGGTTAGCAAGTCATGGGAAAAATCCTCCCACTTGTCCAAAGCAGATGAATGTTATACAGTTCATTCACTGCAGTTTAATGTCTTGGCCACAGTTTCATAGTTGATTAAAATGTATCTTACTCACTTTACAATAACTGTATGTATGTCTACTCATGTTATTCTCAGTGACACTGACGGCCTAATAAATAATTTAGGATTGCAGCCTAGGAACACTACTGCATGAATATCTACTCTGTATTAATCCATCCCCGAATCCAATAGAATTCCCAAATAAGTTTACACAGGACTACAGCTGGAGCCTCAGACAGTTATTTTTCTTTAATTTAATGTAACAAGGATATTTAAGACTGTATTTCTTAAATCTACAGTCTGCTTTTGCTTATGTTTGTTCAGAAGGAAATATGTTCTATCCACAAGCAGAAAAATTGGGAAAGAGAAAAATGGGACACACTATCTATCTTCCTCAGAATCATTCCCTCCACTTCCACCTTCCTCAATTCCATTTTCCCCAGATGTGGCCCACCAAATGTTGTTGGAATGAAACTCCCATCAACTTGAGTCAGGAGAAGCAAAAGGCTTGATGGGAATTTCAGCCAAGAGCATTTATATTGAGGGTTACAAGTTGTCTGCTGTCTTTTTCTGTTCCTAAATTATCCACATTTTCTTTTTGTTGTGTCATTACAGTCATGACCGACTCTTTGAGATCGCATTTCCATGGAGTAGATATGGGCATGAACCCAAAAATGGCAATTTGTTTTGGTTCATTTAGTTTCATTTTTAATGATTTTTTTTTGAAAAATTCATTTCATTGGTTCGTTGATTCATTATTCATTTCCCCCGCTTTGCACGATTTAATCCATTTGACAGCGTGTGGGTGGGGAAAAACATTCAAAAATAATAAAAAAAACACAGATGTTGACAACAACTGCACAAATGGGACTGGCATCCTCCTCCTCCTCCTCCTCTTCTTCAATCATCAACACATCATCCTTACTGGGTGGCAGCAGCAGCGGCAGGGCAATCCTGGCCCCTGTGGCAGGGGCTTTTTGAGGTGCTGGCTTGGGGCCAGCATGCTTTTTTAAATAAGTGCCAACCACACAGCCCCTGGGGCTGGGTCGGTGCTAGTTTTATTTTTTATATTTTTTCTTTATTTTAGGATACCACCTCGGCCACCCCTGGGGCCAGGTCGGTGCTCCTGTTTTATTTTAGTTTTATTTATTTTTTTCTTCTTTGTCCGCCCGTGATGCCACTTGTTGAGGGTCTCCCCCTCTTTAATTATTAGTTTTTATCTGTCATTTATTGTTGTTTTATTCTCGATTGTAAACCGCCTAGAGTTCCTTTTGGAAGATGGGCGGTATAAAAATGCAACAAATTAATAATAATAATAATAATAATAATAATAATAATAATAATAATAATAATAATAATAATAATAATAATAATAATAATAATAATAATAAATAAATAAATAAATAAATAAATAAATAAATAAATAAATAAATATTATTTTTTACTGCTGACCACATCGGCTTTTTTTTTCTTTTGCCAGCCATGGGTCAGTTCTAGAAAAAAACATCCAGCGCCAACCACATGGCCCCTGGGGCCGGGTCGGCACTCCTTTTTTATTTTTTATTTATTTTTATTTAATATTTATTTATTTTTTTACTGTCAACCACATGGCCCAGTGTACAGCTTGTAGCATGGGCCAGTCGGCTTTTTTTCCTGGTCGCCCCTCCCTGCAGTCAGGGAGACTGGACCTCCAGGAAGGACCAGCACCAGGTAGGAGACATCTCTGGTTCCGCCATTAATGAAACGAACCAACCCAAGCCGATTTTTTTCAGTTTGGTTCATTTTGTTCTAAATCCGCTCTGATGTTTCGTAACAATAAATGAATAACAAATAATGAAATGAATTAAAAGTTCATATCGTGCCCAACCCATACCATGGAGTTTTCTTGACAGGAATACTGGAGTGGCTTGCCAGTTCCTATTCCAGGCGCCTACAGTACCTGGTATTCAGTTATCTACATTGTGCCCCCACAAATCTGCTAAATGTACTTGTTTCTAAACCAGATGAACCAGGTTGGCAGTAACCTGTAATCTAGAAAGAAGTACTGAAGACAAAGATATTCCCTTAGTCTCTGGTTATTTCACCAATCATCTGTTGATTCTGAGATACTTAGGCCGTTACTTCACGAGCCACTCGCTTCGCGGCAAGCCGTCATTTCTGTGCAAACCGATCGCTTCAGTCCGCACGCTCCTCCTTTTTGGCTGCGACGTCACCCCGACCACGCCCCCTTTACCGTGCTCCAACCGGGGTGAGTGATTCCCCTGCCATGGGCCGGGAATCTTTTCGCTTCGAATCTCGCTTCGCTCCCAACGTCACGTGTGGTCTCGGTTTTTGGCTTTTATTTCAAGTTTTTTTAAAAAATATTCAAACAGGGATATCGATGCATCACTATATCATTTCATCGCTTTGCGCTGTTACTTCCTCGCTCGAGTAGCTGCGGCGGCGGCGGCGGCGGGAGCAGGAGGAGCTGCTGCCGCCTCGCCCGGCCAGAGCAGGGCACCCGGGGCAGGCAGCGTGCAAGCGGCGGAGGGCGGGCGGCTGTGCCATGCGGGGCTCCCCCCGAGTAGCGGTGGCGGTGGCGGGGGGCTGCCAATGATGCCAGGAAACAATGGACAAAACAATATAAATTAGGAGCAGAAAACACAGGATCGTACAGTAACCACGCTCTGTCGTGAATGACAGCCAAGCATTGATGCATCGATACGCCGAGTAAATTTTTTTAAAAAAATAAAAGGAGAGTGGAACCGGACGTTGCAAATCAGCTTTCTAATGCAAAGGGAGCACGTGAGGTAGTAATCGATTCGGTCCCAAAAATGCCCCGCGTGAGTACAGAGAAACAGGGGTGGGAGCGAAGGGAGACCACGTGACCACCACGTGACCGCCTCCGAATTCAAATCGAAGGCAAGGTCGATTCGAAGCGAGGCACCTCGTGAAGTAACGGCCTTAGAGGGGGGGAAGAGTTCAGATGTGTTAAGTATAATCTTCTGATTGTAGAACCAAAGAGCCAGAGGGGATCCTGTGGATTATCAAGTCCAGCTCCTGCCATGTGAGGAATCAAATCCTCACTTGAACTATTCTCAGACAGATACCTAAACCACTGAGCTAATGTGGGAACTCAATGATGTAGGTAGAGTATACTGGTATTTTCGCATCTTTTCTTAACATTCTCTGCCATAGGTCTGCATTTTCATGGCTGTGAACCTCTGGATCTGTGCCTTCTTCTGCTACATCTCTAAGAGCTGCCCACCCCCACCATTGGTTGCCCAGGTCCCATCATGTGAAGACAGGGAGAATAGCCCTAATACAGGCCTGCTCAAAGTCCGGACCGGGGGCCAAATCCAGCCCTTCAGGCCATTCTGAGTGGCCCGCGGCTGGCTAGCCAGCCTCTCCCTCACCCTCTTTTTCCCCATGTTTTTTTTTAAAAAAAATCTTCCGCCAACATTGACACTGCTGGGAAACTTGTGAAGCTCGGCGCGCGTGCGCAGGGCAGCAGGCGAGCAGGCCGCCGCCACTAGCATAGATGGGAAGCTTGGGCGGCACTGCAGGGGGATGTGTGAGGTTTGGTGCATGTGCGGGGCAGTGATCGGGCGGGCTGTGTGACCGGCACTGCTGGGAAACTTGGGCGGACAGGTGGTCTGCCGCCACCAGCACCACAGGGGAATGTGTGGGGGTGGGCAGGCCAGCGGGCCTCTGCCAACACCAAGGAGCTTTGGTGTGGGCTGGTGGGCAAGCCATCGCCACCGCTGGGCTTGGGGGAGGTGCAAGGTTGCACAGATCGCCTCTTCCAAGGGGCAACCTGTGGCCACGGCTCCCTGTGCTTCCTTTGGTCCCCACCTTCCTTCCTTCCTCCCTCCCTCCCTTGGTCCCCACCTCCCTCCCTCCCTTCCTTCCTTATTCCCCACCTTTCTTCCTTCCTCTCTTGGTTTCCACCTTCCTCCCTCTCTCCCGTGGTCCCCGCCTTCCTTCCTGTGGGTGGGGTTGCAAGGGGTCAGTGGGTGGGGCTTATGGGTCAGTGGGTGGGGCTTGCAGTGGGGTGGCAGGGTCAGGGAGCAACCAGCCCCTGACACATTCACAGCCACCAAATCTGGCCCTCCTTACAAAAAGTTTGGGCACCCCTGCCATTACATGTGAAGAGAGAGAGTATGACCCTGACATATATAAAGTAACTTATTTTTTACACTGAACAATGTATGTCAGTTTACTGTCTTTTCATACAGTTTCGAAGGAATCTTTTAGAGCTCTTTCAGAGCCTGTTTCAGTTTGCAATCAAGAATATGTATATCAATCCAAATTTCTCATATGCACAGCTGTATCTGGTTGAAGGAAACAGGACTTTTCCCCAGTGCAATGAAACATTAAAGGTAATGAGATCTAGAAGTGAAACTACTAGTAAACAGAAAATCATTAGCAACAGCTTTCAGCTTTAATCATTCCCCCACCTAAAACACACACACACAAACTGTCATTCTTGGGGGAAACACCAGATTAATCTCCCCATCTTTTTTTCATGGGGATTTGTATGTGCCCATGCCTCTGGACAAAATGGGCAGAAGACAGAACATTTGCCCCACCGCCTAAAGGAAAAATTACACCTCTGCTTTTGTGGCTTCCTTTTGATAATATCTTTTTAAAAGATTACAGTAAGGGACAAAATCAGAAATGATGAAAAATATTTATTTGACATCTCTTAACTTACTGGAGATCAGTACATATAAATTTGATAAGCATCTTAAGTGTTTTTATGTGTAAACTTTTTTTCCTTTCTAAGAGCTTTATACATGTAAATTTTACCAAATGTGGAAAACATAGCTGGCAAATTCTAATAAATCACTATGAAACTGGGGATTAAAAACTAGATCCTCATTAAGTCATAAACTCTGGAGATTTTAGTTACTTTGTGGCACTACCATTTTAATCTGTTTTGTTACACATTTTTGGATAGTAGTCATGGAAATCTTGAGAGTTCTTTGGATTGGTCTGGCAGAGAATGTGGGAAATGCAGAACAACACTCCTCCTCCTCTGCAGTGGCCTCAAATACGAACATGAGAGCAACTCTCTTGAGAATCAAACCACATGCCCAATGAGTCCAGCATTCAGACCGGAACAATGACCAACGAGATGCCTGTGGAAAGCCCAGAGGGAAGAGAGCAGTGAATCAGTTTTTCCACATGCATGTTCCCCAACTCCTCGCATGAGACGGAGTTTGAAGTAATGTATAGCTTTTTAGCATCTTTTCCCACCAAAAGATGCTATAAATCTATAAATGTGCCATAGTAAGTTCCTGACACTGTATTATTTTGCCATGTTGTTGCAGTAATATACTCTGTTTGACTTGGGTGGTGACCTGGGTTGCCAAGGCTTAAGACTAGGTTTGGAGGTGGATTCTCCAAGTCTCAACCTTTGGACCCTGAAATTAGACCTTATTATGGGATGTTGCTGGTCTGACAAACACAATTTGGTTTTGGAATTTATCTCTTATTTTGGAACATGTGTTAATGTATAAATATTTGCCATGGAGTTGTTGTTTGAATTAAGTTTGGTGGTTCATAAATCCAAAAATAGATAGACAGACAGATAGATAAATAGATAGAATCTGAGGAAGTGGATATGATCAAAGAAAGCTCAGATTAAAATAGAGCAGCTAGTTATAAAGTTGTCACAATATTTTTGGCTTCATTTTTCTTTTCTTTTTGACATTATATGCAAATATCATGGGAGGGCTCTTTCATCTCTCTCTTTCTCTCTCTCTCTTTCTCTCTCTCTCTCTCTCTCACACACACACACACACACACACACAGCTAAAAACAACTAAGACATAACAGTTCTAAAACCATAACTCTCAACAAGTTAAACCACAGTCTCCAAAAGACGGCCAAATAAAACACTATTTTGTTGGTTCTGAAAAATGGATCAAAGGTACTTGCTTGCAGACTTAATTGCAATATAAGCACCATATTGCCAGGTATTAGCATGAAGTACTTTTTGATGCTGAGGCTGTCCATGGTGTCACTGTTCTCATTTATCTGACTGGGTTACCTTAAACAGATTTATATCAATTCCACGGATGAGGAGGCATATCAGTGGTTCCTATGAAACTACCAGAAAAAAGAATTGTTCCATCTCATTTGCAATTCACTATGCCCTAGAACAGTGATGGTGAACCTTTTAGAGAACGAGTGCCCAAACTGCGATTCAAAACCCACTCATTTTTTGCAAAGTCCCATTACAGCAATTTAACCTGAATACAGCTGGCTATGAAGAGGCGATGTTGGGTGTCCACAGAAAGGGCTCCGAGTACCACCTTTGGCACCCATGCCATATGTTCACCAACACTGCCCTAGAAGTTTCAGTGACTTAAGCTTCCATTGCTAACAGTTAATGATTAATTTGTGGGCATAAAGAACTCATCTTAGATGGCATAGAAATAGTTGTTTTTCAGACAAAAACAGCACTGTCTTTCGTTGCCCTCTCCTGTGTAATTATTTCCACTAAGAGCTATGTCTGAACCCAGTGACATGAATTTTCACATCCTTTTGTTAACTATGCTACCCACTCTTATCTATGCATAACACTCTTTCCTCTGTAGTTAGCCTGTTTTGTGGTACAATTCTGAAGCGCTTCCTGTTTTTCTTATATCTTTTATATCAAAGATAAGAGCGATGAATTCATTAAACCAATGTTTAGTTTTTTAAGTGTTTCTACCTTCTTATAGAAACCATGTGTGCGGTTGGCTGAAAGTGATGTGAAATGAGTAAAGGCAAAGCGGACTGCTCATGTACCACCCCGTAGCACTTAAAGCACTATTGGGGCAGTTTACAGTTTATAATTAAGCAAGCTACACACTGTTTTCCCAGCAAGCTGGGGACTCAATTTACCAACCTCAGAAAGATGGAAGGTTGAGTGAGTGAACTTCAAGTCAGCTGCCTGGGATTGAACCTGAACCGTGAGCAGAGTTTGGGCTGCAGTACTGCAGTTTAATCGCTGCACCACAAATACAAACATTGCCATTTAATCTAAGTACCAGAAATATTTTAGCAGTTGGTCAAACTAGTATTCTGTGTGTTGGTGCAATTAGCACCATGAATTATCAGAGCTTTGAAAAGATGTTGAGGTCCTAGCTCCTCTAATTCGCTACTCAGTGTGGCCAGGACAATGCTGACTCACTGATTCTGTATATTGCAATTAAAATGAAATAAATAATGGTTTCTAACCTGTTGGCATTAAGCAAAAGGTGACTGGCGTGACTTTATCCTGCAATGGTAAAATGCATACCTCTGTTACTTAATCTTAAGATATAGCTAACTTGTTTTGAAATATGGAGCTTTGTAGATACTCTGGACTGCCAAAAAGATGAACAAGGGTGTCATATTGGAAGTCAGACCTGACCTATCTCTGGAGTTGTTAAGAATAAAAAAAAAAATTATTTGACAGTTACTTCACGTCCATTCTCATCCCAGGAGGAAGTTCGTTGCGTGTTGGTGTCCGTCGCGGCCACGTGGTCTTCTTCCACTTCTGCCCCTGTTCCCGTGTACGCACAGGCATGATTGATGATACCGGCATGACTGTTACTGCACGTCCTCATTCCGTGATGAGATGTGAAATTCCATGCCTTCGTTCTCCATTTTTTTTCATCCCGACCTTCCGTTTTTCAATGTTTCAATTCTCTGACGCCTTGCCTTCAATGAGTTACTGAGCAAACTTTGATGCATTTGTCTTTTAAAAGCTATTCACTGCACTGCTAACTCCATAGGGAATTTATTGGCGAATGTCGCTTTGTGCTCCTGCCACTAGATGGGTTCTGCTCCTATCGTCACTCGTTCCGCGATGAGCGTTACTCTTGTCTCAGAATGAGAAGCGTGACGAGCAGATTCCTGAGGCCAGGGAGAGGAATTTCTCATCCCACTTAAATCTCAGTTCAGGGGGTGTGGTCGGGACAAACTCCCTTCATCCCGCAATGGACATGCGGTTAGATTACTTCATACTGGTCCAAAGCGGGACCGCAAACAGCGATGAGATGGACATGAAGTATCAGCCTTAATGGGGTGCAAAATTATTGCCCTAAAATAAAAAAACTGCTTTTTATAAGATGCTTCAGAGGTCTATTAAAAGTGTTTGTCACTAAGGATAGGTGGAGGTCTCATGGGAAGCTTAAACACAGAACATAAGGACAATATTTTTCCTTGGCAGGTAGTATTCATGATCATTGATCCTGGGGTGAAAAAAATCAAAATACTGTAGTTACCATGGGTAGAGATGGCTGTGAAATGTATTCACGTAACATTAAAGTGTGGATCTAGCTAATTTTTCTCTTTTGAATTGATACATGTTGAAATCCAGTTAGCCCTTGACATTTATACTTTGCTGATGTGATGCAACGGAATTCCTACAATCCAAAATACCTTGGAAGCAAGCATAACAGGCATATAGTAAAAACAATTTCAAAATGCATTAAAGTAGAGAAAAATACTTGCAAAAATGCATTTAGAGAAAAAGCCATGCACAAATACATGCATGGCTTTTTCATGCACACAATTTTTTTCATGCACAACCAGTCCTCAGAAAATGAACTAAATTCACAACTGGGAAGTTTCCTAAGGTTTGGAAGAAATAAAATTTAAGAATGAAACAAGGAGACACTAAGGCAACTCAAAATGGACTTATGTACCCATTTAAAGCCTTTTAAAACCATGTAAGTCAACTGTAACAAATGCTTCTAACTGGACCATCCAATTACATTGCAAAGCATAGGTGGGCATTTGTGGCCTTCCAGAGCCTGTTGGGCTGCAGTGCCCTGCATCTCTTGCCACTGGCAGTCCCAACATCATTTGGAGAGGCATAGTTGCCCACCCCTGCTTTCTTGCGTTAATAATAAATATTCTGTTCTCACAGCAGTTATTACAGTAGAACATTCCATGTTATTGGGTGGGTGGGTGGGAACTCCTTGGGTGATCCAGAGACCCATTATCTTCCCTTCCAACTCTGAATCACAGACAATTATGCACACCCAATATGTTCCACTGAACATGCTTATAGCAAATGGAACTTTAGTTATACAAATACTGATGTGGAAAGTTTGAGCTTTTCGAAGCTGTTTCATAGGGATCCAGTAAACATGAGCATTGCAAGGGAAAGATTTCCCCTTACAGCACAATGAGGAGAGAGAGAGAGAGAGAGAGAGAGAGACTTGTGAAAACTGTAGTCCAAGAAGACTGGAGGGGCACCTATTCTTTACCCTTGGTCCTACTTGCATTTGTGCTCCTAATTTTGCTCCTCTCCTGCCTCATAGAATGTATGTAGCTCATTCAGAATGAGAACAAGATCAGTGAAGCCAAATGGATCAAAGCTCTGTCTGCTTGTTTTTAATCAGATAGATTATTTATACATTCAGTCCGTACACTGAGAATCGCCCATGGTTTTGTAGTGAACTCGGACAACACACAAAAAATGACAGAAGCTACTTCTCAGAATTTCAGTTCACTGATTCTTTTTCGTTGCGAGCTTTGCAAAGTTTATCTCCTGCAGATGAAGCATTCATCTGTTGTTTAAAGGGCTTAAATCAACCAGCACAGAGTCACACATCTGTTAATTTGATGTGGGAATCAGAACCTGTCTGGAAATGCATGAGATTCGAGATATTTGTTTTTAACAATCAACAGTTATACCCGAAAAATAAATACTGGCATAAACTAATCCCAAGGTAAGTATAGAGCAAACAATGACTCGAGTGATGCTTTTGAGAAAGTTGATTCACACACTGTGGGTGACTTAATATAATAGTCATCAAAAAGGAGTTGTTCGCATTCAGTTTTTCACTACAATGGAGGCATATGCTATAAAATCAGTTTCCTCAGAGGCTTCGCTGATCTGAAAGGGATCTCCATGGTGCAGTGTTGCATAAACAACATCCTGGCTTGCAGGCGAGAACTGGTCGGTGATGGATGGATTATGCACAGGTTTTGCTAGTGCCTTTCCAAAGTCACTTTGATTGCTACAGACAACATTGCCATCTGGATACAGTGGTGAAGGAGGTGTAGGTCCCGGAACAAAATGCGGAATGGTGCTATCATTGTCGCATTGGGCATCCTCCCAGGTATCTACCTGTATAAAAACACAAACATACAGCAGATTTATGGGCAAACTTCAGTGGGCGGTAGTGAGGATGCTGGTTAGAATGCTGGATTGAAGCTTGGGTCAATAAGTTATCCCCGCTCAAGGCACTACTAAACTATGAAATTCACTGTGGAACCTTAGGCCAATCACTCACGTTCTGGTTGACTTGCTTTATAGCAATGATCCAAGGACCAGGGAGAGGGGAGAGGAGGAGGGCTGTGTACAATGATTTTAGCTAATGAATTAACTAATAAATACAGTATTACCTCAGATAACAAATACCTCTATTAACGAAAAAATCAGATAACAAAACGAAATTCCTGGGAATAGGGATGTTTTGGTTAATATAATTTTCATATGGGTCGTCTTGGATGACTTTTTTTCATAATGCTTATAGAAAACAGTGTACCCAGGATGCATTGCATCCCCATTCTTTGTGAGTAGCACAAGGTGTCAGATGTGGAGGCGGGTGCGGAGTGTGGTGGTTTTTGCAGCAATCTTGGAGTGGTTTTGGCAGCTTTTACAAAAAAATTTTTTTGACTTCTTGGAGCGTTTTGGAGGAAAGGTAGGCAGCTGAATTGTTTGCATGCCTTTGACTTTGTCCTATGGGTGGGTGGGTCGGTGCGATTTACATGTGTGTTCTGTGTGTTCTTGCAGCGGTTTGGGGCTTGTTTTGATGGCTGATTTCACCCCCCCACACACACACACATGTGGGGGGTATTCTATGTGTGTTCTTGTAGCCTTTGCGTGGGTATAAAAATGTTTATTTTTTATTAATAATGTCTTTGTGCAATATTTATGCCTTTAAAGTGCAATTTATAGAGTTTTGAGCAAAAAAACAACAACAACCCATATGTTTGTGCCTTGTTTCTAGGCTAGAGAACAGATCAATTGGTTGCCCGTTCATTCCTATGGGAAACTGTGTTTCAGTTAACATAATTTTCACTCAGCAAAATGCCCACAGAATGAATTAATTGCATTATCTGATTTATTGCTCTAAAGACTATTAAGGAGCAACTAAGAGAAACAATATCAAGTCAGGAGGGCAGGCAATATGGTTTTAAATTGTGTTTTAAGTGTGTTGTTAGTGGGTTAAATGTGTGTATGTGGGGTGGGGGATAGATATTTATGTATGGTTTTACTGTTAGGTCTTGTAAAAGCTGATGTAGATTCAGTCTCGTTCTGCACAGGACAATGACAATAAAGATTTATATATTTATATATTTATATATCTAATATGGCTACCAAGGGAGATGTTAGCTTTTGAAAAATCATCAAAACACAAGACAATTCTTTTTCTGAAAGCCCAGAAGAACATCTAAAACTCCTGGATAAAAGGAAATGCTAGTTATACTTGCATGGAACTACCACACCATGAATTTTGGGCCAGGATGGACATTACACTATTTGTTTATAGCTCATACATGTAGTGCCACTGGTTAGCTACTTAAAGTTGTTTAATATTTAAGGAATCATGTTTGTAAGTTTGCTATAAGTACTGGAAACCTTGTTATTCTTCCTCCTACTATCTCAGAATGAGTTATTGAGACTGTAAGTGCCAGTTGATGAGAAAAGGGGTGACCTAATCCAAGGAACTTGAAGCTATTTCTGTGAATACCGTTACTTCTGCTCTGCGGCAAGAGGAATTTAATCAAAAATTCAAAACTCTGCAATAGAAACTGCGGTTGTCCTACTTTGGGCACATGTGGAATTCTCTGGGAAAGAAAATAATGCTGGGGAAAGTTGAAGGGAACAAGTACGCTGAATCCCTAAAGGAAGCTTGAGTTTACAAGAGCTGAACAGGGCTGGTAAGGGCATTACATTTAGAGACCAGTCATTCATCATAAGTCAGAGGTGCCTTGGCAACAACAATGTCTATTTACAACAGAAAGAAAACTTCAGTTGGTGTGGGAGGTCCTATATTCCACTGAAAGGCTAAGGATGTGAGTAAACTCCTGCCTACTTCCTGAGAGAAGAATGAAAAAGGTTAAAGTTGGTGCCCAAACTAACTTTCACATAAAAATAGACACAGATAATCATGACCACAATGAAAATGATGGCACAATATTGTTCAAATGTTCACCCATACTGCAGACCAGTCTATCACGAAAACAGCTGGGCCTTTTCAGCTCTTTTTCAAGGAGATATCCCGATAAATTCCTTTCATTAGAATGGAGTGGCTTGTGGCTTGCACTACGACAAGCAGGAGATTGTGTGTACTGACATGGATGGATCCCACACAAAGAAAGAATATCAGCCCTATAATCTAAAAATCCAATTATTGTAATTACTGGAATAGAACGTTAAAGGAAACCTTTAAAACTACCCTTAGTTTTTCTTTGAAGACACCTTTATCCAAATATTTTGTTGTTTGCGGCCCTGATGCTTGTTTATTTCATCCAAACATGGATAGATGGGTAGAGTGGAAAAAATATAACAGGAACCTATAGATTAAAAACTGCTAACCCCTGTGAACTGGGATAGTTTCAGTACCGCCTTGTCTGTGGCTGATAGCATTTTAGCTACATAAGCAATGCAAGGGCATGTCTAAGCATCAGAGCAAAAATAATAGGAATCAATAATTAAATGGATACTGTACATCAAAAAACAAACCTACCACATTCATTTCGGTACGTGAAGTTGCTGGTGCTTTTTTATCTTTCTCTGGAAAAGAAAAACATAGCAAGTTGATGCAACAACTATCCCATGCAGGCTGTACAAACACAAACCCAGTTCTGAGGAGGCTCCATGTCATAACGCTGGGAACAAGTGCCCTGTGTTAGAAGGCTAAGCCGTCCTGATTAAACAAAGAGGGTCTGCCATGATGTATTTGAAAATAATACTGTGTTTCACCGAAAATAAGATACTGTCTTATATTTATTTCCCCCCAAGAAGATGCACTAGGGCAGGCCTGCCCAAAGTCCGGCCCGGGGGCCAAATCCGGCCCACCAGGCCATTCTGAGTGGCCCGCAGCTGGCTGGCTCACCCCTTCCTCCCCCTCCTTCACCCCATGTTTTTTTAAAAGAATGTGGGTGGGGCTTGCAGTGGGGTGGCAGGGTTGGGGAGCAACCGGCCCCTGACACATTCTCAGCCACCAAATCTGGCCCTCCTTACAAAAAGTTTAGGCACCCCTGCACTAGGGCTTATTTTTGGGTAGGTCTTATTTTCAGGGAAACAGGAACTGCAAGCAAACATGCTACGAAGTACGGTAACTGTGGAGGCTCAAGGGAGGAAGGACCATGGATGGAAAGGGAGGGACAATGTGCGCTCTGTGTGTGTGTGGGTGGGGGGGTAGAGCTTATATTTAACAAATGCATAGAAATCCTGCTAGGGCTTATTTTGGGGGGTAGGTCTTATTTTCAGGGAAACAGGGTAGCTAAGACAATGAGTGTCTGAAACATTGTACAAACAGATTTGTAAGTAGCCATGACAGCAAAATTCTGTTCCAGAAAATCTGGACAGCACATGTCAAAGAGCTGAGTCTTCCCGCCCATGGGAAACCAACGGTGGAGGAATAAAGAATTCACCTTTATGCCTGTGAGTGGAATACATCAGGATGAAGCAGCAAAAAACGAGAAGGCCCGTTGCTCCCAGGGATGACAGGATATACATAGTTAGCATCTTGCTCCTTTCAGGTGCTCTGTGATTCGTAGTATTTTTTGCATCTTCAAATAGAGGACAGTTATTGAGAGATATACATATAGTGCATTTGAAAGTTGATTTAAATTCATTGCAACAATATCATCTAGAAGAAGAAAAGGGGGTAAAGCAAAGCAGAGTAATTTTCTCAAGCAGGGATGATATCACAAGGGATGCTACAATCCTTTACAGCCTCAGTTTCCAATTCAAAACGCCAAAGATGCAGAATGGGGGAACTGCAGATTATGTTGGAGATCTCAGAGTTGAAAGAAACCATCGATTATTCTGAGAGGTTACACTGCTCCCTATACTGTTTTCCTGTGCAATCCTAGAGTCTCTGGGTCAATTTGGGAAGAACAGCAAACAGGGGAGATAAAAATCAATGATGTTTTAGAAAATCAAATTGATTTGAATCTCTGTTAATTTTTTGAAAATTCAATTTTTAATTTAATTGTAACAAACTTTGATTTTTAAAAAATTTAAATAGTGATTTAAATAATGTGATTTAAATCAAATTCACCCTGACGGCATATACATGAAAATAATAAATATATGAAAAGAAATAATCCTATCTCAGAGATGTGATGAGTGTGAATGTTTTGCAACAAGCTGAATACTTCTCCGCTGCTCTCAAAGGAGCTAGAGAAAGGCAGTAGGCGGGTGAGTGAGAACCTGAGACATGGTAGGTCTAAACTAGTTCCACATTAGTGATATACCAGCTATGCCAGTAGAAGCTTAAACTGGGGTAAGCAGGAATAGTTTGGGTTTAGCATAACTTCAGACAGCTAAGTTTTGGTCCAGACAGCTCAGCCATCTTGGTGAGTAAGGATTAGAGTCCAAAATTGCTTCCCAAAGCTATTGTAAGAACCCCAGGGCCCTAAGCCATTTCATATTTGGAAACGGCTTTTAGAATGTTTAAACAAGAACAACCAATAGAACTTTCCGCAAACAGAAGCTGCTGGATGTACTTTTGGAAAGAAAAATACATTATACTGTTACCCAGTCTATGTGGGAAGGTCAGGGCTGGTTTCTTCCTTTTAAAAAAAGTATTCTCTGTATAGAATTCAACAACATGTCAATTATCACATCTATTTTGACCTTTAAAGAACTGTAATGAACAAGCCATTTTCAAGTTGGGTTGCAATAGAAGTGTTCTTTCCTTGTTTTGTGTTTTTAGTCTCCATCATCTAAAAAGTTTCCAGCTTTTTTATTGCATGGGCCCCTTCTAAACTCAGATTAAGTTTTGCCAAGTTTGACTCTCCCATTCAATTTGCAAAGAAGGCAAGTTAAAATATCAGTTTGAGTCATTTGACCAACATGTCACATGTCATCTAGCATCTGTGACAGGTTTCACCCATTTCTTTTTGCTGTTATTCTGTTAAACAGATGGCTACATATCACTATTCAGCTGGTTTCACTTGCTCATAAATAAAGTAAGTATAATGTTGAGCTGGTCTCATTTATTTGTCAATAAGGGAGCTATGATGTTTCTCAATTTATGTTCTGAGCCCTAGTCTCCAGTATACCCAAAAGAAAGAGAAGCTAAATCATTTACTTATTGGATATGGACAGAGAGGCTGAATAGCCAATAGAGATGTGCACGAAATGAATTTTTTATTCAATTCATTATTAGTTATTCATTTCATTACATAACAAAATGAATAACGAACCGCCCCCTCAAAAGGAAAATGAAATGAAATGAAATAAAACATTTCATTTCATTCCATTTTGCTTTTTGTTTCCCCACAATCTGGTGTATTCTCTTACCTTATGTTGGGGAGGCCTCACACACACATGCACACACACACACACACACACACACACACAGAGAGAGAGAGAGAGAGAGAGAGAGTACACAAATGGAAAATGAAACAAAACAAAAAATGAAACAATTTAAAAAAATCATTTCAAATGAAATGAAACAGAACGTAATGAAATGAAAAACAAAATGAAACGCTATTTTAGCATTTTGTGCCCATCTCTAATAGCCAAATACTCCATTTTCTGATTTTTGCACTCTGTCTACCTACTTTATCTAAATAAAGCTGTCCTTCTAATATGTTACTGAAATAGATTGCTGACAGGATGAACATCACATAGTTGAAATCAGCTCTGGTGTGAAACCAGAGAGGTTGGCTATCCCTCTGTGGTTTATATGGAACGCTTACCTTGGACAATGACTTCTGTTACATGGCTTGAACTTTTGTTTTCTCCCACAGTGGCCTCACAACGATAATGCCCACTGTCATTCTTATTCACAGAAGGAAAGTTCAAAGCAAAGGTGTTTTCATTGGTCCAAGAAGATGAGTATCTCTTTTCGTGAAGTAAGGCAAAAAATGTGTTACTTTCTTTGTTGTACCGGTACCAATGCACTTGAGGTTGTTCTTGGCAGTATGTCACGGGGCACTCTATAGTAACTGAGTCACCAGGATTTGCATAATACTTGGTGCCCCTTGGGACAGAAATACAAATAGAGCAGTTCTTGGTTTTGTGAGCTGAAAGAGAAAGGCAGGGCAAAGAGTATGGTCATACATATAATACATTTCAGCAATGGAATTGCTTCATGAGATGGTGCAGCATAGTAGCCTCAGTTCAAGTAGTCATTCATCCATGGGAGTTTACTGGATGTGCATGACAGTATTACTACTTATAGAGTAGTACTGGACTACTTAGAGAGCTTGCCGTCAGAGGACTAAGGGTGACCCATCTTCTCAGGCCACAGGCTGGCATTTCCAGGGTGCACCATGGTGATCTGAAGTCCCTCTGGCTCTGCAGTCAGATACAATCATTATTGACATAGTAATGTTTCTATAGGCATGATTAATTTTCTTTATGTATTTGTATGCTATCCTGAGGGCGGTTTCCAAAGTGTGGACACAAGCCTGTCATATAAAGTATGCTGGTGTAAGAAGACGATACCCCTGGCAGGGAGAGAACACCAGTAGTTAATGAGCTCCTGTTTTGTTTTTACGATCCACACAACTCATGCACATTCAGTCTCACTGCATACATGGCTTGTCTCAGCCTTGGATTCAAAGCAGGGACTTTTACTACTGGTAATCTGCTGCTGTCGGCTACTTCATTTCCCTTATACTGCCATATGCTTTGCTACACAATTCTGGCCATGATGAATAAATATAGACAAAATTATTCTGACTAATTTAGTATCATTAGCATCCGTATATGCAGTTTTTAAAGTTTAGCGTAATTTTCTTCTTTCCACTATGATATAACTGTAAAGCATTTTGCCTCTCATCTTACTGGGATACTAGGGAGGAATCTAGCAACTTCCATATGCAAGCATTTCTGTTTATTTTACCTACACCTACTACCAAACACACACGCCACTTAAGGCCTTCTGGAGTAGTAGCTTAGTTGAAATGACAATTCGTTTTGTTGAACTTCAAGAACTCACAAATTTACTCTGGCACAAGTCCAACAGAGGCATGAAATTTTACTCTTGAGTTGCCAGATGGTGCCACAGTAAATTAAAATGTTTAGAGATAAATGGTAATCCTTAAAGTTTTTTTTTAATATTTGGACTTCGTTTCAGCAGTTCAACAAAAACTTTTATGTTCCTTCGTGTCATGGGTCTTCCCTTCCTTCTGCATGGCACCCAGGATTCGAACAGTCAAACTGCCGACTTTGCAGCCAACTGTATCAGCACTCTACCCCGCTGAGCCAACTAAATTACCCATCACCTACAGAGAGGAGACTTTGGCACTGGCTTTTCCTGTGATGCTGGGGAATGGAGCAAGGATTCTCTGAAGAATCTAATAGTATGTGATTGATGTCTAGATAGACATTTTTCCAAACTGTGTACAGTGGTACCTTGTATAAAGGAAGTAATTTGTTCCAAATGAAATTCTGTTAAGCAAATTCCCCATTGGAATGCACCGAAAACGGAGTAACCCCTAATCGTGACCATTTTTATGTTGTACGGATTTGCTCCATAGGCCATTCTATCAAACAAATTTCCCCTATCTCCAGAATTTTTTAATGTTGTACAGATTTTATGTTGTACAAAGTGTTTGTTATATGAGGGTCCACTGTATATAGAAAAGGGGGTAAACACTTAAACCAAATAGAAATGAAATGAAAAATAAGACACTGTTACAATTTCATTCATATGTTAAAAATGAACATTTAAGATAGCATCCTGCTCACCGTAGTACGGTATAGCCATATGCATACAGGGCGGAGGCAAATAGGTGAATAGATGACTTCTCAGGGCTTACTGGAAGGCTTCGAAGGCCAGGTCTATCTCAGAATCTGCACCTAGAGCCTATTTTCACTCTGAGTATTATAGTGCGCAAATATGTTACCAAGACATTTAGTTCCAATTTTCATTTACGGACGTTTAAAAGAGTGTAGTAGTATTTTATTTGAGGTAGACATGTAAAAGATGGTGCTTTCAGGCCACTCATAAAGCTTTAGAACAAATCCCCAAGAGGGAACAAGAAAACCGTACTCCTTATAAACAACTAAAACCAGGACTCTCATTTTAACAAGAGTTAGTGGCCTTCAGGGTAGTAAATAGAAACAATTACAGCAATTACCAGATGCTACAGAAAATTTCCAGTGGTTTTTTCTTTTCCATGTATCCCCCCACACACCCCTGGGACTGGAACTTGAGACTACATATTTCAAGTCTAAATTTGGTCTTAAACCTAGTCCCATCTCTCACTTTACTAGCTAATCTGACATTTATTTATTTTTTACGCCCGGGCCCTGCCGCCATCCTGTCTCATTTTTGTCCTGTGCCTTATTACTTGTTTTATTGCTGTAAGCTGCCCAGAGTTCCCTTTGGGAAGTCTAATAAATAAATAAATAAATAAATAAATAAATAAATAAATAAATAAATAAAAAAGCCACAGTTTAGAGCCATGTCTTGTCACTGGTGCAGTTTGTAGAGAAACCATTGATTTGCACCTCACTGTCTTTCTGATAAATAAGGTCATGTCAGGAAAGTGTCTTACCGCACGCCCATGGCTTATCCACCATCAGCATCCAAATGAGAAACTGGAGGGCTAAACTGCCTGCATTCATGGCCTGAAGATATTTTCACTTCATGGTCCTCACCAAAAGAAAATAGATCCAGGCACCCTTCCTACCCCATCTTGCAATGGGTTCTGTTACAACAGAGCGAAGAGACGAAATGGGTGGCAGTGGGTGGAAGAGAGTGCTGTTACCTATAGAGGCAAATCAGATTTGTGCACCAGAGGCCTCCCTGAAACAGTGTTTCCTGAAAGTGAAAAGCACACACTTCTGCTTATGCTCAAAACCAAAACAGATGTAATCTTTTTTCATTTCTCTTATAGCTTCTGCCCTATAAGAACTGCTGAATGAGCTTTAAAAAACACCAAATGAAAACAGTATAAAGTTTGCTGATTTTTCATTAAAATGTGTAACATTATTAGAAAGAACTGTTGTGACATATTGTTTGGCATTCACAACTACAGGTGGGCACGAATCAGAAAACCCATGGTTCGGGTTCGTCTGTTTTGTGCCCACCCTTGGTTTGGTTCAGGTTCAGGTTCGGGTTCATACAAATTTTTAATAAAATTCATACGAACCTGAACCAATCCAAACCAGTTCGGGTTGACTTACCGGGTGGCAGCAGCGGCTTCGGGGGGGCGATCCTGGCCCTGGTGGCAAGGGCTTTTTGAGGCACTGGCTTCGGGCCAGTGCCTCCTTTTTTGGTTTTGGTTTTCTTCAAGCACTGACCACACAGCCCCTGGGGCTGGGTCGGGGTTGATTCTTTTTTATTTTTTTCCTCTATTTTAGAGTGCTGACCTGGCCATCCCTGGGGCAGGGGCAGTGCTCCTTTGAAAAAAAAATTGTTTTGTTTTTAAAGGGCCAACCTGCACTGTTTTTTTAATTTTTTTGTTTTAATGCACCAACCATTGTAAAAATTAAAAAAAATGCATTCAACCAGTAAAAGGTGCTTACCAAAATATGAGCACCTTGTTATCAGTGTGTTATTTGTACCTTATAACTTCCAAGGTCTGCTTAAGATCAAAAGGGAAACTTTGGAAATTTTCACACAAAAAGGGGGATAGGACCGCTTATGTTTTATCTCTTAATACTGATCAAATATCTGAAGTAGTGTACTGTGAGCATATTGTAGAGGGAAAGAGAAGGCCTTTAATCTGGTTGAAAGATTTTTCCCCCCAGTGGCTGTTATAGACAGTTGTGGCCTCGGCTACCTCTGTGGTTTTACCATCTCATATGAACATGGCTTCAGAGACTAGGACTCGGGGCAATGGTTTCAAACTACAGGAAAAGAGATTCCATTTGAACATTCGGAAGAACTTCATGACAGTTAGAGCTATTCGGCAGTGGAATATGCTGCCACGGAGGGTGGTAGAGTCTCCTTCTTTGACAGTGTTTAAGCAGAGGCTGGATGGCCATCTGTCGGAAATATTGTGAAGGGGTTCCTGCTTGGCAGGGGGTTGGACTCGATGGCCCATGAGGTCTCTTCCAACTCTATAATTCTATGATTCTATGAACTAGATTTGTTAAGACATCAACAGAAAAACCCACATGACAGTGCCTTTTCTGATTTCCATGTCAAAAACCTTTACAGTTGTTTACTTGCCAGACAGAACAACTGCTTCTAATACCAGGGTGAACTTCTAAAGTTTTTGGGCTCCTGTGGGATACTTAAACTCCCTCTGCTCACCAAAATTTTGCAGGGCATTCATGCTAGCTAGGTTGAATATACTTCCCTCAGTACAGGTACAAAGGAATGCCATATCAAGGCAGAACCTGTCCTTGTGGAACAAGGTCCCCCAAATTTCTCACATATATGCTTCTGCATTGCCCACTCCATGAACAAATCAGGAATGACCTGATCTGCCCATTGTTGATTAAGTGTCAAGGCCACCCTTCCAGATGGCCTATCTGACCAGAACCTGTGCATCACAGCACAGGTAGCAAAGTTCTTTCTATGTGCCTTGTGCCAGATAATGGAGATTGTTTTCCCCTCCCCCAACAAAACAGCAGGGGGTGGGGTGGGGGAGAAATGAAACAAAACCAGACCTGGCTGCTTCATTTCTCCTCCATCCCCACCCCTGCTATTTCCCACCCTCTGCTGTTTTCTTTTCTTTCCTTTCCAGGATTGCTTGACTGCCCTCCTCTCTGCTTTGTTCTTGTAGGATCGGACCCTTCTTTTTTGCCTGAAAATGAACTTCTTAATGGGTTGCTCCACCCCAAGCATTTCCCTGCAAAAATGAAAGCTCTGGTCCTTGCAAAAACAAAGAGGAGGAGTCTTCAGAATATACAAAGTAAAGGAAACACAATGGGCGAGTCCTCCCTTTGAGGAGGGCTCAAAGAGGATTTATTAATTTTCTTAATTTGTGAGTCTTAAAGTTGTGGGTGTCTAATATAGACAGAAAATATGGTACAATTTTTCAACCAGTGATGAATGAAAGTTTTTTGGATTTCTTTTTGTAAATATAAATACATCTAAAGCTGCTAAGGGCATTCTGGAGATAGCTGAAATTTTATTCAAAAGTATATGCAGACCCTCTTGGGAAGCACTTTTTATTTTATTTTAAATAGTTTTAGCCTGTTCTTCAGCTGACAAGGTTGCTGGTCCTTCTTGCATAAGTTCAAATAATATCAGTCATGTACTGTTGAGTCAATTCTCACTTATGGCAACCGTTTTTCAAGGTTTCCAAGTAGCGGTTTCTCAGAAATGTTTTTTTTCCAATCTCTTTTTCTAGGGCAGTGCAGCTTGGTCAAAGCTATGTGCACTGGGTCTTCTTGGATGCACAGTGAGGAACTGAAGTCCCAACCTCTGGTTCGGAAGCCAGATATCTAAACCATTAAATGATCAGAATAACAACATGTCCTTAAAAGCAGTAGAAATGTAACGTGGTGGTAGTGATGCATTTCCTTCTTCTTCCTCTCCTGCTCATTGGACAATTAGTTCTACGCAGAGAAGGAGGGACCCAATCCCAGCATGCTGAAATAAGAGGCCATAGGGTGAGCAACTGGTTGACTTTATCTCCTGCACACAAGGCAGTTGGTTCCAATGACTTTCCAAGCCACGCCAGAATGGAATTGGGAAATTCATTACCTCTGGTTGTCTACACATAATTTAATGTCACAAAAGCATATACCACTACAGTACGGCCAGTTCTTCAGAAATGAAGTTTTCATTTGAGGTGGGAAAATTCAAGTTGACAGTTTTATCTTTTTTGCTCCCCCCCCCATGTTTCCAGAAACTGTGTTTTTAGAACCATAATTTGCAAAGCACTGCCATCTATAGGTGGCCGAGGCTAGTGTCATTCTCATAGTCCTGGATAGAGATGGGCACGAAAAGAGCGATTTTTCATTTTCGTTTTTTCATTTTGTTACGCAACGAAAACGAAACGAAAAAAAATTTCAAAACAAAACGAAAACGAAAACGACCAATTTTTGCCATGTTTTTCGTTTTCGTTGCAGCAAATGCATCGAACTGAAAAGAATGCTAATGAAACAGCGATTTTTCATTTTCGTTTCGTTACGTAACGAAAACAAAAAATTTGCAAAAAATCCCAACGAAAATGAAAACGAACCGAAACGGACCCCTAAACGACCAAACAACAAACGAAACACCTTTTTTTTTTTTGAGTCGTGCCCATCTCTAGTCCTGGAACTTTTCCTTTGATAAAAGCCAGGCATGCTTATGGATTCTCTGTCCTGCTCGTCCATGAATGGGATCTACCTGAGTAGGGTCCAACACCTCCTTCATCCACATGGATCCATCATGACATCTCAATAACACAGCAACTGTTATTGCAGCAAGTTAAGACAGAATGGTGTTTACCCTCATAGATACCTCTGTGAAACTTTTAGATCTTTGTGAACACAGCCCCTGAAGGCAGCTTTCTAAAATCTACAGCCGTAATGTGTTGGGCGTCTTTAATAAAATTTTACTAACAGCTTCTACAGCATCCTGAGGCAGTCTCTTCTTGCCTGCTAGCCACATTGGATGCTGCAGATCTTTTTGCTTTATCTCAAAAACACTACCAATACAGCTGTGAAAATTGAGAAAAACAATATTCTCATATACCAACATAGAGGAAGCCTGATTGACCAAAACATCCCTGTTGCTATAGTTCCTCGCTGTGGTCCACCTGGAAACCAGGCCAGCCTCACAGAACATACTGACTGGCTAATAGAAGTACTGTTTGTATGCGAAAAAAAAGTTCACACACAGAGCTCCACAAGGAACAAAGCAGGCAGTCTGAGATGGCAGCCCCCATATCACCTGGCCTGCAGTATCTACTGCTAATGGAAGCAGTCTTGTGATAAATCCTGCACTCCCTCTTGTGTTCATAATGTATAAGATACTAATGATGAACATCAGCTTGCCGCATTGAGAAGCATTCATAATGGAGCATACGGAAGATAAGTTTTACCTCAGCTCTAAAAGCTTAAGTCCAATAGCATTCATGGTTGAAAATATGGAGGAAATATTCTAGGGGGAAAAAGGAATGTAAACATTTTGTAAGTAAAACACTTTCCCCCTCTCATTTAAATGCCATGCGTGCACATCAATGCAGCTGTGACCTAGACAAATCGACATAGCATGCTATTAATAACTTTCTAGTTTTGTTTTGGAATCCAGGTGAACCCATTTCAACAAACACATATTGCCAAAGCCATGTGAAGCTAGAAATGAATGGACCATTTTTAGAGAAGAACTTCAGTTTGAAATGCGGAGTTCTTCACCCTTTCCATACCTGACTCCCCCTCCCCAAACCCTTTCTTTACTACCCTGTTGGTAGTCAGAGATTAAAATACTGTATACCATATTTTTCCATATATAAGATGCCGCCATGTATGAGATGACCACCAACTTTTCCAACACAAAATTAGTTTCAAAACTGCAGTTCTCTCCTCAGCTTACTTCTGTGTATAAAACAACCCTTATTTTTGTCCATTTTAAAAATATATAGTTTTATACACAGAAAAATACTGTATCTGCCACACCAATGAGGGCAAACTATTGGCAGAAGCAGTGTTGTGATTCCACCTCCTATTCTGCTTTACAGAAAAGAGTGATGGAAATAAACACCTGCTTTATAGTGTACAGTATAGCAGTGGTATAGAGCTGCCTAGATGACCTGAGCACATCCAATCTCGTCTGATTCCAGAAGCTAAGCAGGGTCGGCCCTGGTTCGTACTTGGATGGGCGGCCACCAGGGAATACCAGGTGCTGTAGGCACCTGGAGTAGGAACTGGCAAGCCACTCCAGTATTCCTGCCAAGAAAACTCCATGGACATTGGGGTCAGGAAGGGTCAGTCACTACTGTAACGATGCAACACACACATAACAGTGGCATAGCATGGGTGCCAGCGCCCAGGGCAAGACAAGTATAGTGGGTGTGTGAATGAGCAATTGCTGCGAGATTGGCTGGGGCAGAGCTGTGTATGCCAGTGGCTCCAGTTGAGCTAACAGCATTCTGCAGAGGAAGCTCTACTGACAGGGCAGTTCATGCTGCTGGGTGTGCATAGCCAGGGGCTGCCACCCCTGGGGAGTAAAGCAGAAGGGAAAAACATCACCTCCTCTGGGGACAGCAGTCAGCTGGAAACCAACCCAGAGCAATAAAACTTAAAATGTATCACTGGGCTGATGAGAGAATGGTGACAGATTTAGACTTTCTCTCCCCTGGTGCTTGTTGAAGCTGGGCACTTGTAGAAAAACAGCCCAGAAGACTGCCATGTGTTTGGTTGAGAAGACGTTCGTTGATGAAAAAAGGAGTCGCCTTCTGGGAATTCCCCTTGCATGGTGTCAATTTGTGAAGAGTGAGCGTTAGAGAGTATCATGTAGAGCATATTGACCACTGCCATTGGTGTTGCCCATTGCTAGGTAAAACTTATCATGATCCTTTTTCCTGCTGCCAACGTAGGCTTGACCTTGTGCAGCAAGACTGGGTCATCTCCTGGCATTTTAAACTATGGGTACTGAAATACAACCTAGCACATTCATAAGCCAGAGGGGTTTTTTGGGGGGAGAAATGAATAATTGTAAAAGACAATAATTAAAACATCATGCATATAAATATCTGAAAAAGTGTCAACATTACAGCAATCTGTGTAGGTTTCCTTTTATCAATGATAATTTTTTTTGCAGATTTCAGGAAAAAAAGTGTTTCTTTATATTCCCTGAAGGTGAGGCATTGAAATTTCCTTCTTGAGAGGCTAAAATTATCAGAATGAAAAATGTGTGAGTGGTGATCTCTAGTTTTATCAGTAAAAAGGTGATTAAAAAGTCTTGAGATGTTCCCTTTGATAATGCAAATTTGGATTGCTTAGTTAACAAGCAAAAACACTTTTACGTTTTTTAAATGAAAATGTCTAGCAGTTATCAAAATACTAACTGAATTGCCAATCTTCTAATTATGTGCTTTCCCACATCCATCTTTGTCACCACAGATGCCTCCCCTATCCAATGAGGCAGCTTCTTTACACATTTTGCAGACAGGATGAGGAAGGCAGGCAAAAGGGGATCATTGTCCAGGTATTTATGATACCTACCATAAACAGTGACTCCTGTTACAGTTTGGGGTTATGTAATTTCACAACAATAATTTCACAATAATAATTCATGTTAACATAACATGGTTTCCCTTTCCCATGAAATTGTGTGTCCTTGTACATAGGTCAAAATCTAGAAGGCCTTGTGAACTTTGTTTTATTTGGTGAATCCACTCTAGACTCCTCTTGGCCATTATTAATTCATATATGTTGTCAAGTGCCTCCTGATTTATGGTAACCCTAATAAGGTTTTCAAACCAAGTGAGATTTTTCAAAGGCAGATTTTCAAGACATTTCTCAATCCAGGGAGTATTCACAGAATACTGTATAGAAGTTGAATCACCTAGATTTGTATAGCACAGGCATGTTCAAACTTTGGCCCTCCTGATGTTTTGGACCACAACTCCCAGAATTCCAAGCCTGTATTTTTTAATGGCAAGGGACTGTGAGAGTTGTGGTTGAAAACATCTGGAGGGCCAAAGTTTGGACATGCCTGGTATAGCAGGACAGAAATATAACAGTGCAGTTACTCGCCTTATTTATATTTTCTGACAATGTAATTGCTTTGTAGTATCACTCATATCGTTCTTTGGACATATTTCTTCTCAGTTTCCTCCTTTAATTTCAGTTACTCCCTGATTTTGATGGGTGCTTAAAGTAGGGATACAATATGGTAAAAAAAAATACTTGCAAAGAACTAAATCTGTTTGTTTCAATAATATTGATTCGAACAATGAGGAAAACTTCTTGAAACATTTGTTGTTGAGTTACTTCAATTGCTTTGTTTGATTTGTATATTGCAAACAGCCAAAAGCGTAAATTCTGATAATACAGTGGACCCTTATATAACAAAAGGTTTGTGTAACATAAAATCTGTACAACATAAAACATTCCAGAGATAGGGGAAATTTGCTTAACAGAATCGCCTATGGGGCGAATGTGTACAACATAAAAATGGTCGTGATCAGGGATTACTCTGTTTTCAATGCATTCCTATGGAAAATTTGTATAAAGGAAAAATTGCTTAACATAATTTCATTTGGAACGAATTAATTTATTTATACAAGGTACCACTGTATACCTGATTTGAAATGGGGCTGACTAATTTTGATAATACGCTGTGTGTTCTATCGACCACGACCTGCTTTTAAACTCATGAAAGGCTCAGCTACTGAATTCTGTTTAATCAAAAGCAAACTTTTCTGCGTTCTCTTCTAATCTTCTGTCATGCTTTAAACTACACAGAGCCCACAGGCATTTGTAGGAACACATTCACTCCTCTCCCTCCACTGTCACTTTCAACACGGAAATGGAGCTGTCTGAAGAGGGACAGACTGTTGTATAAGCTTAACCTCTTCATGTAAGCACCCTTTTCCAATCAGGATGCTGGCTGACATGTAAAGGTTACGCAGGTAGAGTGGCCTTCCCTTTTTGACTAGTGACATTTCCATGGTTCAAGGGGTGAGGAGGCCAGCAAATGCCCCTCAACTCATGTGGACTCTATGCAGCACAATACATTTGCTTCAAGGACAATATGAATTGCTTTTAGTCTGAGGTATCCCACCATAAATCACTTGCTGGAGAGACAGATAGTTATACTTGAGATAAACAGGAGATGCAGGTTGGAGGATTAGTTGGTGATGGTACCAGCAACGAAGGCTTTGCAGACAATTTGCCTCCAATTTAATTCACACTTACAGCATAAGGCTCAAGATTGGATTCAAAGTTCATACTTGAGAAATTGAAAGACTCTTTTACCATCTGTGGCAAGACCAGAACAAGTCATGTGCCTGTAGTTACATGCATGAGCACCATATTCCCTACTATCTCAACTGAGGTCTAGGGGCTACTGATAGACCAGGCTGGGGACAGTAAGGTCCAAACCTCCATTCAGTGGTGATGCTCACAGAATTACCATGTTTAGTCATTACCGCTTGGCTTAATTCCAACCAACAAACCTCATAAAGCTATTGAAATGATGAACTTGAAGAAAAGAGAAAACAGATGTATGCTGCCCTTTATTCTTTAGGGATATGATAGAAATGCATTGCAGCCAGCAAGAGCAGCATTGCATATTTTCCTTGCAAATTCTGCCCTGTACTAGAGGTGGAAATCATCACTTTGAATGATGGTTTCCACCTCTAGTAAGGAAACAATCACTTACATTGGTATAACTGCTATGCTGAGAAAGAATACCATACATGTGGGGAAAAAAATCTGCAAGGAGTAGGAGAAAACAGGAAGGAAACAGATAACCATCATCTTACTATGAACATTATGCCTGGCACACCTGCTATCCTTCATAGTTTTAATTCAACGTTTTAAAAGTAATCCTTGTTTCAAAATGTTTTTATTTTGTAAAGTGAACACAGAACTTGAAAAACAAACAATGGGTACTTAACATGCATAAGCCAAGAAAAATCCAAAAATAGAAGAGTAAAAAAAGATTGCAAGATTATTCCTACAATCTGCACCTATAAATAAATGGTAATTGTTAGCACATAATAGCATTTATTTCACCCAAGAAAAATGTTATCCTGGAGACATAAAATCTTAATTTTGCATGGTTGAAACTTTTTAAAAACCTTCGGGGTTTTTGAGCAGCCAGCCTAACAACATTCCCGAGTTAGCAAAAATTGATTTGCCTTCTGTTGTATTTTAAATTAGACTAGTTAAGTCAAACAGGCTCAATCTATAATGATTAACATCTTAAACTGAGTCACAGATCAAGATTCAGGTTTGGAAATTTGATGGTGCCCAGTTTTCAGGAGATAGCTAAGCATGTATTACTAAATATAAGAAACAGAGTGGACCAGACACACACTAAGGCCTCAACTCTACTGATGCTTATCTGGTAGTATGTCTTGTTTAACATAATGCAACATATTTCCAAATAATCATATATAGGACTGAGTGCTCATTAGCTGGTCCAGCAAAAATCAATGACAAAAGTTCACTGATATTCTTAGGTACCATCTACAAGTTAAGTTAGCCTGGCTTTAGCTCATTATTAGCAGCCCCAATTCTCCACTTTCCAATAATAGAAGGTTTATTTATTTATTTACTGGATTTCTATGCCACCCATTTGACATCTGAATGACATGTTAACATCTAACATCATGAATGGTGCTGAGTTTAATGTATGGTCTAAATTCCTAACATATCATCCCCAGTCTCTCTCACACACCCACACCCACACCCAGCTTTGGCATTAAGAAAGCTCAGAAAAACTTTCAACTCTAGAGGCCTTCAACTCAATGGACTGAACAAAAAGGAATATTTCAGGATTCATATATTTGTGGATGAACTGTATCAGTAGAGCTGATCTATTCAATTTACTTAGAAAGAAGTATAATAGAATTCAACATAACATGCTTTCCACTATATTTGCACAAGACTGCCACCTTAGACTATTCTGAAGACAAATCATATTAAAGCTACCATTCAGACTAAGCATGTAAAATTTTAAATTAATATCAACAACTGGGCAGCAATTATTAATATCAGTGTTAACTTTCCACAAAAATGACATGAGAACAATTGAATGTGTGACACTGACTACAGTATATATTGTTTATTTAAATAAGGGGCGCTCCATGAGAAACTAATTTTGTCATATCCCAAATGATGATTTCCTTTTTTTTTAAAAAAAAAATAACTGTCTGAATTTGCTTCTTTCTGTAATGAATACAGAAATTAATGGTAAGTATCTGCAGCTTTCTTTCTCTTAGACAGCATGCTTATATATGATATTAGTCTTCCACAATTTACTCTACAGGAGCGATAAGACTAAGATCATGTGCAAGTGCCAAACTGTTCATCTTTGTTGTGGTGATATATGCAACTCTCAGAAGCATGGGAAGACACACAAATCACCACTCTGCACAGAAAGTGGACGTGTAAAAAGATGAATGTGTAGCCATACACACGCCTGCGGTTGGCATGCCCTTGCAAGCATACAAGACTGCCCTAGGAACAGAAGTAGCAAAGCATTACAAAGAAATAATCCCATGAAACACAGTACATGCATTTCCCATTACCTTACATACATGACATCTACTCCTCTACTAGACATCATACATAACACCAAAATGAAGGTGGAAGACAGAAAGTACACACGTATGGATGGCACTGCTTTGTAGTCTCCTAATCCAACTAACACACAGTTAGTAGATAAGCAAAATTAGTAACAAAAATTAGGGTTTTTAGAGAACTACCCCTCCTGCTCTAAAAATTCCTCTCAAACAAGGCAGACTGCTGAGTAAATTATGCTATATTTAAAAATATACAAGCTATCCGCAAAAGAAAAAAAGAAAAGATTAAAAAGCCAAGCACAAAATAGGTACATTTTAGATGGTATCTCTCTTGAAAAGGAAACAGGGCATTTTTTATGTTGATTTACTATCATGACTTGTCTTCACAGTGAGTAACAGGGACTGACCTAGCCCTAAAACTTTACATTGACATGTCTGCCTATGAAACTGATGTGACACAGTTGCAAAACACTTCAGAAAAACAACCCTGCACAGCATTCATGCACCTCTGCATTTAAAAACAAATCCAATGCATGTCTTATGTATATAACAGAATACACATGCTGTGCACCAGTTATTGTATTTTGTTCAAGAAGTGGTTTCCGAGGCTGTGATCCTTTGTCAAATCTAAGTAATAAAAGTTCAAGGCTTACATTGTTCAGCAACAACAAAACTTTGTATGCGCTACAAAGTTACATATGAAAAATCACAAACGTTATTTAGATTTGGATCAGGATGATCTGGCAAGTGCAGGGCACAAAGAAAATTAAAAGAAAAGGGCCGTGGAACAAAGAGGGTCCTTAAGATACGTTTCCAACCACTGGAGACAGGATGAGGAAGCAGACCGAGGAGACATAACTGTACAGTACTTGAAACAGAAACCCCTAAAATCAATGGGATTTCAGTTGATCATCACTCAAACGAGTCTAAGTTGGTTACAACTGAGACTGGATTCCAAATCTGAGAACAGATTTTTGCCTACACATCTGTTAAAAATAAGCCTTGTTTTAAGATGAAAACTGCTGTTTATGATAAGCAGGCTCCCAAGTGCTGGAGTGCAACCACCAAGTCTTCCCATAAACTCTATGGAATTTTCAATGTGGGACTGAACAGCACACAGAATACAGTTAATTCTGTTCCACCTTCAGTTCCAGTCCAAAGCAAGGGCCAGGAGTAAGGAGAGAAAGGGGAAAAACTTTTTCTAACTCAGGACCATACCCTGAAGATTTCCTCTTGGTTTTCTCCCCACTGAATTGGGCTGGCATTTTAATTTTTTTTTAAAAAAGACAAAGGTGGGAAGCACTCTGCTTGTACTTCTAATTAAAAAGAGTTCCACATTTTTTGTTTCAGTATGAGAGACAATAGGATCTTGTGTTGCTGTTAATGAATGCCTTATGAATATTTCAGTCACAAATTACAAATCCCAAGGAATGCAGCACTGCCTGAAAACAACTTCAAAGAAGCAAATGGAAAAGAAATGGGAAGAGATACCAGTAACTCTGTGTCACTTTGGGAAATTGTATCACACAGGCCTCAAGTGAGAAAAGTTCAAAACCATTAGATATTCAAATGGATAAACAATTCCAGTTACTTGAGACAGCTTTGAAGATGAACCTAGGTAGAAAAAGAAATGGATTGTTAGACAAGACCAGAATCTCTCTGTAGAAACCTTATTTGCTAAACAATGCCATGTATTTGCAGCTGATTGTATGATTTCACTCGCAACAAGCTGCAGCCTTTCACCATTCAGCTCTCCATTCCTTCTACTTCCCAAGATCATGCTATAGGAGCTCTCAAAGAATATCAGAGAGAGCTCCTATAGCAGTGATGGCGAACCTTTTAGAGACCGAGTGCCCAAATTGCAATTCCAAATCCACTATTTTTTGTAAAGTGCCAATACAGCAATTTAACTGTATACAGGTGGTTATGAAGGGGCGATGTCGGGTGCCCACAGAAAGGGCTCCAAGTGCCACCTTTGGCACCCGTGCCATAGGTTCGCCATCACTGTCCTATAGCATGGAGTCCAATGAAGACTTTTCCTACAGCATCTCCTTCATTTCTGCAAGAGAGATTTTCTTTGCAGTATGACAAGTTCAGTGGCATTCTCCTAACCCAGTGGTATCCAATCTTGGATCCCCAGATATTCTGGAACTAAAACTTTCGGAAGCATTTGTCATCAGTTGGGCTGACCAGGACTTCTGGGTCTAGTCCTTGTACACATGAGGACCTAAGTTTAGAAACCACAGATCTTGGCACAGTGAATTTTGACAGCAGCCAATGGGGAGAGGAGGCAACAGAAGAAGCCAAGGGAAGCGTATATGCAGCCCATGTGTTAATGAACCCCAAACCAGTTTAACTGGAGAGAATGCCTATCTGTTCATTTCCAAATTGGCCATTTTTACTTTCAGACCTATAGGTCTATGGGGGATATTCACTGGAATGAACACGCAGATGGATACAACCCTTTATTTTTTATTGGGATGTACTTCTGCTAGCTGTATGAGATTTTCTGCACCCAGGCAACATTTGTTTTTTTTTTTAAAAAGCACCTATCAGGTGGATAGCATCTGACAGAAAATATTAATACTGGGATAATGATCGGCACCAGCAGAGCTTCAATATCTGCACTGGAACATACTGTACAATTACGTTTCAAGACATTGATAGAAATTTATGTTTGAGAACACGGGTGAGAAATTTACACAAGAGACAAATTTATGCTGAGGCTGCAGCCCTAGTAAGCATAAGTGTACCTACTGATAGCGACAGACAGAAATCAAGATTGTTTAGTGTTTCTGTCTAGCTTGTTATTTTGCATGTATGGTGTAATGTGGAAGGAACCAAAGGAATCAAGAGTCTCCCCCCCCCACGCGATATCCATTGAGTTCTAAGCTGTAAAATAAATTCTCAGCAACACGATACCTTCCTATCACCCCACTGCCAAAGACCAAAAACATTTTACATCTAAACTCTTATAATTCTCGAGTCACCCACTACTTGTGGTGCATCATTGCATTGCTGCAACAGATTGTCAATTTTACAATGCAAAAAACGTGTCATAACATTGCGTGTATACAAAAATAAACCACATCACTGTTTATGTAACAGCAACACTCCACACCTAGAGCTACCCGGCTTTCCTCTCAGTGGTCTTCAGTCTTGATCAGAGGATGTGCATAGCCATCCGGTAAGTAGGTTTTCCTTAGCTGATCTGCCTTGGGTATGGAGTTTCCATTCTTCACATGGCGCGAGAGGAAAGCTCTCACGGACGGATGATCAGCCTTCTCGAGGGGAATGTTAGCTTCCAGGAACATTCTTACAAAGTCCTGGACCACCCCGGGTTTCTCTGTCTGGGCTGCACTGTTGCACTGCAGAGAGGCCGTAAGAGTCCGTGGCTTCTTCCTGACACTTTGTTCTTCAAACTCCCCTTTGCGCTTGGTGTGAGTTTTGGATTTGAGATGGTCGTTGATGGCAGATTTGCGCACATGATTCAGGACCACATTGCAGAAACTGCAATACAGTTTCCCCCCGTCTTCATACAGTTCACTGCCAAACTCGGTGACGCGATCCTGAGGAGTCACATATAAAGCCGTCTTGGAACGGCTGCGGGAGGGAGGTGGCTTCACGTCAAATCGCTCCATTGCCGTCTTCAGTAAACTGAAAATGAAAAACTTGTGTTAGATCTGGGTTTACCTTGCAGTTCCCCATAGATCATTCATTTAAGGTTTCAGTGTTGCAAAGTGCACAAATCAACATGCCTGGCATATAAAACTGAATAGCAAGCACATATGGTTGAATATTCCTACATTCTTTATTCACCTTATTTCTATACTGCCTGATAATTGAAGCCATCACACTAATTCACAAAATGAAACTTCCAGACATAAAATACCGAAATAGAACATAATGTAAAATGTAGTAGTTTCCCTCCCTTAATTCTCTCTCACTCTCCCAAGCAATGAATATTTTGGGATTATTTTATGTCATTTAATGATGTATGATAATTAAATCACATTGTTTAATAATATATGAATGATTACTGCAGAAACGCAGCATTTTCTATGATTGCTGGTAAGCCTTTTTTTTAAAAAAACGAAGCAATGTAAGCTGAATGGAATGAAATGATACTATTATTTGAGAACCTCAATGTAAATATTAAAAAATTAAAATGTATTCATTTTTCCACAATCAAGTGTGACCTCTAGTGGTCTATTCAGAGTGCAGCACTACCAAATGTATAAATCATACTTCCTAGACATGATGTGCAAATGGCACTTTCAAGTATGCTTTGATAATACAGAATGAAAAAGGCAACAGATTTCCACCTAAAATAAATGCCTGAATTACTTTCTTTGGGGAAAATAAAACTTATCCATATGTTTGCACACTTTTTGTTTTAGCCTGCTTCAAGTGTGCTTTACATACTTGTGGTATTACATGGAACATAAAAAGCAAGGTGTGTGTATCAGGTCCACTGGTCTAGGTAGCTTAATCTGTGTGTAAAATAAGCCAAATAAAGTCACCAAAGGCTAAAAGAAATTCAAGAAATAGTTCAGAACCTATTCCCCCCCCCTCCAAACATTTTTTACATCTAACCTTCCTTTTCATTATTTCTGAATTTCAAACATTTTTATAGATCTGTCTTACACTCACCATCCTACAACTGCATCAGCCAGTTGATCTTCGGTACCATCCTCATGCATGATCCACCTCGCCAAATTTGTGAATCATAAAATCACAACGGGATCCACCTGCAGATTATTTAGCCACCACTTAACCCAGTTCTTGCAAATTTAAGACACATCAGTCCACAAACTTCCATAATTAAACAATTCACATCTACAAAACAGGTGTTAACAGGCTCTAAGGATCATCTTCCAGCCCCTCCACGGGTTGCACCAGCCTCCCCAAATGAAACGGAAATTGTCTGGAACGTTGTTTCTAAGAGAGGAACTCTTCCAGTTGGAAAAGAATTTTTTATTTAAATGTTACTTCAGCTAAAGCAAGGTATGGGGTGACATGCCTTGTTTTGGAGAACAATACTGTGGGCAAACTTATTGAATTTGGGGGTTTCGGGGGGAGAATGAAAAATGAATTTTTTTATGGGGGTAGAAAAACAGTTGGACGGGTTGATTGTCACTTGTGGACATGATTTCCTCTTTATTACCAACATTTTCAACATTAGAAGCAACAATGGGGAAGCTATTAACTACACACAAGTACTCCCAAGCTGTTCTTCAATATTCCCCTTGTCATTTGTAGGCCAGTATCTAGGTGGCACTCAGACTTTTAAGCACACTGCCCAAATTCGGACACACAGTTTGTGTATTATATTCACCAGGCCCTTTCTCTATGCATGTATTCTCATTTATGAAGCGGCATGCCATTCCAACACTTTGTTCTGTGGCCTCCAGGTGCCTATAAGCATTGCCTGGAAAATCATGTACTGTACACCAATTTCAAGCAATTCAAGCAGAGTCCTCACTTCCTATGTAATCTCTGCAGGGCAGTAAAACAGAATGATGTCCACTACCCCGTCCCATGAAAGAGAGTGCTCCTGCTGCTACTATTAATTTAAATGCCAACTAACAGACCAAATCAGGATTGGATTGATGTTAAAAGGAAAGTGATCTAAAGAAAGGGCAATCCACTGCAAGTCAGAGAGAATGATATAAATGCTAGCAACCTTTCAGCTGCTGTACATGACTGTTTCGTGTCTCTCCTCTTATTTGCTACATGCAGCACATAGTGCATCCCCCTTGATTCACCTACTACAGGCATGTCCAAACTTTGGCCCTCCTGATATTTTGGACCACAACTCCCACAATTGCAGGCCTATATTTCCAATGGCAAAGGACTGTGGGAGTAGTGGTACAAAACATCTGGCGGGCTAAAGTTTGGACATGCCTGACCTACTATATCATTCAACGGAGAGTAGCTATCTCTCAGTGACCCTGGAGCCTGCTTCCATAATACAAGTGACATAAGATGATTCCACCTTTTTCAACAGACCTATGAATGAAATGGGATTTTTAAATTCATAATAGTACCATTCTAGGAAATGACTCTAGAAAAACTGGTCTGAGGGGGCACAATTTTGTTTAATTTAATTTGCCCACTTGGGCAAAGATTAATGCAATGAGAAAATTGTGCTCCTTTCAGAAGATGCAAAACGTTATCTAAGCAGGAACATTAGTGTATTTAGTTGATTACTGCAAGTGTCAGGATTTTTAAAAAGTACATAATCACCTCATCCCCATTCTCCTCTCACAAGACATGATTTTATACATTAATCAAAGAAACTGTCTCTGAAGAGAAGTGGGAAAACCTTTCTCTCGCCATTTGCCTCAAAACAATACTTTCTGAACTGGAAATTGTTTCTCAGTTCCACCACATTTGGAGGATAGTCTGGGAACTCAACTGGGAAATCAGGCTACTCGGTTTGTGTTCTGAAAGCTCACCTGCATTCTGTGGTTGAACTCTGGGGGTCAGAGCAGGATTCTGCATGATAGTAATACCAGGAAGGTAGTCTGTTTTTATGCTACATCCTTGTAGATCTTTGTTCTACATCCTTCAAGAACAGCAGATTTGGCTCTTGTATTTAAAACTGCACATTTCTCTGAGGACGCATGCCTTGGTTTAATATTCTTCTGTTCCATGGGACTTGTACAAAACCCATGCTTTTTGTACAAAACCCATGCTTCTTGTAAATCCCTTTTAGGTAAAAATTATGAGGTACAAGGGGACCAACCATGCTAGAAGCACCTCTTCCAGCCTGAAAATCACCCTTACCCAGACTTTATGCCAGAATAGGAATGGAATTAACACAGAACACTAGACTATTTCTTTTCTTTTCTTTTTAAAATCTAAACTATAAAAAGCTGCTAATGTCAGGACTTTGTAAAAACAAAAAACAAAACCCAAACAGATTCACAAGAATCCATGGTTCAGTTCCTGCATCACTACAGGCTGGAACCATGATTTCATGATGCAGTCCAGAGATATAATAGGAGTTATGACGGAATGCACTGGGGGAATTTGTCTGCTAAATAAAGATACTGTATATCACAAGGATTAGATTCTTCTTCTTCTCTTCCAACACCAAGCTCAATCAATGAAATTGTGGACTACAGAATTTTTTTCTCCTTTTGGTTAACCTTTTTCCCCCCTCTTTTCAAAATCTTAAAAATAAAAGGGCAGAATTTGGGCCATATGATATAAAAAGTGGAAAGCTTAAAAGCATACTAGTACTCAGGACTCCATTTGAGAAACTGTAGATAAAATTTTGTTATTAAAAACAATATAACAAAGGATCAACCTGCATCCCAGACAAACCTGCTTTATATTTACTGTGCATGAATGTACTGAAAATTAATACAGTGCATATTTAACCAGATGTGAGTGCAGCTAATACAGGGCATTCCATCCAGTAAATTCACATGTAATGCACCTCAGCCTACAGCCTTAGAACATTTGATTAAACATGCTTATTTACAAATAAGCTTCACTGCAGTCAGCAGGCCTTATTCCAAGGAAAATGCTCATAAGACTGCAGCCTAACATCAAATGGAAGCAAGATCTGCTAAACTGAACAAGCCTTACACTAGAAATGTGTGTCGCCTGGCACTGTTTACTATTAGACAATATGGCAGCACAACCTCTGAAGACTCTCAGAGCCTTACATGCCACCCTCAACTCCTCTCCCTATTCTACATCTCAAGAACCTTTTTTGGATCTTTTTGTTCTGAACACAAATTTCAACAGGCATATACTGTAGTGCTGCCATCGTCTCTCTCCTCGAAAGGCAATTGTGAAGCAACTTTCCTATTTGCCCCCAAGTCGGGATTTTTCATTTTTCAGGCACCAGTGACGCTTTACACACTTCTCCATATCAAATAATGGGACAACCCCCCCCCCCCCGAAAAAAAACCCCACACAAAACGAAATACATCTGCTGCCTCTCTCCCTCTCTCTGTGCACTCCTCCCTTTCTCCCGGGCCCCCGTTTAATTCAGCCCTAGAGGCTCTTTCTCCATCACCAGAATTTTCCCTTCCTCCAAACCCCCCACCTCCCCCACACCTACCCACCGCCGAACCTCGCCATTTGTTTCACATACACCCTTCATCTTAGCTGCCCTCCACTTGGCCTCGTTTCACACGATCGCCCCCCCACCCAATTCCCCCTCTGCTTTTGGTTGGGAAGAAACCCGAGGGACAGGGTAGGTGTGTGTGTGGGGGGGGGGGGGGGGGGGGGGTTTAGAGGGGGGGCCCCCCTTCCCCCCCCCCCCCCCCCCCCCCCTCACTACCGCTCCGCTCCCAGGAAACCCCCCCCCCCATCCTTACAGCTCCTAAGAGCGCCGTGCTCGGTTCCCGCAAAAGGCCAGGGACGCCGCGCCGACCAGCTGGGCGCTCCACCCTCCACCCTCCGCGAGGCGACGCGCCGGAACCGCTGGCCAGACAAGCAGGGAGACAGGCGGGCGGGCGAGAACGGGCGCGGAGGGAGGGAGGGAGGGAGGGAGGAAAAAGGAGGCGGCGGCGGAAGGCAGCGGCTTCCTCTCTCCGGCTAAACCAGGAAGGCGGGACGTTGGCCCTGGCAACCCCGCCGCCAACCACAGCGTAGATAAGAACGAGGCCCTTCCCCCCTAGGAGAAGAGCCAAGTCCAACGTCGTTTTCGGTGGCTGGCGCTGGGAGGAGCGACATTTCTCTCAGCCAATCGCCGAGCAGGAGCGGCGGAAATCGTCTGGCTGCTAACAGCCTCCACACCCTACTCGCGCAAGGAGAAGGAGGAGATGTTTACTTTGAAGGATGAAACATGGGTCCAATCGCTAAAGGGCAGAGGCGGAGCTTAGAGATTTTGATGGATCCCACTCCTTGCCAATCAAAAAGTGCGCCGGAAAGTTCGGCGTGGAAGAGGGGGGGACGTAGCCTCCAATCGGACGCCAGAGAACCGGTGGGGAGCCGAGAGGAAGGTGCTGTAGGGTCAGAGGTGGAGAGACCGACGCCTGACTGACAACGCGAGCCGCCAGTAGGGAGTCGCCATGGGCGTCGTGCCGGAACTCAGGAGCGTCGTCGCCGAGGGGGCGGGTCATCCGGCCCATTGGGGGCGGGGGGAAGGGAGGGAGGGGTGGCGGAGCTCGGTACGCGCAGGGCGGCCGGAGCAGCATGGCGGAAGACGAGAGCGACCAGGAGTCGGAGAGACTCGGCGAGGAGCTCGAAGCCATAGCGGGGCCGCGCCTTCCCGCCGGCTTGTCGCCGGCCTTGAGCAGCCAGTATTACTGCTACCGCTTCTGCCAGGTGAGCGGCGGCCTGGCCCCGCCCCCCCCGTCCCTCACTCCCCGAGGCTGCCTGACACTTCGCCGGAGCGGGGGGGGGGGTGTCGGCGGCGGCGGCGAAAGAGGACGGCGGCCGACAACAACAACCAGGGCGGCGGGTGACTCCGTCCCGGGAGGGTCGGCTCGGCTCCCCTTCCCCCCCCTCTCCGAGGGAGCTGGGGGGGGGGGGCGAGCGAGTCAGCGACGCTGAGACCCCAGAGCAGGCGTTCGTTCGTGTGTGTGTGTGTGTGTGTGTGTGTCTGTCTGTGTCTGTGTGTGGAGAGAGAGAGAGAGAGAGCCTTCCCCGTCACATTCCTCGGTTCCTGCCTGGGGCTTTCTCTCTCTCTCCCCCCCGCCCTGCCCTGCCCGCCCCCACCCACAGGCGCGCGCACCGGCCGAGAGAGAGAGAGAGAGAGAGCCTCGAGAGGCTTCCCTCCTCCTCCTCCTCCTCCTCCTTCACGGGGGTGAGGTGCGGGGTGGGGTGGGGGGGTCGGTCGGAAAGTTGGTCTTCCCAACGACAGCTCCCTTCCTCCTCCTCCTCCTCCTCCTCACCCCCCCCAGCTCCGCCCCCCCCCCCCGGCCCGTGAATGCCTGCTTCCCCCCTCCCTCCCCCCCTCTCGTCGTCGTGGCCCGGGACCTCCTCCGATCTCTCTGATCGTCACCCGTTAACCGGCCTCGGGTCGCTGCCGGTTGTGGGGACGGGGAGAGAACGAGGGACTCTCCCCTCCCCCCCCCCTTTCCTCCGTTTTTTCCCGTGAAGAAGGAGGAGGAGGAGGAGGAGCTGCTGGGGAGGGAGGGTTAGGCAGGGGTGCCTCCCGCAGGTAAGGAGCGCCGCGGCTGCCCCTGGCCGTGAAAAGGCTGGCCTTGTTTACGGATGTGGTGCCAATGGGTGGGCCGCTCCTAGGACCTCTTTTGTTGCTTTTGTTTCTTTCAAGCGATGCTTTAATTATATTTTGTTTTCTTGTAATTCTTGTTCCCATGTGGGAATGGTGGTCCGAATCTAGTTGGGGCAGCAGGATGAATGCTGGTTCGGTTACACTAATTCATTAGTTTCCCCTTGAGACCGCAAAGGTGTCCTGTTGTTTGGTTGCTTTTGTGTTCTTAATGTATTAGCAAGTCGTATGACTTTTTAGTTGTAACTGTTCAATGCGCTGTGACCAATACTTTTTCCTGTTTAATAGTCTAGCCTGCCCTATGATACCTAAGCACAGTCCAGTGCATGGTGGTAATTAAGCTGTCTTATTTGAGGAGATAGACGTGCATGTTTAATACACTTGGCCTGAGCAAAGAATTGTATGTATGCAAGTGGCACTCTTCATAGTTTGATGTTTTAAAGCAGTGTTGTATGATATGATTGATATGCTGAGCACAACATTTGTATAACTGCTACATTGACATTGCTCTTCTCCAGATTTAATGATTACAGAGTTGATAGTAATAGTCATATACTTTATAGATGTGCAGAAAGCACAAGTACAGCTCTGTCTAAAGATGCTGTATATGTATGCACATATTTGTGTGCATATAAATGCTGCTATCTAGGCAGTGTCTTTATAAGTGGGTTTTGAATTGACCAGGTTGACTTTCAGTGTAAAACCAGGATTTGAGGGTGGGGAAAACTTGTAATCCTACAGTTGTACTTTGCTTTTAAATTATTTAGAGTCCAATTCTGTGCTCACTTACTGGGATCTAAGACTTATTCAGTGAAACTTGACTTGCTTTTCAGTCATGTTTCTAAATGAGCTGGCACTATTTTGTAATACAGTATTTATACTTGATACTAACCAGAATGAAACTATAACAGTGTTAAGTATCCATGTAATATTGTTAACATAGTAACTGGTTTATTATTTATGTGATGAGGTAGCAATTCTATACACACTTACCTGGGGCAAGTGCATTAATATAATTAAGGCTTGCTCTTTGACATGTATTAGGGAAGCATATTTTGTTAAGACAAAAGTAATATAAATACTAAAAGCTGAAAACCTAATCAAACTGCATAAGTCTTGGACATTCCTTCCAATTTCATGTTTAAGATTTATGTTCACATATATTTAACCCACCTTTCTAATCTTGGTTTTGTAGTCTCCATTATCTGTTTAATCTGGCAGGTAGATGTCTCTCTTTTGAACACTGTTCTTTGGCCTTTTCTCCCCTCATACTCTTTTTTGTCTCAGACTAGCAATTTATCTTCCATTGTGTGAGTAGGCCTTTGTACTTCCTAATTATTGTAGTCAGATAGTGTTGTATATTCAGTTCCTCTTTGTGCATTCATTTTATATAATAAATGAACTTTTTCAGCTGGTCTTGAGTGGTTTAGTGGTAAAATACAAAAGCGATGAAGATAAAGATGTGTCACTCAGTTTTCTTGATTTATGACCCATGGTCAAGTGCTGGGTGTAAAACACTGTTAAAATCTAGATATTTCAGTAAAACACAAAGGAGAGTTGCTCTACAGCTTCTTTGTTTAGCAAGGTCTGAATGCTGTATGTGTGTACTAACATGCAGTGGCTTTTTGGCAAGTTAGAAAACATTTTAAATATAAAAGACACCTTACACTAAAAGGAAGAGATGGTATCAATGCAAGGGAGCAGTGTATGTTATGTGCTAACTTACATCTGACTTATTATGACCTTATGAATTAATGACTTCCAAAAGGGCTTATCACTAGCAGCCTTTGTCAGAACTTGCAGACTAAGGGCTAAGGCTTTATTTATTGAGCCAATCCCTCCCTCCAGTTTCTTCCGACATACTTTTAGTTTCATGATACACTTAAATGTTCAACAGTATGTTTAATCGTTTTAGGTTCTGGTTGTGAGTGTTGTTTGATTTGTTCTAAACTCCATTTGTTTGCTCTTTGGTTGCCCATAAAGGTACTCACGGACCACTTTTCAAATGGATCTCCAAGGCAGAAATATTGAAATGGAAATAAAGTCATGTTCTGTGCATGGCTATAATCTCTTTCTTTCTTGTAACTTGCTTTAGTTACCAACATATGCTTGTAGTGCAAGAACTTTGGGTTTCAAAGTTCACCCTAATTTGTAATTGGATATTGAATAATAAGGCTATTCTAAGGTGACAATGTTTGTAAGCAAAAAATATCCCTTAAAGAACACTGAGGCCATATCTTAAAACAAGTGTGAAATTAACTGTAAATTTCAATATTTTAATTAGCTACTACTTTATTGCTAATATTGACTTCATTTTTCTTTACTTTTATAATATTAACAGTTTGAAGTTCTTTGCATAATTGCCGGTATTTAAAAGTACACCCTCTTGAACGTATAGTGGGCCTACCTTTATTCCTTGGTAGGTGCTGAGATGGTTTTCATGCAATTTAAAACATAAAAAGGTTGAAATGATATGTAAAACTAACAAGATATATTGTATACTTGCACTAGTAACTTTCAGTGGCAAATTGCTTCAGATAAAGAAGTCAGAGGAGGCATTTCCTATTGCACACTGAGACATGTGATTGGTGTATGTTAGTAACAGAAAGATTTCAGTCTCAGACTAGTGTTAAGGAGCTAGAAAAGGAGGAAAGCAGTGTCATGTTAGAAGTGTCAAAGGATGTCTATTGGGTCTTTGCAACCATGTCTGAAAGAGTAGGGTCAGATAAGTCACAATATGATGTTCCTCGTGCAGCTTATTTTATTCTTTTTAGTTTGTTTAGAGGCTGAAATTATCAATGAATGAATGAATAAATAAATAAAGCAGTTATGTAAGCTGCATACTGTATATACATGTGAGGTCATTCAAAATCATATTTGATAGTCTAACCCGTTGCTTCAAAATCCCCCCTTCTCTTCTATATTGGAGATGTGGATGAATAAAAAAATGATTTGTCATTATTCATTGAGTCTTACAAATCAATGAATTTCCACAAATTCCAACAGATCAATTCATCTCCCCTTTAAAATGCTATAAAGATCCCTCCTGGCATCTAGAAGCCCCAATTTGTAGGGATTCTTCCTCTGTCTCACCTCTAAGCCATGCCGGTTTGGTAAAGATTGGGGTTCAGACATCTGAGCTATGAAACCTAAATACACCCCCCCTCCCGAAGTAATTCATTTGGACCGAGAGAACCAAACATGCAGAGGGGCTTCTCCCAATTGTCTTTTAAAATCCTAAGTTTAGTGTAAATTGAGTTTGAGACATCTGAGTTATAGACCCACAAAGCCCCCCCGCCCCCCGAGTGCCCTTTTGCAATGGTTTGGGGAAATCCAATCTTCACCAACCTGGAGGAATTGTATAGGAGAGTCAGGGGATTCTTCCCTCCAGATTTGGTGTTTCCTTGAGCCTGAGCAGCACTTTCCTGACAGGGGCTATTTGGGGTTGCTTAACACAGTCTTCACTTGGAGGGATTGTAGAGAAGAGTCAGAGAATGCTTCCCTCCAGTTTTGATGTTTCCAGGTGCCTTAGGGGTCATTTTATTCCCAATGAATAATCAAATCAAAAATTGTTAACATTTTTTCAATTCATATTGATTGGGGAACTCAATTTGGGATGAATACAAATCAATGAATGTTGATGAATCTGCCAAATTTGTCAGAAAATGTGATTCATTTTTCAATCCATCCCCATTTCTATTCTATATCCTACAGCTGATATTGCTAGACTGAGAAGTATGACATTCAAAAACTTGTACACCCATTTCAAAAATGACAAGGAATTGCTGTTTGGAGGAAGGGAAATGTATGTGACATTGAGACAATAAATGTTTTTTTAAAACTCACTGATTTGAAGAAATCTTATGTTGTCTAGCAAAAAATTAAAATCTTCATAAAATAGCTGACATGAAGTGTTAACCAGTGTCTGCAATGTGAAGCACAGAATGCCTGTGTGATGAAATACAGTGTTGGACCATATCTTAGGAAAGGCAAGCTGTAATCTCCCCTTAACTGTGAAATTCACTAGATAACTCTAGCCAATCATGGCAAAAATCCAATTGCTTTTTTTTAAAAGCAGGTGGAAAACAAATGTCCTAACATTCTCTTGTTTCCATCTAGCAATTAAAGGAATGGCTTCTGGGCTTCTTGAGTGCAGTCCCAAGAATCACAGCAGCAACTCTTTAATTGCCAGCTGGAAGAGAATGTGAGTTAGCTGCCTTTTATCTGTGCTACTATGGAACTGGATTTCAGCTGTTCTTTCTTGTCTTTAAGTTTAGAATAAAATGGAGCTAAGAAGAACCATGTATGCTTCTTTCAGCTCATGGGAAGAAAGGTAGGATATAAATTCAGCCGTTCAGACAGGCTGATGACAACAACCCTCAGAAATAAAGGCAATTGGTTTAGAATAGCTGAACAAGAATTCTACCAGCGGTTGCTGTATTCTGTGGTACTTAATACCTGTTGTCTAGTCGTAGAACAGAAACTCCATAATAAACTCCTCTCAATAAATCTCCCAGAACCTGAAGTCCTGGGTCAGTCCATTATTGTCTTTTCCAGAAGCTTTTCTTCACTGTGCAACTTGCCCATCTTTACAGAGTACTCAGGAACACCATAATATCCCACTCCATTTAGAAAACTGTTGCTAGATGGTGTATTGTTTCCTGGAAAAAGAGAATTGAGGATAGAGTAGATTGGTCATCTCATAGCAAAAACCCATCTGCAGATTTAAATAATTGCTTGAGGACAGAGAGGAAGCAGAATGTGTTTGTAAAAGAAGGATGGGATAAAGGTTGTAAAGGAGGAGCCAGTAAATAAATACTGTATTTTGTAGATTCACTTGCTTCACCTTTGTTATGTTCAGTTATAAAATTCAAGTTTTGCCATCTTATTTTGGAAGTGGTCCTGTTGCCAGATGGATGGAATAGAAATTTGATAAATAAACAAATAAAAATTGGGGTTAAATGTTTTGTATTTCTTTTTTTATAGTGGAATAAGTGCAAGACACCTTCAACACATTTACATGTGTTGTTAAAAATAATTTTAAAGGCCTGGTCCAAAATATTAATTAGATCAATGGTTTCCAACTTTGAGTCCCTGGATGTTCTTGGACTATAATTTCCAGAAATCCTAGCCAGCACACCTAATAGTGAAGGCTTCTGGGAGTTTTAGTCCAAAAACATCAGTGGACCAAGGTTGGGGACCACTCTATTAGATAATCATTCTCCAATTACTGTTGAATCTTTGGGTGTTCCTGTGAAAAATGCATTTTTAAACACAATTTCCCAATGTGGAAGTCCTTCATTTTAAATTCTGAAGCTTCTGTCTTTTTATTAAGTTTTTAAAATTCGACTTTTCATCCAGGCTCATCTTTCCTGATCCCCCACCCCCAGACTATCTTTTGTCTTCCTTTCTTAGTTCTACTGTATGTTAATTTTTAGTTATGGGTAAAAGCTGTGGTTAGGTTTGGTAATATGTGGTACTGTGTGTATATTGTATTGATAATCTCTTAAAATGTGGTTAAAACATCTTATTAATACAATAACTTCAACTTACCATTCACCTTGGACAATCAGAGAAGTTCAAAATGTCATTGGAATGATGGGGCTCAAAGTATCAGAGTTGTGTGTTTATTATTAGATATTCCATCTGCATCTGAACCCAAATTTTGGATATTTTCTATATAGTCTTTTTGTGCATGCATACTCATGTTTTAATAAACTGGCAGTCTGCTTCTATTCCTTGTTCATCCGTGCGCTTGTTTTGCCTGAGATTTTGTAAGCTGTGATAATAGTTGTTGTTTGCAGTACTTCTCTATCCACATTGACAAAATTGTTCTGGAGGAAATTTTCATTGTTGAGATTTCTCTGTTCCTACTCTAGGAATCCATCTAGGTGTTTTCTATAGGAAAATCTAAATTGTGGTTTTCTTTTCCTTTTTTGAATAGGTCGTTGAAGACTATGCTGGAAGATGGCAAGTTCCTCTGCCACAGCTTCAGGTGCTTCAGACTGCACTCTGTTGTTTCACATCTGCATGTGTATCATTTCCAGATGAATGTGAACATGTTCAGTATGTGCTGAGTAGCCTTGCTTTGTAAGTAAACCTTTTTCCAATAAATTTCTGGGTGCATTTTGATCAGATGAAGTTCTGTTTTAGAACAGTCTTACTATTAAAACACTGCTAAGAATCAAATATATGTTGTTCCTTCCCACCCATCTGAAAAGCTTTTTAGATATGCCAACTATTTCCCATGGAACAGGTTTTAACTGTGATCCTGAGTCCCTTCCATGTAATAGTCAGATGGGCATATATATTTATAGGTGGCATTTCTCATCATTTCCATCTGTTAAGATTTCCTGATGCAGTGGTGAAAAATGTTCTGGAAGACCTAGTCTTATATAAAGCAGTAGTAATTATTAATTTTTCAGCAAGAAAAAATAAAGTTGTTAATCTAATGTGGCCCTTCAAAATGAGATTACTTGTTTGAATTAAAGAGTGAACTCATATGAACATATAATATTTTTGATAAATTTTGTTTTACTACCTTGTGTCATATTTGCCATGTTTCAATTTATTTTTGTTTTGAAATAATGAAACTTAGTCTTGTATATTTTAGATATACAGTATGTTGGCAAATACCAATGGTAGTAGGATCATGTGCTTAGGGAAACTGAGTGACCAGAGATAGGTTCCTTTTGCAGAGAAGGCTTGTTAGGAAATATCTGGCTAATTCCTAGCTATCACCTTAGACAGGGGATTGATTCCTAATCAATCTCTTATTTACAGCAAATTGAAATTTAGTGCCTTTCTTCTCCTCTCCCCTCCCTGAAGCAAATTACTGTCTAGAGGTTCAAAAGGGCAACATATTTTATAGTCTACTTCAAATGTTACTGCTCCTTATCCAGCTTTCCTGATAATCAGGTGTTTCCACCTTCTACACATAGAATAACCAGCCTGCTGCCCTTCTATCTTTCAGTGTTTATCTGAGGCTTTTGTATTTTATAACTTTTAGGTCAAACAGTGTAACGGTCTGGTGCCATCATACAAAATGCAGTGCTTCTCCTGGTGGAGAATGTGACAAGCCGTATCCACATGGGTGCATCATTGATAGTGCATCATTTTTGCATTCTAGAGAGTCTGCACTGTTGAGTTACATTTTGGTACAAGTAAATCTACTTGTTTGATATGAAACCCCTAAAGCAGGCATGCCCAAACTTCAGCCCTCCTGATGTTTTGGACCACAACTCTCAGAATTTTAAGCTTAGACTGCTAATGACAAAGGACTGTGGGAGTTGTGGTCCAAACATCTGGAGGGCCAAAGTTTGGACATGCCTGCCCTAAAGGTTTTGGGCTCATTTGGGTTCTGTTTGTGAAACAGTATGCTTCCATTCTTTGCCTAATATTTTAATTAGTTAATTGCTTTGGCTTCTAGGAGCTTTTTTGAATTGCTGCTGTTCTTTGGAAAGGATGAATTTTATGAGGATCCTTTGAAAAACATATTGGGTTCAATCCAGGTAAGCTGCTATTGATACCTTTCTAGCAGTGTTTTTTGCATTGGGAAAAAGTAGACCTCTATTTTTAAAGAAGTTAAATTTAAACTTGAGTTTACTGGTAAATAGTTCATGCTAGGGCAGTGTTGGCAAACCTATGGCATGGGTGCCAAAGGTGGCACTCAGAGCCCCTTCTGTGGGCACCCAACATCACCCCTTCACAGCCACATGTATTCAAGTTAAATTGCTGTATTGGCACTTTGCAGAAAATTAGTGGGTTTTGAATTGCAATTTGGGCACTCAGTCTCTAAAAGGTTCGCCATCACTGTGCTAGGGTGTGCTAGGTTAGTTTTTTCTTCCTTTGAGATAATTAGCAGGCACACAAGAAGGTAGAGAGCTACTTTCTAGAGGTGGGCACGACAGAAAACCCATGGTTCGGGTTTGTCTGTTTCGGGCCCACCCTTGGTTTGGTTCGGGTTCGTACAATTTTTTTTTTAAAAATTGTATGAACCCGAACTGATCCAAACCATTTCGGGTCCTGACTGGGCGGCAGCAGTTGCAGCGGTGGCCGATCCTGGCCCCTGCGGCAGGGGCTTTTTGAGGCGCTGGCTTGGGGCCAGCGCCTTGGTTTTTCTTTTTAAGTGCTGACCACTCAACCTCTGGGGCCGGGTTGGCGCTGGGTCCCCCCCCCCCATTTTAGAGCGCCGAGCCAGCCACCCCTGGGGCCAGGTCGGCGCTTCCTTTTTAAAAAAATACTGTCGACCATGTGGCCCGCCTACCAGTTGTAATACCAGGCCCACACGCTGGATCGGTGTTATATATATACATGCTGCTGACCATGAGGCCACCTACCAGCTGTAGCGTGTCCGGGTGGCTTTTTTTTTCTGGACGCCCCCCTCCCTGCAGCCAGGAGGACCGAACCAGGAAGGACCAGCACCAGGTAGGAGAAACAGGTGAACGGAACAAAATGAAATGGAAATTTTCGTTTCATTTTGTTTCTCTTAGAGTGGGCAGTTCGTTATTCATTTCGTTACGTAATGAAACAAATAACGAAACGAACCAAAAGTTCGCTTCGTGCCCATCTCTACTACTTTCTAAATGAAATTAAAAGGTCTGATCATTTAGGAGGTAAATCTGAGAGTCGTATCACCTTTTTACTACTCTTAGATTTAGTTTTTCTTGGGTTTGCTTCCCAGCCAGTTCTGGCACTAGCAGCTCCTTGTGAGATGTGTGTGTGTGTTGTCTTGTTACAGTTGTGACCCCATGTCCATGGAGTTTTCTTGGCAGAAATACTGGAGTGGCTTCCCAGTTCCTACTCCAGGCACCTACAGCACCTGGTATTCCCTGGTGGTCTCCCATCCAAGTACTAACCAGGGCCGACCCTGCTTAGCTTCCGAAATCCGTCGAGATCGGATGTGCTTAGGGCATCTAGGCAGCTCCCCTTGTGAGATAATGAGAGGGTATTACAGATTTCTGTTGGCCTTTTTTTTCTGTGCTGCTGTGAGGGGTGCTTGAGAGAAGCACTGAAACGACATTAAAGAGGGTAATGTGGGAGCTATGTTGGCCAGCACTTTGACTTCTCTTTCATTTGGTCAGTGGAAGCTATGATGGGAGCGATAGGATCTTCAGTTGGCCGTCTAGGCTATAGTATATTTTTTCAGTATCCTTTTCTTATCTTATTTTTTAATTGCCATATGACAGAGACAATATTTAAATATTTAACATACTACTCAATCTATAGAGATTTTTCTTACAGGACACTTTCTTCATTTATGAAGATGCAATCAGAAAGTTCAGTCTGGTTTAATATCCTTTCATTTTTTAGGAATGCCATAACCTCTTGAGCAGATACAGAAATATTAACTTGGAGCTGGTGACTCGAATTATCAGAGATGGAGGACCTTGGGAGGATCCCGTTTTACAAGCTGTTCTGAAAGCAAAGCCAGTTTCTCAGGAGATAGGTACCTAGTCCTTTGCCATAAATGTTGCAAATAGTGCAGTGAAGTGTTTTGCATTGTCCGATATGTTCGTTGTTTCCTATGACCTCATTTGCAGGTTAACAAGTAAGCCTGCTCTCGGTTTTAGATTGGGAACAGAAATTTCATTCATACAAGAATTTTAATCTTAACTTCTTCATTTTTCAGTATCAATACTTCTGTGATACCAAACTATCACATAAAATCAAAGTAAAACCATACATTCACTGACATTATAGTAGCAGAACAGAACTTGTTCAAGCTCCAAAAATCTTTGGTATTTAAAAAGAAGGTCTATGAATGAAGGAATGACAGGTTTAAGTACAGGACTTGTGGCCTAGTGACAAGTTATGACATTTAGATTTTTCTCTCTGAAGGGAACAAACCATGTTTAAAGAATATACCTCCTAACTTACAGCATGTTGTCCACATGAATCATCAAGTCCTTCCTTGCATGGAGATATGAAGTGCAAACACTGACAAATGTTGCAGAAGTCTGAAGAGCTCACAGTTTTCATACCAGTCAATGGAATTAAGTTAATAGGAGGGAGTCTAGTATCAGCTCACGTGTTATATATGTACCTTGGTTTAAGAGTGTTTTGCAAGACAAGCAAACATTTCTTCTAATTTTTTCCTTGATCAATGAGCAATATCTTGCAGTACAAGCACTGGAGCAGGTCACATGATTGCAAGTGAGCCAATGGCACATCTCTCTCTCTCTCTCCCTCTGCTGGATTGTGGGTGATTGTCTGGAATGTTCTGTCTCAGGCAAGCCTCAAAAGCAGAGGGAGGAGAGAGGAACAGAGTTTTCTCTTGTACCAGCCATGAAGGTTTTGAAAGGTAAGTGCAGGTTAGAGTTTTGTTTTGTTTTTCTTTATATTTTTCTTTAATTTGTTTCCAACATTCTTTTTTATTTTTCAAACCATTTCTAGTGGGGCAGCTAGTCAAGTATGTATATGGCTACAAATTGCATTTTATTATTGTCACATTAAAAACACAGAGTAAAATCCAGTTTTTAGTCTCAAGCAGAGCAGATTCTGCAACCAGGTACCTAAACCATGGTGTGAACATGTACTTCCAGCCAACTACTTTTGTGAGTTTTGGCATTATGTGTGTACAGTATGTGGTCTGGCCCCACAATGAATCATCCGAGTTTCCATTATTTCTTATGGGAAATCTGCTTTGCTATATGAGTGCTTTGGTTTTCAAGCATGTTTCCAGAATGAATTATGCTCCTAAACCAAGGTATTAATTACTGTACTGTTGCTGTACATATTTGAAACAGGTAGAATACATGCTCTGGTGTTAATGGTGACCCATTTCTGGTAATTTCAATCATTTTTACAAACACAGGGCTTTCTGCATTTTTTTTTACTTTGCCTTTGACAGGTACTTTTTCATGCTGTTTTGTAAAACTAAGTTGTTGTTTAACCTATGTTGTAATTTAGGTTTTAATTTTATTATTTGTCTTTTTGTCTTACCAGTTAACAAATATCTAAGTGCTGAAAATCCACTGTTCTTTGAATTACGTGCCAGATACCTTATTGCCTGTGAGCGCATCCCAGAGGCAATGGCTCTTATCAAATCTTGCATGAATCATCCTGATATTAGTAGAGATCTTTACTTCCATCAAGCATTTTTCACCTGTCTTTATATGTCATCAGCGGAGGACCAGCTGTTTCAAGAGGTACTGTTGTCAACTTCAATGTCTTGTTTAAGATTGTGCCATTATTTTGTTTGTGGATAAAGGGAACAGCACACCTTAAATTGATACTAAAAAAAAAAATGAGTTGCATTATTTAAAAAAAAAAACACTTCATGAAAAACCCATGAAATTATTTTCTGACCTTGACCCCTCCCCTCAGCATACTGCTGAAATTCCAAATAATTAAAATGATAAAAAATTCAAGTCATATCTGTACCAGTCACTGTTGTATGTACAGTATTATTTGATTACATGTGTGTGTATTATTTTCTGTTGTTTGTTGTTTGTATACATATTTTGTGAACTGCCCAGGGAGTGCTTTGCACTGTGCAGCACCATATAAGTTGAAATGCATACCTACATATTTACATCTCCAACAGAAATATTTTCTGCATAGAAAATTTATATAAATTATTTAGGTTTTTCAAGAAACTTGTATTTTCCAGATACTCTCCTGTTGATCTATCTGGGCAGCAATTTTAACTTTATTCTGGTAAATCACTTATCAAGGACTGAATGAAGAACACGTGGTGAAAGTTTCAGTTTAGTACATTGAACTTTCTCTAAGTTGATAACTTGCCTGTATGAAGAACTAATATGTTTTAAAAACCCAATACCTAATTTCATGGGATATTTGCAGAACATTTGTGGAAATCAAGTAATGCAATATGCTACCTGCCATGTTCACCTATGCTCTGTATAGGAACCTGCCCATTATGACACTCATTATAATTATCTGTGTTTCTTTTAGTTCTCCCCTAGATTGATTTAGATATTGTACTGTACAGCAAAAACCTTAGTAGCAACAGCAGATAATTTCAGTTATTGTTAAGCAATTAGTTTTGCTGTTAATACACTTGCCTAAATTGATCTCATTTTGATTGTATAGCACTTGCTGAAGACTGATTGCAAGAATGGCATTGAAATCATCTGCAGTATTGCTAAAGAAGGGAAGACTGCCTTAGCTTTATATCTTTGCGAATCATTCCTTATTCCACAGCTCAAAAAAGGAGAGATGTATTGCATCTGGTAAATGCTTTCTTCTGATATTACTTTTTAATAATATAGTAGTATTTGTACGTTTCAGGTGCATGCGACTTCAAAAGGTAGTTGTATATTTTTGTAACTATAAAAGGTCAAGATGGTCAGCTTCTAACTGATTGATGCATTTCCCTTTTTCAAGATCACTACCAGTTGAATATTTCCTGCATTGTAGCTTTATTGTACTTGCACGGACTATAAAATCCAGAGCTTTCCCATATTAATAAAAGTTATATATTAGAAATGGTTTATCTTATATATATATATATTTACAATTGCACATTATGTTTGTTTGTTCTTTCAGGAAATAGTTGCTTTCAAGTTTCATTTGGCAACTAACGTTCTTTTCCTCCTTAACCAAGAGTTTAAGCTGGTTAATTAGGAGATTCAATTTTTAGAAAAAAATATTTTGCAATTATTGGACAATTTCTGGTCTTTATAGTAATTATGGTGTATTGCCACCATAAATAAACCCTGGAACAGTGAAACTTAAAACAAGAAGTTTGGACTCTTAAGATAGTGAAGTAACCTCAGAAATGAACTTTCTATATAGATTCTGTTGGCATTACATGGAATACTTAATCTGTCCCTACATTCTATTTTTATTTGTTCTAAACCTCACTGCATACCACAGAGTGTACTGCAAGTAGATCATTGTGTGCATTTAGATTGTTACTGTAGTACCATAGTTTTATCATTCTTCCACATGTAAATATGAACTTGGAAGTATACCATGTGAACTTCATGCTCATAAATGATTATATGTTTTACAGGGAGCTGATCTTTATTTGGAGCAAGCTGCAACTAAAATCTAATCCTTCAGTGCAAGTATTTGTAGATCAGTGCTACCACCTTCTAAGGATTGCTACAAACATAAGGGTTATTTTCCCTTTCATGAAGGTTATTAGGGATGAAGTAAGTGATGGTCTTTTTCCCCCTCATATATTAAATTATATTACTTGTGTGATGCATAATAGAATATTGAATTTTAAATGTCAGCAGACAATATGTTGATGGTATTGATTAAAATGTATTAAAGAAAGTTTATGCCACTCTTCATTCAAAAAAATGTCCCCAGTCTAATTTGTAAAAATCAGTAATCAAACATTTGCTGCCCTCAGATTGCAGTCTAAAAGACTCAAGAATTACGTGTGAATAGAAGGGGAAATATGTATCAGCCTAGAAATATAGGAATAGAAACACACCTTTCTGAATTTGTGGTGACATTGGTACTGTATCTATTCCTCTGGACTAGCATGTTCTTTCCTGGTCCTTCCCCTCCCTCCAACTCTTCTTTCTTTTCTGCATCTCCTGCTTCTTTTTTGCTTCAGGAGTTCAGATTTAATCTGCTCCTCAAATGCAAGAGCATTGCTTAGAAGCCATAATAATTTTTAACTGTCTGCAGTTGACATATGGGGCGAATACAAATATAATGCTTAATAATTGCTTTGTTAACTAAATCTTGATCTAAACCACATATATATAGTGAAATTTTAGTTGAGCTTGCAAAGCATTATTTGGTTCCAGATTGTGTGGTAGCTCAAGTGAGGACTGCTTGCTATCTTGTGCATAAATAATATTACTTCCTTTTACATCACCAGTTCAGGTATTTAGATATTTTTCTTAACTGTACTGTAATGACCCAATGACATCTAATACTTAAAATGATTGAATTTTGCGTAGTCATAGAGACAAAATAAAAGCAGAGAATATTTTGGAATCAGATTGCCTTAAAGTGAGATATTACCAGATATACTATGTGGCCTGGTGGTTGTTTTATTTGGTAATCAGTGATCAAAATAAAATGTTTATTTGCCAAATTACAGTTCTACCACTGGATTTTATTTACATTTCTCAATTGAAAAACCCAGAGCACTTGGGGTTATTCAAAGGAAGATTTTTAAAGGATAATCATTTGAAAAGAGGATCATTACTATAATTACCAAAGCTAATGATCATTCACCAAAACAGCAATAATAAAAAACACATTGCCAATATCTTTTGTTTGGGGGGGGGCAGTGTTTGTTGAATTTCCTTTTATCTGTAGTGCCACCATCTCCTGCAATGTTGTGAAGGACTATCAGACCTCCAGAGGAAATTTTCAGGGACTTTAAAGATTAATGGCTTCATTTTAATGTGAGATTTTGTGGACAAGTCCACTTCCTGAGAGGTGAAAGTGGACTTGTCCATGAAAGCTCATACAGTGATACCTCGTATAACATAGGGTTTGTATAACGTAAAATCTGTACAGCATAATAAAAATCCATCCGAGAAACTTCGTCGCCTCCCCACTTCACTGTTCATTAGCAGGGGAGTGCAGGCAGGCTGAGAGAGCAGGCGAAGAGAGAGGGAGCAAGGGAGGGGAGAGGAGGAAGGGGAGGAGGATTCCTCCTTGGTAGCTGCCAATGACGCCATCGCTGCAGTAGCGACCGTGGGAGGCGTGTTGCCAAGCCGGGTGAGGAAGCGAGCCAGTGGCCAGGTGGCTGCCGTCCAGGAACCCCCCCTCCCCGCCCTGGGGCTGGCTGCAGTTCTTCCTGCTGGAGCGCTCCTCCATGTCCCTGCCGAGTGGGCCTGTCATCGGGGCCACCAGCAGCACCTCCAAAGAAGTGGACGCCTTGGGGGCCAAGCTGGGTGAGGTGCTGCAGTTGAACGCCTAGCACCGGCTGCTGCCGCCGCCGCCTCCTGTTGTTACAGCCGCCGTGACTCCTTGCCTCTTCCTCCCTCCCAAGCATCACAGCTGGGACTGACCAGCTCCCTACACGTCACTGAGGGGGCTCGGCTTCTTCGCCTCCCTTCACTGCCGCCTGCCACACTCGTGTCCCCATCCATCACTGGTGCTGCTGCCGACGGCTCCCCACCGCCGCTGCCACCCACAACGGCCGCACCCAGAGGCAGCCCGCAGGTGGCCAAGCAGCTGTGTGGCCAGGGCTGGTTGCAGAGAGCCGCCCGGGTGGGGCGAAAGAAGCAGCAGCACTACCACCACCACCATCATCCTCACCCCTTGCTATCTGTGAGTGGCAGCGACGACAAAGAGGATGATCTGCACCGGCTCCTGTAGCAGCTCATCTTCTCCGGCAACCTCATTAGCCTTGGCTATGCATTGGAATGGATTAAATCCGTTTTCAATGCATTCCTATGGGAAATCACAATTTGTACAAAGGAAAATTTGTATAACATAATTTCATTTGGAACAAATTAATTCCGTTATAGAAGGTACCACTGTACTAAAATGGAACAGTTAGTCTTTAAGATGCCACATTTTTACCTTCTGATTGATTTCGGCTGGATATGCCAGCAGAGGCTAACACAGCTACCTCTTCTAAACCTGATATCTTGAATCCTAGAAGTTGCACAAAACCTTATTTTGAAGAACGTAACCTTGTTACTCATCCTAATGCATTATAATGCAGGCACCCCTTGGATATACAGTGGACCCTCGTATAACAAGCGGTTTATTTAACGGAAAATGTGCTTAAAGGAAAAAAATTCCAGAGACAGAGGAAATCTCTTAACAGAATCGCCTATGGGGTGAATCTGTACAAGAGAAAAACGGTCACGATTAGGGATTAATCCATTTTCAATGCATTCCTATGGGAAATTTGTACAAAGGAAAATTTGCTTAACAGAATTTCATTTGGAACGAATCAATTCCTTTATACAAGGTACCACTTACTTGTTACACTTGTGAAAGCTATGCATTGCACTCTCAGGAGTTAGTATATTTCCTCATTTCCCCCTCTTCACCTCAAGCTTTTCTTACCATTGAAATAAAACAGCACGTGTCTTTCTCAAATCATAGAGCACCATGTGCCGTGCCACAGAGCTACAGAACTTCTCCAGGTGCCTTGTGTCTGATTAAGGAAATGGTGCAAAAGTTTTCATTGAGCTTTATTAATTTTTATTTTCTTGTCTTAAATGTATTGACAGAACAATTACTTCCTTCCCATAGGTTGGCAAAGAAGGCCTGCAGATTTGCGTTGAGATTTGTGGAAGCGCTCTCCAGCTGGACCTTCGTGATGATCCAAAAATGAAGTGTCTGATATACAAAACCATTGCTCACTTTTTGCCAAATGATCTGGAGATTGTCAGAATATGTGCTCTCTCTAACTTTTTTCTTGAGCGCACTTTGGAGTCATATTCCACTGTTGAAAATCTATACAAACATGCAGATGAAGAATATAATGAACAAACCAGTTCTGTGCAGAACCGTGTACGGTTTGAGCTGCTTCCCATTTTGAAAAAAGGTTTGTTTTTTGATCCTGAGTTCTGGAATTTCCTGATGATCAAGCAGAACTGTTTGGCGCTGTTAAGAGAAAAAGCATCAATTGAGTTAAAGGCAAGTACACTGGAGCATGCTGTAAAAGCACCAAAGACCCGCCAAGCATTGTGTGGTGATCAAGCCTGTGTAGCCAATATAAATAATGGAGAATTAGACCACGAAGAGCCTTCTGGAGCACAGTTGAAAAACCAGGACAATTCCAAGAAGAACCACGTAGCTCTTGGTTTGTCTAAAGGTGATCACAGCGTACCAAGGCACCGTTGTGTGTTATGTAACAAGGAATATATTGGTGGTCACATAGTGAGGCATGCGCAGGCTCATCAGAAAAAAGGCAGTTTTTCATGTGTTTTGTGTCACAGGAAATTCAGGCAAAAAGGAGTAATGCTTAAGCACTTGAAGAACCACATTAAGAAGATGACAAGACATCATCTTGCTCTTTCTTGTCATAATCAGGAACCCCTTGATATAAATAAGAGCAATTTTTCTGGTACAGATGCCTCTCTACAAAATGGGAACTCAGAGTCCTCTAAAGATGACAAAATAGAGGCTGCCATTCCAAACACTGATCAGGAAAAACAAATTTCTGAAATCACATTGGAAGTACCCGTAAATCATGTCAGTGACCAGGAAAGTGTTTTGGAAAATGGTAAAAGTGATTACTGCTCAAATAATGCTCCTGAACCAGAAGCTACAGAAGGGGTGCTCGAAACTGATAATGATCTGAATAGAGATGTTCCTGTTGTTCATAAAGTAAATGGCATATTATGTTCTCAAAGTGACTTGGACATTAAGGACCAAGCAGGTAACTTCAAATGTCCTGCTAATGGCTGCACTCGAGTGTTTAAAAAGGTAAGGTGTCTGAATAAACATGCACGGAAAGCTCATCCCACAGATCTAAAGGTGCAAGAGCACATAATGAAGTGGAATAAGGGAAAATGTCGGTTTTGTCAGAGGAAGTTTTTAGATTCTCGACATTTTATTGATCATCTAGAGCAACATGCTTATCCAAATGTACAATTTTGTTTACATTTTAATTGTAATCAGAGATTTAGGCTGTCCACTGAGCTTGCAGAGCATATAAAAAGTCACAGTGAGTTTAAAGCTCAGTGTAACTTTGCAGAATGCAGTAAACTTTTTGATGATCTTTCCTCGCTGTATGAACATGAAGCTCAACATTATTCACAGAAAGCTGAGCCTCCTGAAGAAGTCACTGAAATTAACGCTTCAGATGCTGCTTCGGAATCCCAGTGTAACATCCAGGAAAAAGGAAGCAATAGTAACAAGCAGGAGGCTGGGATGGACTTGCCAGTTCCAACTTGGAAAGCAAGAAAAGATTCTACAGAACCAAAGACATACATCCAGAGCGAGAAAAAAGCAAATAATCCAATTCAGAATGGGAATGAAAATGTATCTGATGGCACTGCTGCTGTAATAAATTTGATAGACCAAAATATACCTGCAGTTGAGCCCGATTTGGAGAATAGTAACATTACTGACCAGCTAGTCAATGGACATAGTGAATTGGAACAGACTGCTTCAGCTGCACTGGATGCTGATTTGGAAAGAGTGACTGACAATACAAGGACAGAAAATGGATCCGTTCCACCTGTTTTACAGAACTGTACTGATACACCACCAGACAGTGTTGCAGTCTCTCAATCACTTTCCAAACCAAATCAGATAACAAAAAATACTACATACGGCTTAATTTTAACAAAGCCTTTTGTTAGACCATTGCCTCCAAGTTATCTTGATGAACAATACATTAGCATGCCAAAACGAAGAAAAACTCTGACTGAAAAAGTAGATGCACATTCAGAGCAAGATATAGCTGGGAGTAAATCAGAGCGATTAAGATGCAGCAAATGCCTGACCACCTACTGTAATTCAGAAGCACTTCAGCTTCACCTTGCACAAAAGAAGTGTCGGACACTCTTTGGATTCGATTCAGATGACGAAAGTAAGTTATGTGTTATGACTAGACTGATAAATATTAAGTTATTTAGTTACTCAGTTCAAAGTAGTGGGTCATACCTGTTTGCATAGGAACAGACTTAATAGTCTGTTGTGGCAATATCAATAGTGAGTCTTATGGCACTAACAGACTAACATAGTTATGATATAAGCTGTCCTGCATGTTACATGAAAGAGCAGAATGGATCCACATAGCTGTATTTCGTAATAAATTTCTTGGCCTATAAGGTAGCATGTTAGTTTCATTTGTAAAAGAGGCTTGGGCAATATACTCCCAAGATTACCTTGTTTACTGTGTGACTTTACAGTTAAGAATAGCTTTGGCAGGGTATTATTGAAGCCTGAAGGTGAGTTGCCTATTCCCCCCCCCCCCAAAAAAAAATCTCTTACTGCAAAGGCAAAACATCTGTAATGCAATTTTCTTGTTTTTACACACCTGAATACATTAATAGCAAACAAAGTACATGTAGTTTCACATGGTGTATAATTGACCTAGAGGAAATCTTGAAAAGAATGTTAAACTCATATGTGAACATTTAAGGAAAAGGCATTAATTGGGACTAAGGCTAAATTACCTTTTTTTTACTGTGTTCTGACATGGCATTGTTCTCAGTCCATTTCATGCTTAAATAAGGAAAATAAATAAAAGAGCAAATTGCTAGGCTGTTCTCAAAGACATTTGACCTGTTAAATTTTGCAATAAGAACTGAAAAGTGCACCTGCTTGCATTTGATTATTGAGGTTAAATAAATGTAAAATCAATTGCTGGAAGAACAGACTAGATGCAAAACATCATTTAGATCTGTTGCATCCAGAGTCAGAATAGGAATTATGTTTGACTTCTAGTGGGAGAAAAACCAATAGTTAGTAATGAGTAGCTAGTAATCATTTTTAGACTGTTCTTCAGAGTTATTAATGATTTAAATTCCATTATAGGATAGGAATCCAGAATATTAACCAACCTGATTTGTTTTTACAGGTGCCTGATCAAATAGTGTGAGAAGACTTCTCAGTTGAGTGAGGAGTGGTGTGATGGAACACTACAATATTCTGCATCAGTTTGCTTTTCCCTTGTTGGCCTTAATTATCAAGAAATCTGTCATTTTTAAAGAAAATAATGTTCTTGCTCACAGTAAAAGCACACTTGTGTCAGAACTGAGTGACAGCAAGAGTTGTGCAGAATTTAAACCTAGAAAAACTGTGTTAAAGCTCCCAAAGTACCAGTTATCTAGCACTCACAAGGTCCCACATGGTACCCAGTAAAAGTAAGCCGATATTGCAGCAAAATGCTAAAGAGCTATCATGCTGAGTGGTAACTGTTGCTCTACAGAGAAATGCTAGGGATACATGGTCCCTCCAGGAGCATGTTGAAAGGAAGCCTGCCAACATTATAATATGATAGTTTGAGTCACTCTGAAAAATCTTGCTGATCCTAAACATTAGGCCAGTTAAAAGTTAATCTGTTTGCAGTGGTTCATTACTTTTGTATTTGCATATCTTGCAGTTTGGCAAAAGGTGAATATAAAAAGTGGTTGACCTGTGCAGTTTGTCTTGATAAGAAAGTTAAGGTATAGAAAGATGGAAACATGCCCAAATCAGATACAGTACTTCCAAACGAAAATAATTAAGCTACAATATATTCAGATACATGAAAATTCTTCCTCCCCATATCTGGCTCGTGGAGGAGAGCTTGAAGGGATACTGTAGCTGGATAATGGGATCTAGCATATCTGCACAGTTTCAAGATGGACTACTGAACATGCAGTGTGAGTCACAGTGGTAAAAGCACGTGATGGGAAAGCCCCTGAACTGGATTCAGAGTCTAAAACTTTACTGTAATCACTTTAGTAGACGATTTGTCTTTAAAAGGCTGGTTTCCACTAGAGAAAGTGTTATGTTGAAGAAGGCCGTAAAAGATACAAAGCTGACTGTCAGATAGTACGGATAAAAGAACCTGGGCAAATAAAATAAAATAAACGTATTGTATCAATACAAAAACAAAACAAAACCCAGCACTGAATTTTCATTAAGTAACCATTGCTATTTGTTTTGAATATTGTTATAAAATCAGTTGGTTCAAAAAATACAGTGGTAGAAATTAATTCCAGGGCAGGAATTACTTTAGAAAAGAGGAAGTTGCACTGTGCCTTGAGAGGTAAAGCTTTAACCCTGTCACTCATAGTATACCCAAGATAGCACTGAAATCCCAAATGGCCCAGATGAGTCTCCTGTAGAGAAGACAGTTCACAGTTTTTTATTGTCAGAAAAGATTGATAAAAATTCTTTGTATGTTTGCACATCATAAAAATTTAATATAATATTAAGATGGTTTTATATATTTTCAGAATTCAGTGATGAATGATAGGTAAAGCCCATTTTGGCTATTTGTAACTTAATCCTGGATGCATGCCTAGTAAGAAGCAAGTTCCATTGAGTTGAATAGACTTTATTCCTAAGTAAACATTCTTACTTAGGATGTTCCATGGACTTCTTCATGAATACTAAAGGAGCATCAAGTTTATTGCCCATTTTGTCTAAAATAATAGGTATTAAAGTATAACCACAGATAGTTTACAGTACAGTAAAACAGTGTTTTAACTATTTTTAAGTTATAATATTTTGTATCCTGGATGCCAATTTATAATAAGCCTGAACGTTTGAAGTGATGGTCAGAACTGCAAAGTGGTGAAATAACAAAAATTAGCACCAAAATGATCCAAGTTACAAAAAGGAGAAGCAGGTTTATTTTAATCCAAATTTTAAGAATTTCTCTGTCAGTACATAGTTTATGATATAAAATTTAAACAGATATGATCTCTGCTTTTTTAGAGATCTGAAATAATCACTTCTGTTGATGCCCCTGTATTGTAAGTCAACATTCTTAATAAAAGTTCATATTTTTATTAATTTGGAGTCGTTCTCAAAACTCACACTTGAACTGTGATTTTAATTGATACCGTTACGAAACCAGTGAAGAGTTTTATCTCAGTATAAAGTGTTCTAAACGTAAACATTCTGATAAACAAGATGCCGTGCAAAATGTGATGCGTTCATGTCTGTTAAATTCAATTGGGTTTCTGTCAAAATTAAATTATTATTGATTTTATATAGTACTTATAAGCCAGTATTCCTAGATGCTTTAGTTGTTTGTTTCATCTTATGTTTCACTGCTGAACTGCTTTCTGAGAGATGAAGAGCATACATTGAAACAAAGAACATATTATTTCATTCTCTGATAGAATATGATTCAGTTATCCATGGTTGGCAGATCAAAAATAAATAATTCAGCAGCTGCAAAGCAAGGTACTGTCATAAAACAGCAGCTGTAAAGCAAGCCACTGTTGCAAAACAGCAGGTGTAAAGCAAGTTGCTATCACAAAACAGAAGTTTTGGGGAACATGTTGGTGTTCTCTCTTATCCATGGTTTTCATTATCCACGGGAAGACTTGGAACCAATCCCCAGCGGATGCTTGGGTCCTACTGTATTTGAAAATATAGAAATCTACTTTATTTGAATAAAACCTGTATATTGCCCTATTCAGGAGTTATGTAAGAGGCAAATTAATACATGTGGGAATATACTAGTCACATTTCTTTGTTTTTTTGTAAAGCAACAAGTTTGAATTATAGTGCATCTGGAAATATGGAGACTTTCCTCCCCAGCTAAAACTGAAAAACAAGAGTTCTGGTTTGTGCAGAAAGTCACCATACATAAAGAAAACTACTCTTCAGATCCATTGCTCTTCATATAAGCAAAGAGATGACCATGGGCTGATGTGAGGCTAGTATGTCCCTGTATTCACGTTTCCCTGTGTAAAATATCTGAATTTGGCTTGTGAGTCACTTTGGCTGAGTAGTAGTCAACTTGAATCTTGCCAACCCCCCCCCCCCCAGAAATGCACCTTTAATTAAAATGGATTCCCATCAATAATAGTTGTTATTATCATTATCATTATTATTATTATTGGTCTTTGACCAGGTGATGGCGGTCTCCACGGCCGCTTTTTTCCATCTCCGCAGGATCGCCCAGATCCGTCCGTACCTCGATGAGTCCTCCTTGAGAACAGTTGTGCAGGCCCTCGTGATTTCGAGGATTGATTACTGCAACACAATCTACGTGGGGTCGCCCTTGACCCTTGTCTGGAGACTCCAGCGGGTACAAAATGCAGCGGCCAGACTGGTGGTGGGTGCCCGTAAATACGATCATATCACCCCAGTTCTGGCGTGCCTGCATTGGTTGTCCGTTGCTCTCCAGATAAGATTCAAGATCTTGGTTTTGGTTTTCAAAACCCTCCACGGCTTGGGACCTGAATACCTGGCAGAGCGGATCTCCCAGAGATCTGAGGCTAGACCTACTCAATTGTCGCGGGCACGCTCACTCAGGGTGGCCACTCCTAGAAAGGTGTGGAAGTTGGTAACCCGTAGCTGCGCCTTCTCTGTTGGCCCCTCCCTATGGAACCAACTTCTGAGTGAGCTGCACCTTGCAGAGTCCCTGCCCGCCTTCAAAAAGGCATTAAAAACTTTACTTTTCAAGGAGGCATATGGTGACCTCATGTCTGTTTATTATTATTATTTTAATCGTTTTGATCCGCTGCTCTCTGCTGAGGGTTTTCCCTCTTTGCCATTTTGCCATTTTATCCCTGTCTTTGTCGTTTTAGCTGTTTTTTAGCTGTTTTTAAATGGAAACCACCCTGAGTTCCTTTATGGAAAAAGGAGTGGTATAAAAGTGTTCCAATTAATGAATTAATGAATTAATTAATTAATTAATTAATTAATTTTATTATTACATGCTGTCAAGTTGATTCTGACATGGGGAATTTTCAAGGGTTTTTTAAAGCAAAGCAAAGCAAAGTGTTCTGCTTATATACCGCCCCATACCACTTCAAGTAGTCTCTGGGCGGTTTACAATTTTACTTACAGTGTGAAGGCTACATATTGCCCCCCCCAGCAATCTGGGTACTCATTTTACCGACCTCGGAAGGATGGAAGGCTGAGTGAACCTTGAGCCTGCTACCTGGGATTGAACCCAGGTTGTGAGCACAGTTTTACCTGCAGTACAGGCATTTAACCACTGTGCCCTTAGCTCTTTTAGATGTAGAATAATTAGGAACTTCAGAGCAGATTTGAGAAGGAGATGCAGGGTGTCCGTGGAAGAAGGTAGACTGTTGCATTGTGCAAATGGAACTCTGCTTATTCAGATATGATTGTAATCAGATACAGTGGTACCTTGTATAAAGGAATTAATTGGTTCCAAATGAAATTCTTGTTAAGCAAATTTTACTTTATACAAATTTCCTTTTTTTAGTTTTTATAATTTTATTATTTTTATAAATAAAAAGGAATACAAATTTCCCATAGGAATGCATTGAAAACAGATTAATCCCTAATTGCAACCATTTTTATGTTGTACGGATTTGCCCCATAGGCGATTCTGTTAAGCAAATTTCCCCTATCTCCAGAATTTTTTATGTTGTACAGATTTTATGTTATACAAACTGTTTGTTATACGAGGGTCCACTGTACTTTAAAATACTAATGGTCCTGTAGAGCTGGGAGGGGTATGCGTCCATCTTGTAGCAGTTTTTCACCAGCTTTGAGCTAGATTTTAAATTTCCAAGTATGAACACTGAACGGTACCATTTCTGCCATCCTATGAGTCTGAAATTGTCTATAGGCAGTTTTGAATCTTGTGTATCACTATTTGCTGGGCATCAAAATGTTAAGCTTACAAATCCTTCCTCAGGAATAAGTTCAGTACCTCCCATAGTATGTAGGATTAGTCATAAAACAGCAGTAGGTAACATTTCATAAAAATGAAACGAGGAAAGTTGCCCTTCTATAAAATATTTTGGTTTCCCATTTGATTTGGTTGGCTTTATCAAACAGGTTTAAGATAAAACTTGAAATTACTAATGTTTACAGAATTGTGATGTAACTGATCTGTTATGCCATCACACAAATGCTTAGGCTACATTATACTAAAGGCTACTAGGACACTATAAACATTGTTGCATTACAAAAGATAGGACAGTTTCATTGCTACACTGATAGAGATGTCTCAGATATCCTGAAAAAGGGCATGCAGCTATTTATTTCAAAACATGTAATATTTTAAAAATGAAGCTTGCTCTTAGGGCAGAAGTTGTATAGAATAATAATTACTATGGCCACCCCAGCTTTATTATGTATCAATTTCCATTCTGAAGTTAGGTCTGCAAATTTAGCCTCTGCCTACTTGTAGGTATCTTGAAGTTTTGCTAGCTGTTAGGACATGCTGCTATATCTCCTCAAAGTGGAGGAAGGTCTTATTTGCCTCCAGTAATTTGTACATTGCTCAAATTAGTCTTTATCCAAGGAGCTGGTTTCTACTTAAATAAAACTGGCTTTGTGATGGCAGAGGCTGCAGTCTTTTAATGGTCCACTTTGGATTTCCTGGGATTAGATTTGTTTGCTCCAAGGCTTGCCAGGTGATGAATGGTGTTTCATTATTGCAGATGCTTGCACAACGAAGGATTCACTTTTTAATAATTGATATGCTTAGAGCTAGATTTTATACATGGGCTCAGTCAAAATGTTAAGTCTGAGCTAGGGTAGCTGCAAACAGTAAGATTTCATCAAGATCTGTGTTCACGTTCTGCCTCCTTGAGCTTTTTACGCAGCTCATGTACCAACTTCCTCCCGCCTCCATTTTTGTCCAGAGAGTATCCAATTCAGGAAATGTGCTGTGACAGATGCCAGTGTTTCCTTGTGGCCTGGAAGCATTAACGTCTGTGAGACAGCAGAAATGCTGTAAAGTTACATCATTTTTATCCTCCTGGAAACTAATAGTAGTAGTATGAATTGTTTATACTCTACCTAGGCAAGTGGCACATTACATGATTTTATAATGTTTTCTATTTGCCCAGTGTCTAAATATGGCATGATACAGAAAATGCACTATTCCACGCCTCTCTGTTCAACCTGACCCTGTTATCTAACCCCTCCCCCAAAATAACACTTTTAGTGCCTAAAATGCATCTTACATTACCCCAAATTCTGATGGTATTTCTGAACCATAGTCGCTGCTGGGTTTGAAAGAACTTTTTAAAAAAAAAGTTTGCAAGCTTCTGTTACATTTGATTCACAGGAAAGGTTTTGTAAAAATCAAGTATTCTGTGGGTAACTTCTCATTGACTTGCTTTGTGGAGCAACTTTGAATAGGTTAATTGTGGGAAAGGTCACTGGTACTTTGGTATAGCCATATTCACTAAAATTGTATAGTTTTGATCATGTATAACAAGCAGGTTCAGCAGTACTTCTTGTTTAATACCAAGGGGCAGGACTTAAAGGGGGTGTTTTTAATTTATTTTGTACTGTATAACACCTTGATTAAATGCAGTGTGCATTTTGGAACATTTATTTTAATTTGTAAAAGTTATTATAGGTTCAGCAAGTAAGGAAATTTGTGCTTCCTTCTTGAATGTTAAATTATTTTATTTTGCATTTTATATGAGTACAAATTTAAACTGAGCCATCAAACTGCAATAAATCAACAGTAGTGTTTCATTTTAAACTTTTTGTACTGTAAATAGAATTGTTCAATAAAATACTGTCTGTTATTAAAGGTGAATTTATGGTGTCCAGGATTCTACTTAAAAAGTATTTGACTACATTCATTACAGTGGTGTGCATCAACCAGCATGGAATAACATTTTGCTGTGCTGGAGGCCAAATCACGTGCAGCATTCATACAAAACTATTTTAAAGTATAATGTGTCACATATAGCAGAGAAGTTTTAATATGAAGGTATGAATGACTATGGAAGAATCCTAGTCCCACTTTACACCTGGCAAGATACTGTTTTATTTTTTAATTTCTGGTACACCCCTCTGAGGGATGTCTGCTGTGCTACCACAACCTTGTTGCCTAGTAGGTGGGATGTGTTAATAAGGGAACAGGTATTATATGCCTCTAAACTTGTATTGCTATGGAAGGGTATCCAGAGAGCATTGTTAAACATGTGGTTTGCTTCTGTGCTTTCTATAGGCATTTACACTGTTGGGCTAGACAGGATTTCCAGAATATCACATCCAGCAAGACTACTCTCGGCTGCAGAGCTGGAGGTTAGGAGTTTGACTCCCACTGTGCCTTCCTGACAGTGGTTGGAGGCAATGACTCACAGGGCGCCTTCCAGATTTGCTGTTCTAAAATTATCATCTCACGATTGCATTTATTATAGCATATGCTACAAACTAACAGCACAAAGTCTCACAACCTGTCAGTTTTAAAACGAACTTCATCTTTGCAGAGACATCACTGATCTGAGGTTGTAATCACTTGTTTGCCTGCAGTATAGATAAACTGAATATAATTGAAGTAAATTTCAATAGTAATACCCAATGCATTGAAGCAAATAGGGTGATGGGCTAGGACTTGGGACACCTGGGCTCAAATCTTTGTTTGGCCATGGAAGCTCATGGGTGGGTGGGGGAGACTGATAAAGCCATTCAAATATCACTTAGAACAGGCATGTCCAAACTTTGGCCGTCCAGATGTTTTGGACCACAACTCACTCCCACAGTCCTTTGCCATTGGAAATACAGGCTTGGAATTCTGGGAGTTGTGGTCCAAAACATCAGGAGGGCCGAAGTTTGGGTATGTCTGACTTAGAAAGTACTGTTAGGTCTGCTATAAATTGGTTCTGACCTAAAGGAATGTAAGGGTTCATCAGCTGCATAAAACTACCTTCGTGGTTTCAGTTATAAAGGTGTAAGGAAAGAGGGAAATGAGTAGGGTAACATGTCAATGTATTATATAGGAAGACATTAATTCTAGACATGAAATCGAGTTATAAACATATTTTAAGAAATCTGTGAAACCAGTGCCGTACTACTTTATATTGCAATGAGGCTTCTAAGGAATCTCAGTCAGTTATTACCCAGTCTTTGTGATGTGTATGAGATATTCTATACCAGCAGTTCTCGAGTTTTAAACCATCAGTCTCAAGAATCCAGCAGGAGTCCCCAAACAAAGTGGTGTGGATTAACCATGCTGAATGGTCCTATGGTGGGGAAATTGAGGGTATAGAGAGAAAGAATGAAAGATGTTAGTCAAGGGCATAAGTAAAAACATTAAAACAGGATTGTTTTCTACTGCAACATGACTGTTGCAGGCAAGAGTATTCCAGGAATTTTTGTTGGTCTATAAAGCTGCATATGAGTGTTAATGCATAGCTCATTCCATCACAGCACAATACAACTAACAGTTGGCTGGAATTTCATGCAATTGTCTGAGAAATGTGACTGTTACTTTAATGTTGCTGCCCTTCTGGAGTTTTTTTCTCTGGGGGCACAGTATGTGAAAAACTGAATGTGAACTTAATTAAAACTAAATAAAATGTTCTAATGCAGTGGATAGAATGGAGCTTACAAAGCAGATTTAGCTATAAATCGTCTTTAGTAGACCACCTCTTATTCATTAGTTTATCTCAAAAGGCAATTATTGTTTCAATATGTTCACCCAAGAGAGTCTGGTAATGCGAAAATATAAAATGTTTCCCTTTACTTACAGTTCTTCATAGACAAAAACATTTTGTGTAGAAAAATATCAACTGGTTACATTGTCCTTAACATGTAAATGAGCTTCATTACTGAGTTGCACTGACTACGGTAGTTACATAACTGAAGGAACACATCATTCTAATAGTCCGTTTCTGACAGCATCCATTATACTGACAGAACCATGACTAGGGGAAAGGGGTGGGGAAAATGAGTACAGAGACTTCAAGGGCCATCCAGTTCAACTGCCTGCCGTGCAGGAACCTCCCTCAAAGTACTCCCGACATATGGCCATTCAGCCTCTGATTAAAAACCTCCAGAGAAGGAGACTAACCTCCTTCTTTGGCAGCATATTCCACTGCCAAACAGCAATAACCATAAGGAAGTTCTTCCTAATGTTCAAATAGAATCTCTTTTCCTGTGATTTGAAACCATTGCTTCGAGTCCTAGTCTCTGAAGCCATGGAAAACAAACCTGTCCCCTCTCCAATATGACATCCTTTCAAATATCTAAACATGGTTATCATATTCCCTCTCAACTTTTTTTTTTTTTGTATGGCTAAATATTCCCAGCTCCATAAGCTGCTCCTCCTAAAACATTTCCCCCAGACCTTTAACCATCCTGGTCGCACTCCTCTGGATCCTTTGGAGGTTGATAACATCCCTTTAAAATTGAGATGTGCAGAACTGAACACAGAACTCCAGGAGGGGTCTGACCAGAGCAAACTAGAGTGGTACTATCACTTCCCTTGATCTAGACAAGTGGTTCCCAACGTGGGGCCCATGCCCCACAGGGGGGCACTTTGATTTATAAGGGGGGCAATTTAACTTTTGTTTTATTTTTTTTAGTTATTAACTGTGAATTTGAAAGCCTGCTAATTGTTCTTAGATATTTGTGATGAAACAACTGTGTTTCATTTACCAATTGTTGTCTTTGCTAAAGTGCATTTCTTAGAGCTGGTCTGCAAAAGGAATACTCTGAATGAGTAGGAGTTCACTTTTTAAATTGTAGGAATTATATGTCAGGTGGGGATCAGGATTTTAGAGATGCTTAGGTGGGGCATGGCCAAAAAAAAGTGGGGGGGGGGTTGGGACCCACTGATCTAGACAGTTTTGGAGGCCACTGATTTATAGAGTCGTGGTGGATCGACTTCACTGCGCTGAGCAACAGGATAGCCTTCTCTGGTGGCTACGTGCTGGAAACAGGACCAGAGGAAATACTCCTCTCTTGAAACGGGGGAATATTGGCATTCATATCCTGGCCGATTCTCCGGCTCCTGAAACAGTGTCGAGGGCAATAAAGGTAGCCAAGGCCAAAGTCATGTACATGTAAAAACCACGACCAGAGTACTCTCCGGGGTACTCTGGTGAAAGTAAAACCTGCTTGTTTTTTTTAACATGTACAGACCAGGTCATGTACATGTAAAAACCTCGACCAGCAACTCAGCCGGGCTAATGGATGGAACGATGTGAGGCCACCCGTGTTCGAGGCCGAATCCATTTAGACGACACACCATCCGACGGCGAATAGGTGAACTGCGGAAAGATGTTCCGGGGATGGGGAGGGGGGGGGGAGAATACTGGGAGGGACCGTCGTAGAGAGCAACACATAATAGGCGGAAGTCGCGTTGTCTTTCCTTTTGCCTCGCAGTTGCCAGGGTTTCCGGGAGCTGCTGCTCCTGCTGCCGCCGCCGCCGCCGCCGCCGCCACCCGGGGAGCCCCTCTCCCGCTCCCTCCCCCGTTGCCCCCCCGCCCACCTTTGGCCTGCGGTGCTCCTGGTCTCGCGCTCGGAGGCGCGGCGCCCCCGGCCTTCCTCCTCCTCCTCTTCCTCCTCCTCCTCATCATCATGGCTTCGGCCTGGGCGGGGATGACCGAGCGCGAGCGGGACGGCTGCCGGGAGCTGCTGGAATTGCTCCAGACCGACGACCTGATGGCGTTGGCGGACACGGTGACCAACCGCCTCGTGCAGCCCGATGACCGCCAAGGTAAAACAACAGGCCGAAGGAGGAAGGAGGAGGGGAAGAGGGCCCGCCACCCTTCCGTCTCCAGGATGAAGGGCTTCTCGGTCCAATGGGGACCCCCCGGCACTCTCCTTCCGTCGTCCCCGTCCCCCCCTCCGACCCCCGATTCACACTTTACGGTCGCCGTCTCCCGAAGGGACTGACTCTCCTTTCAGCGCCAAGAACAAGAGCCTTAATCGCCCCAGTGGGCCTTGTCTCAGTAGTGAGGGCGAATCCCCCGTGCATTTCCACAGGCCGCTTCTACGTGGGTGTTAAAAATTGGATTTAACCCCACAATACTGGGGCGCCCATCCATGTTCCCACCTTGGTGACCGAGTCCTTATTGCCAAAGAGGGTTGGAGTCCCTCAATAAGGGCTTGTTTATCCCCCTCAAGTGCATTTGGTTCTCACTTGAGGTTCTCTCACACGACTACCCCCTCTTTGCCTTTCCTGACTGCTTCCTGGCATCTTATTGTATACAAAGTCTTTCTTAAGAGGCTCCCTGGTGGTTCAAGGTAGTCCTGGAATGCCCATTGGACTATACCTGGCATGTATATATCTGTTTTTTCCTTCTGTTAAACAGAGCCTTGTGTGTGACAAAAATCCCTTTGAAATTTGAAACACACAAAAAAACTTTCCACACACCTTGCATAGTAGATATTTGTGGAAAGAAAATACCTCAAGCTTGCTTTTCACTTATTTGGATGGAGCAAATGAAGCTTGTAATGCTTTTAGTGTATAATGTGACGAGCTGTGTTGGTCCGGTGCAGCTTTGCACACACAAAAAGAAAACAGCAATTTTGAAAGTTTTCTGTGCCAGATTTTTTCTTCTTGGTATTTTTGTGATTATGTTTTCTCTGCTTGCCATTTTACATGTTTTATTAGTTTGCAATTGGTAGGGTCAGAATGGAGCCGATTTCCTGTGGTGCCATCATCCACAGCAGCAAGCCGTACACCGCAATTTCTATTTAAATGAGATTGCAACAGGTTATGTCAATTTGTATTTGAATATGAGACCAAAGTAAAAAGTGCTTTTTTTACATGTACAGACCAGGTCATGTAAAGGGTCCATAAAGTTAGCCATTATGATAGTTTTTCCTTGTGTTGTCCTCTATTGTTACTTGACTGATGATTTCATACAGCTACCTAAGCAGCAGTGTCACCCAAGCATGTTAAAATGTAATCTTTGTGACACAACTATAGATAAATAGTATCTGGAGCTTTTGAGCTGTACAGTGAATGGTAGTGTTGATTACTGTAGGGCTCCATATATGGGTCACTGCAATCTTGGGGAATCTTCTAAAGCTCTAATTAAGGTACTTCTGTTCCACATCCTTAACACTGTCAAGGTGTTAGTTGTCTTTCCATTCAAGTATTCTTTTGACTTTCAATATAAAAGCAAAAAGAAACCTTCATATTTACCACAAATCTGCTTACATTCACAACTTTTTTACTCATCCTTTTTTTAATGTCATATAAGGAGACACAATTATCCTTAGAAAGGGTTTTTTTCTTTGTTTGGCAAATGACATTACACAGAGCAGTGATTCCCAATCTTGAGTCACCCAGGTGTTCTTGGACTGCAGCTCTCAGGAACTCTGGTGAGCACAGATGGTGGTGAAGGGTTCTGGGAATTGCAGTCCAAGTAGACCTGGGTGACGTAAGGCTAGGAAACACTGTCACAGAGCACCTTATGCACTCAGTACTGTAACAATGAACCATGTGGTTTTAAGAATTAATGTACTGAGTTTGAGTGATGATTTGTATTGAGGCTTCTTTTCTACAGGAAAAGAGATTCCAGTTGAACATTAGGAAGAACTTCATGACAGTTAGAGCTGTTCGGCAGTGGAATATGCTGCCACGGAGGGTGGTTGAGTCTCCTTCTTTGGAGGTTTTTAAGCAGAGGCTGGATGGCCATCTGTCAGAACTATTGTGATGGGGTTCCTGCATGGCAGGGGGTTGGACTAGATGGCCCTTGAGGTCTCTTCCAACTCTATGATTCTATGATTCCCTAGTTAGATTTTTTTCACAGAAAATTTCCCAGTCTAATTAGAGACCATTTGTTATCTCAGAAAATCTCAATGCTAATTAGATTTGGGGGCTTACATGTTTTTCAGGCGAATGTGAGGCAAAATATGTTATTGCACCAGCATTTAAAGAACAGGACTGAATTTACAGAAAGGCCTCACCACTGAAGATATTTGCTTAAATCTGTCCTTGTATTCAAATTGGTACTAGAAATGGCTGGTTTTTCTAGGGCACTGATGAGCACCATATGTTTCCATCTGTAAAACACCCCCATGTATAAGCCAACCCCCACTTTTCTAACCCAAAATTACTGTTTTGCAACCGCACAGTTCTCTACTTGGCTTACTTCCATGTATAAGATGACCCTCAATTTTCATTCTAACAGTTTTAGACAAAAATATAGTCTTATACATAGAAAAATACTGTAGATTTCAAAACTGGATTTTATGCTGTTTATTTTATTCGCTAGAAATGACAGAAGGAGAACCTTCAGACTAAGAACCATGGGACATCAATAAATGGGTACATAAATCTAAGCAAGAAAAGTAGCTCCGCATTTCAGTAGCAAATGTCACAAGAGATTGGTTAAATGGAGGTATGGTGGATAATGAGCAATAATGGCAAAAATTTTGTGCTTTCCCAATGTGCTGTGACAATTCAAACATGTAAGTTGTGGCTTTTCAGGTGATCTGCATATAGATTGTAACATGGCAATTTTTCATCTCCATTCTTAAATTGAGGTAACAAAAAAGTAATTTTCTGATACTACTTAATTTGCAGAAGCTATACTCGCCATCTTATTGTATAGCCAAAGTGCTGAAGAGCTGCTGAAGAGAAAGAAGGTATTTCGGGAAATAATCTTCAAGTATTTGGCAGCAAAAGGAGTTATAATGCCACCTTCTTCTGAAAAGCACCAGCTGGTTGAGCGTGCAAAGCATTATTGGTGTCAACAGCTGAAAGATTGTGCCTCAGAGCAAAAATCTGCTCCTGCTGATGTACTGGTAAGTCTGTTGTTTTAGTTGCCTTAGAAATCTTAAACATCAGTTTTGGCAATAATTGCTTATTCATAGTTTAATGTCCTGTTTAAATTGTTTAATTTTATGGCAGCTAGGCACAAAGTCATCAGTTACAAGTGTTTAATTTAATGCCATATTTTGTATCTGACTGCAGAACAAGATGGATAAAGTCCATTTTTACAGTACTATCAAAGTTTGCATCAGCTTTCTGAAACTTGCAACTAATAGTTGAAGTGTCAGGGTGTTTTTCATGATACACATACTAGAATGTTCAACTGAGGTGTTCCCAGCAGCCTGTCAATTAACCATAGGACATTACACAAACCATATGCAAAACCCAATAGTTCTCCATTTCATATGTGATATACATACCAGGCTTGTTTCTGTTAGCACTTTGAACATGGCAGTGTGCTTTATTTAGAGAAGAAAATGGTTCCTGCTAGTGAATGCCAAGAAAAGTGAGTAGATGCTGGGAGACCTGTGACAGTATATCTGTTTTAGAAGCTCATGTTTTAGAAGAATAGTATGGGGATTTTGTCACCTATGGTAAAATTAAGATGATATGATATTCACCTTCAGTTTGATTGCTTATAAAATGGTAACTCTTTATTGAGTGTTGCTGGACTTCAGCAGCACTGATGTCTTGGGTATATAGAAGTAAAATGTCTGCAAATGTCATTAGCATAAAAATAAAGTAAGAAGAAAACTGTGTAGGTTTTCCCAGTAGGGAAAATTATGAAAAACTTAAATTGGTAATAATGAAAGAAAAATGAAACTATTGCTGTTTTTGAAAAGGAAATGAGTACTCATTTCCAGCACATACACAGTTTTTATTAGCTACTTTACAAAGTCAGTATTAGTGAAATGCACAAAGAACTGACCTCATATTGCTGTGTGTTCCATTTTTAGTAGTCTCTTCTTGACTGGATTGAATGCTTATGAAAACTGACATTTTGCCAGTTATTGTGATTTTTATTGGTTGGGTATTTGTAGATTATTTTTTAAAATATCTTTTGCAGCAATATTAGTGATGTGAAAGGGGGGGTATATTGAAATATTTTAAAAGCTGAACCCTGCTTTATATCCTCAGTGTAGTTGGGTATCTCACTGGGTCTGGATATGGACACTTTCACTTTATCTTTTCCACTTATTGCTACTGATAAGTTTAAATTTGTTTTAAAAAAATAACACTTCACCAACACCTTGCTGTCCTGGGCAAGTGTAACAAAGAAAGCAAAAAGAAGGCAAAGGTAGTAAAACACTTGACAAGACAAGACATAAAACTTAATGCATTTAGGGTCACAGGATCTGGATAACATGAACAGTGGTTATCGAGATGCTAGACCATCAATTAAAAGCTAGACTTGTCTAGGGACCTAGGTCTGGGGACCATCAATTGTGATCTCACAAGTCAGGACATGGCTAGGGACATGTTTAGGGACCTGCATCTGGGGACCATCCATGGTGATCCCAAGAGTCAGGACTCCCAAATGAAGATTAAAAGCTAGACATGTCTAGGGACCTATCTAGGGACCTGGGTCTGGGGACCATCCATGGTGATCCCAAGAGTCAGGACTCCCAAATGAAGATTAAAAGCTAGACATGTCTAGGGACCTATCTAGGGACCTGGGTCTGGGGACCATCCATGGTAATCCCAAGAGTCAGGGCTCCCAAATGAAGATTAAAAGCTAGACATGTTTAGGGACCTGCATCTGGGGACCATCAATGGTGATCCCAAGAGTCAGGGCTCCCAAATGAAGATTAAAAGCTAGACATGTCTAGGGATATGTTTAGGGACCTGGGTCTGGGGACCAGAGAAGATTGTGAAGAGCTCCAGAAGGATCTCTCCAAACTGGGGGAATGGGCTACGAAATGGCAAATATGTTTTAATGTTGCCAAATGTAAAGTAATGCATATTGGGGCAAAAAATCAACACTTTATCTATCAACTCATGGGCTCTGAGTTATCCGTGACAGATCAGGAGAGAGATCTTGGTGTGTTGGTGGACAGCTCCATGAAGGTGTCTCCCCAATGTGTGGCAGCTGTGAAGAAGGCCAATTCCATGCTAGGGATTATCAAAAAGGGGATTGAAAATAAAACAGCCAACATAATAATGCCATTATACAAAACAATAGTAAGGCCGCACCTGGAGTATTATGTACAATTCTGGTCACCGCATCTCAAGAAAGACATAGTGGAACTGGAAAAGGTGCAGAAGAGAGCGACTAAAATGATTACTGGGCTTGGGCACCTCCCTTATGAGGAAAGGCTAAAACATTTGGGGCTCTTTAGTCTGGGGAAAAAGGCGCCTGAGGGGGGATATGATTGAAACATACAAAATAATGTAGGGCATGAGTCAAGTGGATAGAGGGAATCTCTTCTCCCTCTCACAAAATACCAGAACTAGGGGACATCCACTCAAATTGAGGGCTGGGAGAGTAAGAACAGACAAAAGAAAATATTTTTTCACCCAGCGCGTTGTTAGTCTATGGAACTCCCAGCCACAGGATGTGGTGATAGCATCTGGTCTGGATGCCTTCAAAAGGGGATTGGACAGATTCCTGGAGGAAAAGTCCATCACAGGTTACAAACCATGATGGAGATGTGTAATCTCCAGGCTTAAAACCGGGGTACTTCAAGGGCCAGATGCAGGGGAGTGGTATCAGGAGACATATCTAGTCTCATGCGCTCCCAATTGCATCTGGTGGGGCCACTGTGAGATACAGGAAGCTGGACTAGATGGGCCTTTGGCCTGATCCAGCATGGCTCTTCTTATGTTCTTATGTTAAAACTCCAAGAAGGCTTCACCACTAGGTGTGCTGGGCAGGATTTTTGGGAACTGTAGTCCAAGAACATCTGGAGACCAAGTTTGAGAGTAGATTCTGTTAAGAATCTAAATTTCTAACAGGGTGACTTAGTGCAGAATGATTGAAACTTGGACATCAAACTATAATGCACCAGAAAACAGCAGTCACATCAGTAGAAAAGAATTGATAGTTTCACTTGTAATGATTAAAGGGCAGCCTTTGGGAGGTAGCAGTAGTGGAAGATGGCAGTGGTGGAAGATCTTTTATAGACAATAGCAATGACATTCAAGCTGACTCTTGTTAGTACTTTACAGAAAAGAACAAAGGTAAATGTAAATCACTTTTGAATGGTTTTAAATCCTTTCTTCATTCTGTGAAGAAAGAGGAGGTGGAATTGATAATTATAATGATAACAATGGCAAGGCTGATTTTTGCCAAGCATTGGAAATCCAACAACCAAATAACATTGGAGGAGTGGTACAGGGACCTATGGTACATGGCCATTAATGATAAATTGACTTGTGAAATTAAAATTTGAAAAAGGTTTGAGAAAGTAATGATTTTAATGGAATATGGGATAAACTGTTGGTATATGTACTTCAAAAATGTAAAGGGTATACACCCGGAGAAGACTCAATGTATTTATAGAGAGAAATTGGCTGGTCAATATCCTAAGAGCTATAAGTTTGTTTAAGTCCTGAGTGGGAGGTAGGTTGCATGGGGTTAGTTATACTTGTTTGAGTTTTGTTTGATTCCCCCCTCCTTCTTTGTATAAATGTTGTTGTACATTTTGTACTGTAGTATTATAATTTAAATAAAAAAATTAAAAATTGTGTCATTCTGTAAGATAGAAGAGTAGCTTACAAATTTACAAGTAAATGTATTAAAATATCCATGGCTAAAGCATGATTGGGGCCAAACAGATAAGACAACAAATGATGATTGTTTGTCTGAAATAGAAATTTATACAACTGTTTTTCTGCATAATAAATTTATGCCAATTAACATTAGATATGCCACAGGCCTTTCTATAGCTCTAGCATTATCTGTGCCCCACTGAAAACACTATTACAAAGCAGAGGTCACACCTGTCTTACTATTACATATCAAGTTCAGTATACTTTGAGTTTTGCTATCTGTGCAATATGATACTGAAAGCATATGTCATCTTAGTAATTAAAATTATTTGTTTTGTTTTTCAGAGGTCTGAAGAGAGAAGTAAAGGAGAAGACAAACAAAATTATGAAGAATGTCACAGTCTGGGAGAAGAGTTTTGTCAGTGGTTTTTTGGAATGTTGAACTCTCAGAACCCACAGTTTGGACAGCCGTTAGAGGAATGGGGGCCACAACACTTCTGGGATGATGTAAACCTGAAGTTTTGTTATAATGTTTCAAAACAAAACATAGAAGAATACGTGGGTGCTGACTTAGTGAGCCATCGTTTATTGTCATTAGCAAAAGACGAATACCTCTTCCTAAATCCCAACCTAGATGCTGGTGGCCTGAAGTGCACAATTTCACATCATGGCTTAGTAGTCGTGGCAGTAGCTGGCACAGTTCATAGAAATAGCTGCTGTTTGGGTGTATTTGAACAAATCTTTGGACTCATCCGCTGCCCATTTCGGGAGAACACCTGGAAAATCAAGTTTTCACATCTGAACATTGTGGGTCAGAATGCCTTGGAACCTGGAACCCAAGTAGAAAGACCTTGTATAAAATATGAGCAAGAAGAACTTCAGGAATTCTATGTGCCCAAGGAGCTTGCCTTGACTGAGCCTCAAAAATTCTGAGTACTCTTGTTTTTAAAACCAAGGGGAAAGTCTGTGATGTTGGGGAAGAAAAAGTACGTGAGCATACTTGAGCATCCAGTTAAGTTGTGTGCTTGTGTTTCTTGAATCATGATAAACAAAAGAATTGTCTACATTAGGGATTGGCAGCTGATGATTGTTGGGATGACTCTGATCCCTAAAGTAACTTCATATTCATATGAGAAAATTGAGAAGAAAGGTGAGCAGATGCTGTGATCTTTTCATGTTGCCACTCATTTTTGCCCCACTATGGGCAGGTGGGGAGGTAGGTGGAAGGAAGGGAGCACCAAGAGTAAAAATACAAAGTTGGGGATGCAATGTCACAATTTTCTTGCTTGTTAGTGTCTTCCTCAGCTTCTCTTCAAGGTGAGAGGAATCTGAGATGGTCTGTAGCAGCAGTGAGTAAATTGTGGCTCTCCAAATGTTGTTGGGAGTGCGGCTCCCACCAGCCCTGGTCAGCACAGCCAGTTGCAGGGGACTTGGGAAGGTGCAGCTCAACTGGATCTGGAGGAATACAGGTTGTCTACCTGATCTGTGAGAGATACAAGACTACCTGTGGCCAAATGTGGAGTAAAGGCTTTTGTGTACTATTTTTGTGAGTTGTCTTCGTCCAGAATTCTATCTTCCACTGTAAAGATGGAAGTTGGAAAACCAGCACTTGTGCATTAATGCTAGGGAAAAATGTTTCTGTTGCTGATTTTTTAATATGCACTAGTCACTTAACATTTTTTATTATAGAAACTAAATTAGAGTTAAAACTGCCATTCATTTCAATGTTGTTAGGAAACTGTATGTAAAAGTTACCTTAAAGAATATTTATGTCAAATTTCTCACATATCCTAAGTCTCAGGATTGTACAAAACAAACATTTTTGTTTGTAAATGATGGTTTAATTTGTTGATAATGTTAGTGCCTTTTGAAGTTACACAGAAATGTTGAATGTGTGATATATCAGTTAAAATCTATTGGGGTTGTATACTATTTGTTTGCATAACATGCTGCAGCTAATTGAAGCTCATTAGCGAGGTAATGGGACATGTCTTAGTCATGGTCCTTACCCGAGCAGATTATGCAGCTGTTAACACGAACACCAGTAGAATCTGACCATTTTATTTAATTTCTGAATAGATTCATAACTATAGTGCTATACTTAAAATAGCCTTCATCTTTCACAAGCGTTGAAAGACAGATTTCACTCTTCTACAGAGAACTATTTTGCAATTTTTAAACTGCCCTTGTTTCATAGTTGGTCAGACATTGACCACTTCTTTGTGTGGTCATTTTTTAAAAATGAAAAGATATGTAGAAAAAGAGGCTTGATTTTCAAGTGAGCAATTACGTTTTAAAAGTTGGTTCTTTAGTTTTTTATTTTCTAATTATAGCATTTGAAAACCTGAAGGTCTAAAATTTTCTGGGCTGTGGTTTTTGTTTTGTTTTTGAAGTTAATCAATGAAAGCTCTCCTTCAAACAAAGAAAATATGTTTTTATATAAAAATACTTAATGCATATATGTATATATAGAGAAATTAAAAGCAAACTATTTGACGAGTAAGATGGGTGTCTTATTTCATTAACAAGTTTGGTATGACCAACAGATTTGTAATTGTTCTTTACTGCCATGACAGTCTGATTTCTAAAAAGGATTGGGCCTAGGTCCTTGTTAGGCAAATCATATACTGTAATACCTTCATTTCCATGCGTAATTTGTTCAGGAAACATGCTTGTAAACCAAAGCATTTGTATTGCAAATTTCCCCATAACAGGAGGTTACGCTCCCTGCCAGCATCCACCAACCACCCTTCCTTCCTTCCCAGAGGGAGGGAGCTGACAGATGGCCTCATTGCCTTCCATTCCTCTCTCTTACCTCTGCTTTTGAGATTGCCTGAGACAGAACATTCCAGACAGTCACCCACAATACAGCGGGGGGGGGGGGAGAACCACCACTGGCTCACTTGTGATAATGTGAACTGCTCAGGTGTTCATATTGCAAGACATTTCTCGTCTAATCCCCCCACCTCTGTTGAGAGAGGAATTTTCAATATATACATGAATGGCTTCCCTGACCCCTCTATCGAACCATCCATCTTCTCTTTCTATTATGTGTACGTCCTCATTTTTGAATGAGTGTCCTTTCTTCTTCAAAAGAAGGTATGCTGCTAATTATGGTCCTGAGCTCCTGCCCCTTCTGTGCTGGGCCATCCTGTTTAGCAGCTGTTTGGTTTTTTCAATGTACAGATCTACACACTCCTCACTGCATTGGATTGCATATACCAGTGGTGGTGAATTTTTGGCACTCCAAATGTTTTGGACCACAACTCCCACAGTCCTTTGTCATTGGCAATCTAAGCTTGGAATTCTGGGAGTTGTGGTCCAAAACATCCGAAGTGCCAAAGGTTCACACCACTGGCATATACTATATTTCTCCTCTTGTGTTTTGGTGTTGGGTCTTTCAGACAGAGAAGTCTCTGCCTTAGTGGCGCCTCGTGGCGCAGTGGTTAAATGCCTGTACTGCAGGTAAAACTGTGCTCACGACCTGGGTTCAATCCCTGGTAGCAGGCTCAAGGTTCACTCAGCCTTCCATCCTTCCGAGGTCGGTAAAATGAGTACCCAGCTTGCTGGGGGGGGGGCAATGTGTAGCCTGCACACTGTAATAAAAATTGTAAACCGCCCAGAGACCACTTGTAGTGGTATGGGGCGGTATATAAGCAGAACACTTTGCTTTTTTGCTTTTTGCTTTTAGTGCATTTGTGGCTTTGAAATAAGTGCATATGTGGTGCCAAAAATCCTTTTAAGCTTCTGAGACATTCCACCCATGTAAGGAATGGCCAGGTTCCTCTGTCGGCTTTGGGTCTCAGACTGATTCATTGCTCTTTTGGGTCAGGGTACTGCTTTATTGAAGGCCTGCTTTGAATATCCATAGACCTTAAGCGCTGTCTTCGGGTGCCTGTCTTCCTTTCTCTTGGCGTCTGTGGAGGTGGGGATGCTTTCTGCTCTGTGGTTTAGCGTCCTGATGACTCCTAATTTCTGTTGTAATGAATTATGGGAGTCCAACAATAGGTACTGATCAGTGTGTGTGGATTTATTGCAAACCTTTCAGGCCATGGTGTTGAGAGAAAGGCTTCAGATTTGTCAGGAACTAGAGAACATTTTGGGACAAGCCAAACCTTTTCAGAAGGGATGGGTTGAACCGTGATGAGTCCATATTGCTGGCACTCAACATCAAAAAGGCTGCAGAGCAGCTTTTAAACTGATAACTGGGGGAAAGCTGACAGGAGCTGAGTGGCATTCGGTTTGGAACACCTCATCCCCATGGAACGAGGTTGGAGAGGGTATAGAACCACAAAGTGATGACATAGTAGGTATTAGCACTGGGACAATAATGGGATGTGGTAGTTTGTCTGCTGCAGTTAAAAGCTGTGGGGATGGGGGTGGGGGAAAACAAAGAAGCAGCCATTCTTGGGGGACCCACTGTACAGGTTCTTCTACGCAAATGCTTGAAGTCTCTGAGCAAAGATGGGAGAACTTGAAAATTTGGTAACTAGGGGTAACATTGATATAGTAGCATAACAGAAACCTGGTGGAATGCAGAGAACCAGGGGGATTCCACAATCCCAGGCTATAAACTCTATAGAAGGGATAGAGAGGGGTGGGTTGGAGGTGGAGTGGGCATCTATGTCAAAGAAGGGATAAAATCCAGCAGAATGGAGATTGACGATGGGTCTGATCACCATAGAATCACTGTGGTTTAAACTGCCAGGTCCAAGTAGTGATGTGATAGTGGGGGTGTGCTATCATCCACCAGATCAGAAACTTGAGGGGGACCTTGAAATGAGGAGACAAATCATGGAGGTGTCTAAGAGGGACAGGATAGTAATCATGGGGGACTTCAATTATCCCTACATTGACTGGGCCAATGAAAGAAAAACCAGGTTTTTTGACATGCTGAATGATTGTGCCTTAGAGCAACTTGTCATTGAGCCCACCCGGGAACACGCAGCTCTGGATCAAATGCTGTGTGACACTCAGGACCTGGTCATGGATGTGAATGTCACTGAGTCTCTGGGGAACAGTGACCATGCTGCAATCTCCTTTGCCATGCATGTCGGGAAAAGTGTCAAGCAAATCAAACACAAAAGCTCTTGATTTTCGAAGGGCGGAGTTCCCTCAAATGTGGAAACTAGTTAAAATGGACAGTAAAAAGAATCCAATCTCTTCAGAGTGCATGGAGCCTGTTTAAAACAACGGTAATAGAGGCCTAGCACAGGTGCATACCACAAAGAATGAAGAGCTCATCTAAGTGCAAGAGAGTGGTGGCATGGTTAACAAGTTGTGTTAGAGAGGCTCTAAAAGCACAAGGAGAGGTATTTCCATAAATGGAAATCCTCCGCAAATGAGAAAAATAAAAAGGAACACAAATTCTGGCAAAAGATATGCAAAAAGTTGATAAGAGAAGCAAAGAAAGACTTTGAGGAACATATGGCTAGCAATATAAAGGGAAATAATAAAAGCTTCTTTAAATACTGTATGTTAGAAGTAGAAAACCTGCCAGAGAACCAGTTGGCCCTCTGGATGGTGATAGAGGCAAAGGGCAGGCAAAGGAGGACTTGGAAATTGCAGAGAAATTAAATGAGTTCTTTGCATCTGTCTTCACGACAGAAGACCTTGGGCAGATTCCGCTGCCTGAACAGTACCTCTTGACTAAATAATTAAATTAAATATAGGTTAAAAGAGAGGATGTTTTAGGTTTAATTGATAAATTGAAGATCCACAAGTCACCAGCACCAGGTGGCATCCACCCAAGGGTTATGGAGAAATGAAGAAATGAGAAATGAGAAATGAAATTGCAGATCTCTTGACAGTAATATGCAACTTGTCTCTTAAAACGGCCACAGTGCTGGAGGACTAGAGGACAGTGACGTCACACCAATTTTTAAAAAAGGAATGAGGGGGAACCCGGGAAACTACAGGCTGGTTAGCCTTTTGTCTGTCCCAGGTAAGATGGTGGAAAGCCTCATCCAAGAGAAAATCTTAAAATACATAGAAGAACAAACCTTGCTGAGGGAAAATCAGCATGGCTTCCGTAAGGGTAAGTTCTGCCTGACATACCTTTTAGAATTATTTGAAAAGGTCAACAGGCATTTGGATTTGGGTGAACTTGTGGATATTGTCTATCGTGAATTTCGGAGATAGGGGAAATTTGCTTAACAGAATTGTCTATGGGGTGAATCCATACAACATAAAAGTATTTGCGATTAGGGATTACAATGCATTCCTATGGGAAACTTGTATAAAGGAAAATTTGCTTAACATAATTTCATTTGGAACGAATTAATTATACAAGGTACCACTGTTAGAAAGAAATTGAAAGGGAAGGTAAAAAAGAATCCAATCTCTCCAGAGTGCATGGAGCCTGTTTAAAACAATGGTAGTAGAGGCCCAGCACAAGTGCATACCACAAAGAAAGAAGAGCTCATCTAAGTCCAAGAGGGCGCTGGCATGGTTAACAAGTGGAGTTAGAGAGGCTCTAAAGCACAAGGAGATGTCTTGGCACAGCCAGGGGATAAGAGGGCAGGTCCTCTTATGGACTGAGAACTTGTTGAGATCCAGGAAACAAAGAGTAGGTGTCAGTAGGCAATTTTCACAATGGAGAGAGATGAAAAGCGGTGTGCTCCAGGGAATCTGTCCAAATGACCTGGAGACAGGGATAAGCAGTGAGGTGGCCAAGTTTGCAGATGACACAAAACTTTTCCATGTGGTAAAAACCAGAGAAGATTGTGAAGAGCTCCAGAAGGATCTCTCCAAACTGGGGGAATGGGCTGTGAAATGGCAAATGTGTTTCAATGTAGGGAAATGTAAAGTAATGCAGATTGGGGCAAAAAATCCAAACTTTATCTATCAACTCATGGGCTCTGAGTTATCCGTGATGGATCAGGAAAGAGATCTTGCTGTGCTGGTGGACAGCTCAATGAAGGTACCCAGTGTGTGGCAGTGATGAAGAAGGCAAATTCCATGCTAGAGATTATCAAAAAGGGGACTGAAATTAAAACAGCCAACATTATAATGCCATTGTAGAAAACGATAGTAAGGCTGCACCTGGAGTATTGTGTACAATTCTGGTCATCGCATCTCAAAAAAGACATAGTGGAACTGGAAAAGGTGCAGAAGAGAGCGACGAAAATGATTACTATGCTGGGGGACCTCCCTTATGAGGAAAGGCTAAATTATGTTTATGTGTTGTTAAATTATTTAAATTGTTAAATAATTTTTAGTTTCTAACTGATTAAAACCTGTGAGGAACCTGATGCCTTCTGGTATAGGGCTTTGCATTTGAAGCACCGATGTTTTCTCCTAAGATAAATATAAATATTAAAAATGCTGGCCAATAGGTTTGTTCTCAACATGAATAGGTGTCTCATACGTCAAGACACAAGATTCAAAAGAATGTCAGCCACTAAGATTTGTTGCCTCTTCAGAGGAATAAAAAGACCAGGGCTTTTTATGGTCAGTAGTTGTAATAGCAAAAATATATCTCATATAAGTTTGTATTTTGTGCAGAGATTTCATTGTACAAAATACAAAAATTTTGCACAAATCTCATTCCACAGTTTGTTCACACGACAGTCCCAAATTGATAACATGCACAGGAACTCTCATAATCTTCCTTAGCTGGGAGAAAACCACTAAAATGTTTTGTTTGTGAGACTGCAATTTTTTATCCTTATATGTGGGAATCAATTCATTTAAGTCAAATAAGACCTCCTTTTGAGTATCCACTTTGGCACTATGCTGTAAAATATGATTCCTTGAATCAGACTCAGCCATTTGTAAATTTGATTGAAGTGTCCAGGGCAAGTTAAAATCAGTTCAGGATAGACTTGGCCTGCAGGTCATGCAGTAAGTCAGTGCCAGATTTAGGAAGAAACAGAGCAGTTGACTGCTTTGTATATTAAGGTAAATGTTTTTTTTTTAATGGAAAAAACACAAACTAGGGTCAGGATAGGGGGCAGCAAAGCCATTTAGCTTGGACCTCACTTCAGCCCAAAGCTAGATAAAGCTGAATAAAATACTGGTATGAATTCTACAACTTAAAAACATTGTTTTACATTCCATCTTTACATTAAAATATTTTTACCCCTCTTTGAAACAGGCCTTCTGGACCTTGTTGGTTACAGTGCCAATCAGACCATGATGGCATGTCTAGTGTTGCCTCATTATTTTGGATGATGATTTAAAAAATAATAATATAAAGAATGACACTGAAACCACATTTTTATTTGTAGAATGCATAGTAGTATAATTTTATTTAACTTTATCTTTGGACTGGAGAGAGATGTCTGTATGAGGTAGGACAAATAGCCCGGTTGCCTCCTTACTTCCTTGCAAGGCTTGCCTTCCTGCTACTAGTTTAAGTGTTTTCCTTTAGAGCTTTTAATATTATCTCAATATAGCCTTAACATTGTTCCCTCACACCACACTGCATTTGTAAATATTATTTCTACAGCTCAAATTACTGGGGGAAAAGGGAAGTCCCAAAAATGGAACTACAGTATGTCTTGAGCTGCTTTCACTTCCATTTCAAAACAATAGGATATAAAACTAAAATGGTAGCTATTCTACATATCAACACAGACACTTGGCGAAATATACGTCTTTAAACATGTTTGGGAATTGAGTTATGGCAACTGGACTTCTTGTGAGACTGAAACATTTCACTACTCATCCCAGTAGCTTCTTTGATGAGTAGCTACTTTGATAAGTAGCAAGAAGTCCAGTTACCATGACTCAGCTCCCCGACCTGTGCTGAGTTTTTGCTACTAAAGAATTGCTTTGAAGACCAGGAGTAGGAGGGAGGGAGGGAGAGAGAGAGAGAGAGAATGGAGGCACCATTTTGATCCCACAAAAATAGAAATCCAGTTATTAGGACTCAGCTCTCAGATAACTTCATGCGGATGACAGAATCTCCACATACATTCTTAAAACATGGTTTATTTACATGGCCAACAGTTTTAGTGAAGAGAAATTTGAGGCTATAAAATATTTGGGAGACCTACTGCAGCACCCATTTTTGAAAGACCACACACTGGCGATAAAGATACAAGTCAGCTGCAGGGTAAAATGTGTGGGTTGTTTTAGATTATATATGAATAAATCTTTGGTGGTTGTGCTGGGGGATTTGTGTGCCAGTCTGCGGTTCACCTCACTATTTTCTCACTCTGGGAGCTGCTTGTTTTTTGTTTTGTTAGCTGAACTGGGCACTCATCCACAGCTGCAGAATCTTCTACTACATACATGTACAGTCCCGTGCATACTTGCCTTGGGTCTGGGTTGTTAAATTTCATGTGTTGGAGGAATGAAAAGAAGATGAGAAAAGCTGACAACTCGAGTGAGGAAGTAAGATGATCAGTAGAAACCCCTTTGGAAGCCAAGAATTGCTACTGATGCCGGGGTTCCTCAATAATGCCAGACATTTCCTGAGGCTCAATTACCTCTATCAGATGAAACTGTTGGAGACAATCCACCTGCCATTGATAAACATCTGAGTCCAGCCGTGCTCTTTTTCAACAGCAGCACCTCTCCCAAGCTGGTCAATAATGTCAAGCTGTGTTTGGGGGCGGGAGGAAGGGAGGGAGGAAGAGGGGATATAAGCTGTATTGTTGCTGGGGAGCATGCAGGGAATGTTATCCATGACAGCTGTCAGAAAGAGAGCCAGCTGGCAATGGAATTTCAACTGACTTGTTAACAAACACATCACTGAGAGGCAAGGTCCCTGCAGGCTTCAAAGTTCAGGTTCAAATACAGATCAGAGGGCTGGCAAAAAAGAATTCCTCTTCACCTGACGGTGAATCTTAACAGTCATGTTGACAGTGAGATTGGAAGAGGAATTGCTTTCTTTCAGCACCTGTCCTTCTATCTTTACATCCTTTCCAAGTAAGATATGTATGCTATTGCTTGAAGAATGATGGAGTCTTTGGGACAAATGTCAAAGACTACCTTTCCTTATGTCAAAGGTAACAGGGAATAATTTCTTGAAGCTTACAACTAGATGCACAGCTAGCTCACACCGGCATATACATTCCTTGGTCATCCAAGTATTATTTATTTATTACCACCCATCAGGTAATAAGCCCACATGGCAGTTTAGAACAGTGAAGGTAAACAATAAAGACAAACACTAACTGAATGGATTCAAATCAAACCAAACCAAACCAAGTACCGACAGCAAACAACAATATTTAACAGCTGCTGTAAGTACTGGACATTGGGAGTTAATTGCATTCAAAAGTGTGGTGTAGGTATGATGAAAAAGTTCTGCTTATAGCAATGGGTGATCTAAGCACATCAGAAGTACAAAATCTGTTAGCAGGGGTAGGAGACCAAGAGATGAATGAAAAGAAATCTAAAAGTGATAGAAACTGTACAGAACATGAACAAATTGCTTGTGTCTGTCTTTATTCTTGATGATGTAAGAAAAATACCTGCAGTAGAACACAAGCCAGTCAGGGAGAGGTCAGACATTTAATATCTGGGATGTAATTAATGCTAGTAGGAAAAAAAATACCTAATTAACCTGGTCTGAAACTAGGCTTAGATTTTGGAACTACTTGTGGGCACACCCAGCAGGAGAAGTTGGGGCTGTCTAGTTGGTACTTAAAAGGTTCTTTTCGTTAGTGTAATCTATTTGCTCTCACATGAGAGATCCGTACATCCTCCTTTGCTTTGGAGACATTTCTTCTCCCATGAAAAGGGTCCAAACAGATCTTTGGATTGCTCCTATTCATTCCCCTTTCAGTAACTTGCACACCTCTTCCCACCCTCTTTGTCAGCTTTTGTTACCTGCCAGTTATTTCTGGACTGCAGCTCTAAGCCCGCTTTGTTACCTTTCTTGCCTATGGCTGTTGGAAAATCCCTGAACAGCCACAGGTGCCACTTGCCAGCAACCCCCCCCCTTGGAATATTGCCACATCAGGACCTTTGCGCCAAGCTGACTTTCTGCCCAACAGATGGTGGGGCCTGGGATGAATGCTCCTCTTCCTCACCAAATAGGAAACACATGAGTAGGAGTTAGCCTTGGCTCACAAGGCTAATGTGCTGTGGGATTTTTGTTTGTTTGTTTTAGTTTAGCGGGGGAAAGTTGACAAATGGGCTAATAAAACAGAGGGTTAAATAATGTAAAATGTAGAGAAAAGGTAGGGAGGATTTCTCTTCCACTTGGTGCTTCAACTCTTGCTCATCCCATAAAAATTCATGGCGCAAAATTCAGGGCAGGCGAAACAAAAATGCTTCACACATCATATAATTTCTGGAATTCATTATTACAATAGTTTTTTAAATAAAGCATAACCTTCCTTGAGGAAGGTTTCTACCAAGGCACATTGCGAAATACATAATTATATTAAAGCTCTCTACATTTTCTCTACATAAAGTATTATCTCTCACACACTCACGTACAAACAAGCAAGTTACAGTAGGACTGAACAATGGGTGGCATCCAATATGGCTGTTTAAGACAAGTTGCCTCAGTTTGCTACTGAGTAGCTGGATTTTGGCCTAAATGCAGTGTCTGAACAAATACTGTAGTGTAACGTGGACTTGTGCTATCAAGCCACCTTCGACTCATTGAAACATTATGAAGAAATGGTCTCCAGAATGTCCTCTCCTCAACAGCCCTACTTAGTTCTTGTGAACTCAAGTCTGTGAGTTCCTTTATGGAATCAATCCATCTCATAGTTGGTCTATCTCTTCATGGATTGCAGACATCTAATCTGGAGATTGCCAGAACTCAGTTTATGATGGGCACATTGGGTTGACCTAAAGGAGTTTGTAAGGGACTCTTAAGTTGCTGAAAGTATTACCTGCAAGGATGCCTTTATAGTCTTCTCTTACAGAACTAGCGCAATGCACATCCCCAGATGTTAAATCAGATACTTAATCACATATGTGCATTTCTATCAAACCTTAGAGTAGGGAGCCCCAAACCCCAGGGTTACGGCCTCTTGCAAACTGGGCTGTGTCAGCAGCTAGCAAGGTATAAGGCACATACCCAAGGGGGTGCACGAGTTTCTCCCCACTACTTGTAGATTTCCCCTGCACACACTCATTGTGACCGTCCTGAATGGTGGCAGTGCAACCTTGTGCACGGGCCTCCTGTTCTGTGTACACACTGGGTGTGTGCTTGCATGCATGCCTCTTGCTCATACATGCAACAGGGTATTTTGTACCTATGTGGGCCCCTGTTATGTGCACATGTCCCTGGAGGAAATAAGGTTGGAGATCATTGGTCTAGACTTAGAAAGTTTCCTTGCTAGTTGGATTAAAAAAACAGATCATGCTACTGACCGCCAACTTTGTATGAGGACATGGCACTTGAAGAAGTCCTTACTAGTGATCTAAGAATGATTTGTTCTTGTTCTCCTCTCCTTATGCATCAGATTGAGCATAGCACTTCTCTGAATTTGCTGCCCAAATAGCAACCACTTGGGTGTGGTGCTGTTTTATAGTTGGGATAACCAAACGTAACTCTGAACTCCCAATTCTTTTAAAATATGAAATAAGATATTGTGGATAGGGCAAAAGGAAATCCTGGTTGACTTTATCTTGAAGCTATGACCCTGAAAGGGTTGCTAGAGTAATTTGTCTCTAGGCATTTCTGAACAAAACTATAGTTTCTCATCACCAGGTAGAATGGCATGTTCTGAAGGGACTGTCTTCTGCCCGGTCATGAGAATGAACAAACAAATTTATCAACTGAGAGATCAGATACAAAGGCTAAAACATGCTGTGTTTTGAAAAGTTCATTAATGGAGTTCTACAAAACATCACCAATTTAAAAAAATATAAATGTTAAACCTTAGTTAAAACTAAAAAAAATTGTGAAAAACATAGTCAACACTATGTATTTTGTACGGAGCCGTACCATGTGCAGTCTACATTTGCTTAATAGCAAAATATCTTATGTCCCTTCACCTTAAGAAGATAAGGTTTCTTTCATGGAGAAAACATTTTTCAGATTCTTCCTAATCGTAATGACCGTGGGCTGTGAGCCATAAATAAATTACAGTGGTTTAGTAGTTTCCAATCTTTATCAGTTTGTCTCAACACCTAAACTATTTCGATGTCTTGTCATATCTGTTCTTGTTATGTATTTGGAAGGTAATTATTTTAAAAGTAGGTGCTATCATCTATTTCATTCCTTCAGATGTGTTATTCTCATTGTCTCATTTAAAGCAGTGTACTTGTCCGTTGCAGCAATTCTAAAAAGCAAGTGTCATTGTGTCAACTTTTCACGCAGTCATCTTACCATACTTTATCAACAAACAGTATTTTTAATGTACATTTTTGTGTTCATTCTAGCAATTTCATTTATTTATTAAAATAGTTTCCTCCTTTGTAATATCAATTCTTAGCTGCTTAGATGCCCCAAGCATTTCCAATCTCACCTGATTTCAGAAGCTAAGCAGGGTCGGCCCTGGTTAGTACTTGGATGGGAGCCCACCAGGGAATACCAGGGACTGTTAGGTGTCTAGAGTAGGAACTGCCAAACCACTCCAGTATTCCTGCCAAGAAAACTTCATAGATCTTGATCAGTCAGTCACGACTGTAATCACACACACACACACACACACACACACACACACACACACACACACAC
>JAHTLZ010000007.1:12928578-12941967 GCA_023846285.1 Phrynocephalus versicolor | reverse complement strand
ACACACACACACACACACACACACACACACACACACACACACACACAATATTTCATAGTTATTACAAGGTTGCTTGTGTAATAATAGTTCTTGATTGCTTCAAGTTTCAAATAAGGCGAATTCATGAGAAAATCCTGTCTTTCTGCTTTACATTGATGCATTGCCTTGAACTTGAGGATCTTCTCTAGCTTTGATTTTTCCTTGTGTTTTCATAATGCTTCAGGACGTGAAAAGACTTTCTGTCTTGTGTTATGCTCAAACCATGGCACAATGTCTGGCATTCATCTGACATGTAGACTAAGCCTTGTAATTCCAAAGGTGAATTGGTGTCAGGTTTCTCTGATAGATGTTTTAAATTAAATATAGAACAGGTAACCAAAGGCATCCGATAACTGTAATGAGTGCAAACTGTATACATCTTCCTTGTTTTTCAGTATCCTTGACCTGGGAGCCACACCACTAATATAGCAGTCCCCAGCTAGAAAACCATGAGTGGTCCATGTAGATCTACAGCTATGTTTAATAATTACATACTGTCCACTGAATTCCAACAGTTGGTGAGCCTTTTCAGGGTTTTCTACTTATAGAGTATTTTGGGGGTGATTTACCATTCCCTTCTTCTGGGAGCATCCTTGCTCAAGGCTCCACAGGTTGTAAAACAGCCTTCTTTAATGTTCTCCCATTCTGTTGAGCTACAACTCTCATGATTTCCAGCTAGCTTAGTCATTGCTTCAGGACCAAAATGCAGATGCAGCTTAGTTGAACATATAGCCCACCTAGGATTGTGTTGGATTATTTGCAACCCTTCATGCTGCCTTTTAAAAAGTTAATGTATCATCTATTTCATATGTATATTTAAGAGGTTAGATATGGATAATATATGCTGATTATTATAGAATATGATTGTCAAACTGGCTTAAAGATTCCTACTTAACATAAGAACATAAGAAGAGCCATGCTGGATCAGGCCAAAGGCCCATCTAGTCCAGCTTCCTGTATCTCACAGTGGCCCCACCAGATGTGTTTGGGAGCGCATGAGACTAGATATCTGTCTCCTGATTTGAATGTCCCTCCCCCCAATATGCTGACCTACAAAATTATTTCAAAAGTATTTAATATTCAGATATGAATAAAAGGCTATAGTCTTCAAATCAGCTCAGAGCAAGTTGGTTGTAAATTGTAAGGGAAATAATTTGGATTGCATTGAAGCAGGTGATACATAAGAACATAAGAATATAAGAAGAGCCTTGCTGGATCAGGCAAGGGCCCATCTAGTCCAGCTTCCTGTATCTCACAGTGGCCCAACCAAATGCCTCTGGGAGTGCACAAGACTAGATATCTGTCTCCTGATACCACTCTCCTGCATCTGGCCCTTGAAGTACCCTGGTTTAAAGCCTGGAGACTACACATCTCCATCATGGTTTGTAACCTGTGATGGACTTTTCCTCCAGGAATCTGTCCAATCCCCTTTTGAAGGCATCCAGGTCAGATGCCATCACCACATTGTGTGGCAGGGAATTCCATAGACTTACAACGCGCTGGGTGAAAAAATATTTTCTTTTGTCAGTTTTTACTCTCCCAGCCCTCAATTTGAGTGTATGTCCCCTAGTTCTGGTATGTTGGGAGAGGGAGAAGAGCTTCCCTCTATCCACTTTACTCCTACCCTGCATTATTTTGTACGTCTCAATCATATCCCCCCTCAGGCGCCTTTTTTCCAGACTAAAGAGGCCCAAATGTTTTAGCCTTTCCTCATAAGGGAGGTGCCCCAGCCCAGTAATCATTTTAGTCACCCTCTTCTGCACCTTTTCCAGTTCCACTATGTCTTTCTTGAGATGCGGTGACCAGAATTGTACACAATACTCCAGGTGGAGTATTGTGTGTTGTGTACAGTAAAAGTATGCCTCACACTGATCTGATGGGTATAAAGTGGATGCCTCCAAGTCTGAAATATCAAACTTAATCACTAGTTGAGCTTCTGAGTCTTTCAAAGTTAGATACAGGGAAGTTGCTAATGAGAGGGCAATTATTTCAGCTGAATGCACTGTTTATTTATAGTTGGTGAAGAAAAAAAACAACAGCCACAAACATACTTAATGCTGCATGGCAATTAAACAATTAAATGGTTCAATAGCAATAAAACAATTAGATCATAATGGCGACTTTCCTTTAAAAGCTAATTAAAACAGTGTAAAAAGTGATTTGCATTAAAAGAAAACAAATGCAGCAGTTAATGTGTGCTATAAATACAAACAACGGATTCCCATCTTAAGGGTTTTCTTATGCAGTAATAATTTCAAATGTATTTATTTAAATGAATGCTAGCAGTCCAACTAGCATTGTTCTGCAGCATTAAAATCCCAGTGAAATGAAGATGGAGGAAGGCAAGGAAGGAAAAGAGAAATGGCTGCAGCAAAACTCTTGTTTACCCAACCCATCAGTGGATGAGGCAAAAAAACTGAAATATGAAAACAATGAAAGCCCCAGTAGAAAGAAAAATGTACTGACAACAAAGTGAAATTGAAGAGAAATGCAAAGAGATGCAAAGGACATGATTTGGTGAAATGTGAACACATTTAGATGCAGAGGCGTAGCCAGGATTTGGAGCACCTGGGGACAAAGTTCATTTTTGCGTCCTTTCTGCCACCCCCTGCACATTGCACTCCCCCCAGCCATGGGGGCCGAATCCTGTGGGCGTGGTGTGTGTGTGTGTGTGCACGTGGGCGAATGTGTGCACGTGTGTGTGTGTGTGTGTGTGTGTGTGTGTGTGTGTGTGTGTGTGTGCATGCGCGGTAGCACGCACGCGCCTTACACATCTCCCATCAAGGTGAGGAAGAGGAGGAGGGTACCGTGGCCACTGCACTCCTGCCTGCCTGCTTCTCCGCTCACCTGGAGCACGGTGGTGGAGGCGGTAGAGGGGGTGCCTTTGCCAGGCCTTAGAGAAAGGAGGACTGCTGGGCTGTGGGAGGGTGCATGGCTTCCTCCTCCTATTCCCCCTTTGGGCACCCCCAGATTGCTTCACCCAGGGCAGATGTACCCTTCTGCCTCCCCAGATATGCCCCTGGTTAGATGTTGTCTTCAGTGGAAAAACTGAACAGAGGCATCTATGGAAAGGTGTGGTACCTATGCTTATCCATCACTATGGAAAGGTGTGGTACCTATGGTTATCCATCACTATTTATGCTTATCCATCAGTAACCCACATGAGTTACTGAAGTAGGATGTAAGAATCAAATTATGACAAATGCAATGCAAAAGGAACAAATGTTACATGATAACCATGAACCAATTATTACCTGGAGTCTCGCTGAAAAAGAAAAATTCCTTTTTGAACAGTGTATAGCAGAGTAGAATGAGGGAAAGGTTACTTTTTGGTCTGCTGCTCGGAGACCATCCAGGAAATGTGACCACTAGTTATACTGGCTTGACAGGTGGAAGGGAGAGGCACCTTATGTGGCCATGGTCAAGCTATCAGATTCCAGAAAACCCCCAGAGGAAGGGACTGGTGAACCAGTTTGGGGGATTCTAAAACCTAGAATATCATGGAGAGGGTCACTATTAAAACCAGAATTAGCTTGGCAATGTACAATTGTTGTTTTTTTAAAAAAGTTAAATTCACACCCTCAATAAGAAGCACCAAGAAGGGAAAGAATTCCATGAGAAGGTATTGCTACTGCAAAGGACCTCTGATGAGTCTGTTTTTTAAAAAAGTCTGCCAGCAATGGCACTTTCAGAGGACCTCCACTATATATTCATAGAGGCACCAGGGAATTTTTTCACTTGGCTCTTCCCACATAGTCCTTGAGACCGTTTTAACCCTATATTGCAGTGTTGGCAAACCTATGGCACGGGTGTCAAAGGTGGCACTAGGAGCCCTTCACATTGCCTCTTCATAGCCACCTGTATTCAGGTTAACTTGCTATACAGTAACATCCCCGCCATTTTACGGTTTGTGTCCAGAGTACATGCTGGGGCTCCAGCTGATTAGTGCTGGGGTATTTCCCCACCCCAGCACCAATCAGTTGGAGCATTTCACCGCTGCTTCCTGGGCTGCTGGAAGACTTTTTAAAAAAGCCTTCCAGCAGCCTGTGCAAAGGCACCACTGTCCTTCCTGCAGGTGACATTCCTCCCCCAGCTAGCGCCAATCAGCTGCTTGGCGCTGGCTTGGGTTCAGTGCTACCCGGCAATCTCCATTGAAATGTATTGGCTCAATGCATTTCAATGGAGAAATTTTTTCTGCATTGGAATGCATTGAGCCAATGCATTCCAATGGGGAAAAATTTCTCAATTGAAATGCATTGAGCTAATGTATTTCAATGGAGATGGCCCTGGACGCCCCTCCCCCCCCGAGAAGATTCCCCAACACCACTGGTGTGCGCTGCTCCGAGAAGTCTCAGGGCAGCACAAGTGGGCGGCGGCGGGAGGTCAGATCCCCCAACATCGCCAGCACGTGCTGCTCCGAGAAGTCTCGGGGCAGCATGGGCAGACAGCGGCGGGAGGTCAGATTCCCCAATGCCGCTGGCACATGCTGCTCCAAGATGTATCAGGGCAGTGTGGGCGAGCAGCGGTGTGGGATCTGATCGCCCAGCCCCCCAGCCCCCCCCGACCCGCATCCGTATATCGCGGATTTTCAGTCATCGCTGGTCGGGTGGGTCCCTAATATTGGTAGTTTGTGAAAAATTAGTGAGTTTTGAATCGTAATTTGGGCATTTGGTCTCTAAAAGGTTCACCATCACCGCTATACTGTATGGCTTTGTGCTTTTACAAACTGTGTAGTGCCAGCTACAAATAATAATTGCTGCCTTCTTTGTTTGTTTTCTGCCCATTCTTGAGGCATTTGGACAACTTTATCCATTGCAGATGTGCGTGAGTTACCTTTGAATCAGACACCCGGGAGTTGAGTCATGGCAACTGGACTTCTTTTTTTGAGAGATTGAAACGTTTTGCTGCTCATCCAAATAGCTTCATCAGTCTGAGGAAAGCTAGTTGTGAGTCCTCCATTTTATAGTTCACTTTGACCTCATGTCACCCTGGTCTGAAATAGGCTCATAAAATGAACAATGGTCTGAATAGGCTCATTAGGTGGGCATCTCAGTAGGCCATTAGGTGAACAATGGCCTAAAGTACTGAAACCCGTAAAGCAGGCACGTCCAAACTTCGGCCCTCCTGATGTTTTGGACCACAACTCCCAGAATTCCAAGCCTATATTTCCAATGGCAAAGGACTGTGGGAGTTGTATTCCAAAACATCTGGAGGGCCGAAGTTTGGACATGCCTACCATAAAGAATGGGTTGTTAGCTATAGCCTTGGTGGTGGAGGCATGAAGTATTTTAGATTTTTCTGGGTATTGGTGAAATCACTGCCTGATAAGTAGCAGACAGTGACTGAGCCCCCCACCTCTTTTAAGAGAGGGGTTTTCAATACTCACATGAATGGCTTTCCTGACCCTTCTCTCAAACCATCTATCTTCTTTGTCTAATATGTGTACATCTTCATCTTTGATATGACTCTGTCAGACTTAGACTGATGAAGCTGCTTGGATGAGCAGTGAAACATTTCAATCTCTCAAGAAAAGAAGTCCAGTTGCCATGACCAACTCCCAGATAAACTCACCTGGATGACTAAGAATCTTCACAGACACTTTAAATCAGATAATGACCGTATCATTAGGCAGAATGAGGCTGCTGCCTCACGTCACTGATTTAAGATGTCCCTAAAAGACTATTACTTATTATATTGGTTTTAATTATTCACTGATTTAATTTTGTCAGACTAATACCTGACAAAAAACAGGAAGGGATATTTTGTTAGATTTCCTACCTGGCTGTGGGTTTTATACACCTTGACTTGGGCATTTTGATTGGTACTATTATCTACTCTGCACCAGACAGCAGAATATCCTGGACCTTTAATGACTCAGCTAGTTTAGCTGGTTAAGTTATACCTCAAGGAACTGCATCAGCATCTGTGGGCCCAACGATCCCTTTCCCAGGCCCACTCTGGGAATGAATGGTTTAGAGACCAAGGGTGGGAAATGTAATCCTCTCTAGCCCTCCCCAAGTCCCTGTTTTTCCTTGGAGAAATATTAATCCTTTCACTTTAAAGTCTGCAGGAATACTGTCTCATCTTTAAAGTATGATGTAGGACATCTAGCCCTATTTTAACATTCAAAATATCCCTTTTTAAAAACATGAAGTAGCCTTCCAGCCACCTTTTCTCTCTCTCTGTCTCTCTCGGCCCCCCCCACCCCCCACCCCCAGAAGGCTGGTTATCTGTGAAGCTCCTTGAAGGTAATGTGAGGGAAGAACATTTGCCACTGAAGTTATGCAACACAGGCAATGAAACCTTTCTCCTCCTGGGAATAAGCTGATGCAACCATATCTGCTTTGATGAGACACTCCCTGGGAAGCACATGACCAGTCCCGTATCTGTCAATATATCATCAATTTAATAAGCAATTACAGAGTGCTAAAATAATTTGTAAAACAAAATTCTCAGGTGAGGAATTTTTGTGCCTCAACCCTTTCCTAAGTGCTGTATGTGGGGCTACCGATGAAAAGACTCTGGAAACTTCAATGGATCCAAAATGAAGCAGCCAAACTACTGACTGGGGCAGGGTACAGAGATCACATTGCAGCCCTATTAGAGCAGCTCCACTGGCTGCCAACCAGCTATCGGGCACAATTCAAGGTGATGACCTTGACCTACAAAGCACTGTACAGCCTGGGTCCAAGCTACCTCAAAGATCAAATCTTGCAATATGAACTGGATTGAGGGCTAAGGTCATCAGGGGAGGCCTTTCTCTCCATCCTGCCACCTTCACACGTGTGTCTCATAAGAACACATGAAAAAGCCTTCTCTGATGCTGCCTCCAGACTTTGGAACTCCCTCCCACCAGAGGCCAGGACTGCCTCATCTCTGTTGTCTTTCCAGAAACATGCAAAGACCTTTCTTTTCAGGCAAGCTTTCCCTGAATAACAGACTACCTATTATCTGTCTTTCATATGAATCTATAGGATCACATAGACTTTGTGTTTATAACTACTTACATTCTTATGTGATCACATGGACACTATGTTTTCAATGTTAGCTTCCAACATTCATAACTTTACATGGAACTTTGCACTCCTTTTAACTGCACATGTTTTCTTGTAGCTTTAATGTAATGTTGTCTATCAATGCTGTAAAATGCCCTTCAAGTCCCTATTCTCAATACTTGAAACATTTCTTAACTGTACTGGACTGTATATTATCCCTTATTACTTTAAGCTGCCTTGGGTCCTTTTCTAATGAGAAAGGTGGGGTAAAAATACTCTAAAATAAAATAAACAAATAAATGTAAAGGGGTTAGGCTCCTTGGCCTCCATCCTAGATAAATGACATTATTGGCATAACCATTAGACATACTCAGATAAATACCTCAGGCTGCAGGCATCTAGCCAATTTTTCTGCACCCCCACTATTGCTGTTTCTTGGAAGACAGCCTACGTTGCATCCCCTGAACTACCTGAATGCTTTTAGAAACTATAAACAGTGTTATCTAGTAGAGATGGGCACGACTTAGCGGTATTTTCGTTTTGTTTTTGTTTTTCGTTTCCGTTACGTAACAAAATGAAAAACGAAAAACGGCTCAGAACTGGAACGAAAACGGAAACGAAATGACTAATTTTGAGCCAATTTTCATTTTTCGTTACTGGAAAAGCACATAATGGAGCTAAATGGGAAGAAACGAAAAAATTTTCGTTTTCATTTTCGTTTTTTCGTTTTCATTACGTAACAAAACAAAAACGAAAAAATTTGAAATTAGCTCACGAAAACGGAAATGAGCCGAAACGGACCCCTAGCTGAAAACGAAAACCAAAACGAACAATTTTTCTGAGTCGTGCCCATCTCTATTATCTAGTTGCAAGAGCTGTGTGAGCAGTGAAACATTTGACATCTGTACGAAGACTGGAGGGAAGGGTATTTTATACTTTGTCTCCTGCAGCAATTGTTCATGACTGCCTGTGTATTGTATATGTGTCCTCTAGGCCTTGAAATTAACTTTGATCTGTTCATGTTCTTCAGATGACATTAGTTAAACAGCCAGGAAGCTGCCTTATACTAGGCAGATTGTCCACCCATCTGGCTAGTATTGTTTAATCTGGGTGGCTATGGATCACCAGGGTCTCAGCAAAAAGATCTTCCACATACAGTATCCTGCTAGCTATGCTTTCTTAATTGAAGATGTCATGAACCAGATCTGCATGCCAAGCATACATGTTCCCACTGAACTGCTGTCTCTTCCAAAACAAACAGCAGAAAAAAATATTAAAGAACCAAATACATTTCTACACGTATTGCGCAGAAAAAATTACTATAGGTCATCATCATCAGAATAACCCTAGAATTTAAATGCATTTACTAGTATCTGAGGTTTGTCCCAACCAATTTTGTGTGTGCGCTTCAGACATTTTTCCAGGACAGGAATGTGGCTAGATCCTTGGCAGTTTGAGGGAATTCCCACAGTAGCCACTGTGTGGAGATGTTGCAACACAATCCAATCTAAGGCAAATTAGAATTTCCACATACATCAGTTGAATTGTCAATGTACAAGTTAGTTTCCTGTCAATCACATCCTATTTTAAAAAATGTCCGTCTGCATCTTCCTTCTGAACTGATCTATTTGGTGATGCACAACCCTTTACGCTGAACCTATAGTCTAATGCACATTTCCTAGGAAATCAACATGAATCACAGTAGAACTTACTTCTGTGTGCATATGGATGGGATAACACTGAGAAGGAGGAGCTTTTATTTGTCATTGTAAGCATAGTAGAGTCTTTTTCTTTCAGAAGAAGAATATATCATCTTCTTCAAACGTTTGAAAGTAAATTGCTGATTTTGTTGCCTTCATTTGTTTATTAGCACTTCAAGCCTGCTTTTCTGTTCAGCTGGGCACTCAAATGTCTGTATCTTCTTCTTCTGTCCATTTTCCTGCAGGATCCTAGAATATTTTCAGACCTGAAACAACACGTTGCCTGACCATCTTCAGGCTGCAGGCCGGCAATTTGCATGTCCTTATTGACAATGTCTTGCCATATATGCTTTGGTTGCCCACATGGCTACTGTCTATCCATTTTCAAGTGGTTAACAGTTTAGGTGACAGTGGAAAGTGCTGCTGGGAGGACAGATTTGTGTGGCAGGAAGGAAGATGGTGCAAAACTTACTCCTAGCTGTAGCAGAACTAAATATATTGCATGTTGTGTCACATCTGCAAGTACTGAAATACAGAACATTATATCCTTTAACTTTTCCATTTAAATACATTGCTATCTGTCATCTATCCCTCAATTGGAACAGTACCTTATGCATAGTATTTCGCAACTGTGGTATGCCATTCTTAAAACTTTATATTTACATTAAACATGTTGTCACTTGGTTGTTTAGATGAAATGATATCAGGGAAATCCCTATACTAATGTTTGCCCTTAATAAACAAGTGCTTTGTAGAGATGGGCATGTTGTTTCTTCTTCTTCCTCCTCCTCCTCCTTCTTTTTCTTCCCGGAGAGCTGCAGTTCTCAATCCAATTTGCTGAATTTCTAACTGTGTGAAATATTTGCCACTGTGCAGGATCTGAGTGTGGTGAGTAGACATGGGCACGACTCGGCGAAATTGTCGTTTCCGTTTTCGGTTGTCGTTTCCGTTACATAATGAGAACGGTAATGATAATTAAGCCATCAGAACTCGAACTCGAACCGACAAAAGAAAAATTTGGTCGGGTTTTTCGTTGTTGTTCATGGCATCGTGGCGATCGCGCAATGCCATTGGCAAGCAGCACAGAAAATGTTCTAAAAAGTAAAAAAAAAAAACAACAAAAACTGACTCCCGGCCAAAAAAGCAGGCGAACATATGCCTGCCTGAGGACACCTATCTGAGGGGTGGTTTCTGGGAGGGGGGGTTCCCGGCCTCCCCCCTCTCCTGTCCTGGGCTGCTTGCACCAGGCTGGGGGGGGGGGGTTGTCATCCTCGTCGTCTCCATTTGCCATGCGGTGGGGGAGGGGATCCAAAATGGTGGCCGCAATATTTATTTTTAAATCCAAGTCCAAAAACCCACCAAAGAACAAGAGAAACATGTGAAAATTAGGTATTTTAAATGCCTGAATTTTTATAGTAGCAGCAGTGGGTTTTTTATAGCAGTAAAAGGTCGCACTGATTTTATTTTATTTTATTTTATTTTTTATTTTTTTAGACCTGCCCATGTGGGCTGGGCATGGGATCATCGTCGTCGTTCAGTCGTTCAGTCGTGTCCGACTCTTCGTGACCCCATGGACCAGAGCTCGCCAGGCCTTCCTATCCTCCACTGCCTCCCGGAGTTTTGTCAAATTCATTTTGGTTGCATCGATGACACCATCCAACCATCTCATTCTCTGTCGTCCTCTTTTCCTTTTGCCTTCGATTTTTCCCAGCATCAGGGACTTTTCCAAGGAGTCCTCTCTTCTCATGAGGTGGCCAAAGTACTGGAGCCTCAGCTTCAAAATCTGTCCTTCCAGAGAACATTTGGGGTTGATTTCTTTCAGGATGGATAGGTTTGATCTCTTTGCAGTCCAGGGGACTCTCAAGACTCTCCTCCAGCACCACAGCTCAAAAGCATCAATTCTGCGGCGATCAGCCTTCTTTATAGTCCAGCTCTCACTTCCATACATCACTACTGGAAAAACCATAGCTTTGACTATCCTGACCTTAGTTGGCAAAGTGATGTCTCTGCTCTTTAGGATGCTATCTAGGTTTGCCATTGCTTTCCTCCCAAGAAGCAGGCGTCTTTTTATTTCGTTGCTGCAGTCGCCATCCGCAGTGATCAAGGAGCCCAAGAAAATAAACTCTGTAATTGCCTCCATTTCTTCCCCTTCTATTTGCCAGGAGGTGATGGGACCAGTGGCCATGATCTTAGTTTTTTGATGTTGAGCTTCAGCCCATTTTTCACTCTACTCTTTCACCCTCATTAAGAGGTTCTTTAATTCCTCCTCACTCTCTGCTATTAGAGTAGTATCATCTGCGTATCTGAGGTTGTTGATATTTCTTCCGGCAATCTTAATTCTGGCTTGTGATTCATCCAGACCTGCCTTTCTCATGATGTACTCTGCATATAAGTTAAATAGGCAAGGTGACAGTATACAGCCTTGTCGTACTCCTTTCCCAATTCTAAACCAGTCAGTTATTCCATATCCAGTTCTGACAGTTGCTGCTTGTCCCACATATAGATTTCTTAGGAGACTTCCGAGCTCGGTCTTTTCCCACAGGTGCCCGTTCAGGGGTAGCACCTGGAGGAGGCAGAACAGGGAAGCTTGGCCACTGACTCCGGTAGATGGTCACCGGAAATGGTGGGGCTTTGAAGCACTGAACACTTGTTTGGATAATAAATGAACAGGCACAAACCACTGAACCAGTGCTTCATGCCCATCTCTATTGATGAACTTCATCTCTGAATGGTATCTTCAACAGTTTCATCTAGCATCAATGATAACATCACTCCTGTTGTGTATTGATCTGTATTCCTATTATCTGTACTTGCTTATGTTGAAGTAACTGCCTTCCTGTTCCAAAGGGAACAGGCCTATTGGTTTATTCAAGTTGCTGCAATTGGATCCTCAATCCCATTGGTCTCTACCAAAAGGCAGCTTTGTGATTGGTTGTAATTGTTCCCTCCAAAATGTATCTTTTCCTAGCCAGTCCTGGCTCCTATAAATGTAGCTCCCTCTCCCCAGTCCCCAGTCTTGTCTCTCCCTGAATAAAGAGCTGTTACACTAGAAGCTGTCTCCAGCCTGCTATGTCAAAGAGCTGAAATCACTTGCTGAAATCACTAAACCCCACGTCACAACAATTCCCACTGCAGGAACACTGTAGGCCAATTCCTGTTGTGCTAAGCTGAATGAAATGGCTCTACTTCTGATTCAGTATGACTTGTTCCCATGTATGTCTATATGACTGCACCTTCAGACGTGGAGGCAGGTTAGATATTAGCACGGGATAGCAGGCTTATTGTGTGAGCACTCTGTCTGCTGAGAGTTCTGACTGAAGCCCTAACAAAACCTAGAAGGATTTTAAAATTATATTCTCAAGGTTCTTTACCTTTTAGTTGGTTAGCACCTTCACACAGAGGACTATGATAATGGATTACTGCAGCTTCATCCTTTAAGGAAGGGGACCCAGACACTTGTGGTTCCAGCATTATTCCCGAAAAGCATTTGAGTCTCTCTGACAACTTGAGAAGCTGCAAAATGGTGGCAACCAAATGGTTTTGGATTGGGGGTGGGGGAGGACTCCATGCACCTGCCCATGTGGATCATTTCTTACTGATCAGGTTTCTGATCAGTAAGAAATATATGTTCAGTTGAAACATTCCATTCTGAGAGATGCTTCAATAGCACTTGTTAACTATCCTAACATTTGCAGACATAGCAAAGAGTACCGGTCACAAAATAAATTCACCGATATTAGAGATTCAAGCACTATGGGGTGTTGCATAATCAGGATGTCTTTATATTCCTATTGATATCAAGTATGTTTTAGAGTACTTAGTTGTAGAGAATGAAAGTGAGAAAGTTGGTATTTTGCAAAGGTATGCAGCCCCTTTAACCTGACTGATTATTTAGACATCCTTCCACACTCATCTCTGATGATTCTTTAAGTTGTTTTCCCAACCAGGCATGCTCTGGATATGCTGAGCTATCATTGCCATGTTCCCAAACTACTGCCTTGATGGCTGAGAATGCTGGGGGTGACAAGGTATCACATCTGGGGAATACCAGGTTGGAGAAGACTGTTGTAGAACATCACAAACTGAAATCCTGTTGCTTAGCACAGTAAGTTGCACAAGAGTCTCTGAAGGACTGTCTCCTTCCATATGAATCCACCCAGCAACTAAGATCTAGCCAAGGGGTCTTTCTGAATGAGCCATCCATCAAGGAAGTAAGAGGAGTGGCTTGCAGACAAAGGGGCTTTTTGGCAGCTGCCTCCAGACTATGGATACCACACAGACGTGATGGGGGTTCCTGCATGGCAGGGGGTTGGACCGAATGGCCTTGAGGTCTCTTCCAACTCTATGATTCTATGATTCTATGGAATGCCCTCCCGAATGATACTGTTTTGGTGCCTGGTCAAAACCTTCCTGTTTCAGGATTTTTAAAATTGAAGTAATAAAGATTATTGGTCCTGATGGCAACTTTTAGAATATTGTATTTTAATTGTCTTTTGTTGAATTTTAAAATATTATAAGCCCCCCCCCCCAGAGGTCTTTAGGTAGTGTGGGTGGCATATAAATTGAATAGATAGATAGATAGATAGATAGATAGATAGATAGATAGATAGAGAGAGAGAGAGAGAGAGAGAGAGAGAGAGAGAGAGAGAGAGAGA
>JAHTLZ010000007.1:12891133-12905109 GCA_023846285.1 Phrynocephalus versicolor | reverse complement strand
AGGTGCCCTGAGGCACGGCAGGCATTTTTCCGCCTGCTTTTTGGCCCAGGAATGGGTGGGGGAAGAGTTTAAAAGTTTTTTCCTATGCGCCGTCCGTGCCGCTTGTGTTTGCGGCGGCCGGCGGCGAGACTGGGCTTTTTGCGAGCCTGCGGCGAGTCCCACCAGACCAGAGCAGCCCAGGACGGAGGGGGGGAGGCCAGGACCCCCCCTCCAGAAACAAACCATCCCTCCGGTAGGTGCCGTGAGGCACGGCAGGCATTTTTCATCCTGCTTTTTGGCCGGGAACCGGTTTTTTTTAACTTTTAAAAACTTTTTTTCTGTGCCACGTGGTATTGTGCGATGCAAGTAACGAGCACGACAAATCAGACCAAAATTGTTCGTTCATCGGTTCGAGCTCGAAGTCTGGGGCAGTAATTCCCGTTACCGTTTCCGTAGAGTAACAGAACTGAGTAACAGAAACGGAAACGGGAATACCGCTAAGTCGTGCCCATCTCTAGTTATTACTACATCTGTAAGTAGCAATTCTAGTGCCCTATTTGCTTTGATGTTGGTTAAGATTGGATCACATGAGATTGGCATCATAGGGAATAGAACTGGGAATAAGAAGTAAGGGCTAGGTCTCAGCATACAACATCCATATTGGTTCTGCATAGTGTCTGCTTATTTTGTATTTCCTTAAGCCCACAAAGGAGCAACTGGAGGCAGTGTGTGTGCTTGGAAAGGTTGTGCCTCCCATGAACAAATTTTCGCACTCTTTTTATGTCAGTGTTCTGGGTGAAAACTTCCATTGTCTGACCTAAGTTACAGCTTCGGTTATCACACTAAATATGAGATGCATAGTCAGTCAGTGTGTTTTTGTACAGACCACTGCAGATTACTGCAGTGATCCCTTATATCACTGCTGGTGTTGAATTTTCCCCGGGAGGAGACAGTGTGCAAAGGTGCTACTCTCCACAGGCTCTTCCCCAGCCTTATTGTGATCTTGGCAGCCCACCAGACAGATGTTTCACATGCATGTGATTTCAATATAATCTCTCTCTCCCTCCCCCTCTCTCTCTTTTACAGAATGTTCCCAGAATACTCCTAGTTGGCATTGCCAGTGGTAACTTTCCATGTGTTGATATGAAGAGGAGTATCTGGATACATGTATGCAATTGAGATGAAATATAAGGAAACATGTATGCAATTGAGATGAAATATAAGGAAATATAAGGAAATATAGCCTCTCTATGCTTTTTTTTTAAAGGAAATCCAACAGCAGATGGAGTGAGTGATCTAGACTGGGCTCATGATGTGGATGTCAGGAATGACTTGATCTGGGAAGCTAGCAGCTGCCTGGTTGTACATGCGTTCACAGTCCTGATGAACTTATGAGCAGAGCTCATGAGCAGAATATGTAAGTAGGTGGAATTTGAGAGGGTGTTTAGCAGAGGACTTTGAAAAGAAGAGTAGGCGAAGGGATGTGGAAGGTGAGAGAGCTGTACAATGGCCTGTAACTTTTATGCCATGTGTTTCTTCTTGTCTTACTTAGATTACAGGCAGGTGACTTCAGTGGGATTGGGAAGTGCATTAACTCTTCCCAGATCCTTCCACCAGCTGGAAATGGTAAAACAGTGCCATTAAAAATCTCCATAGGAAGTGCCCAGGCAGACACTTCAGTTTCCTTTGAGGGGTGGGCTGACAAGGGTGTTGGAGGAATCACTCTTCAAGGCCCTGAAGGACACTAGAAGAAGAAATTGTCCTCTTTTGAATGACAATTTGAAGGTGGCAGCTCTGGGGTGCCATTACAGGCTGCAAAACCTCCCCAGGACGTATATGGCCCACCCTGACTTAGGATACAGAAAGTTATGTCTGTGCTATGCAAGTTAGTTCCTCTGCTGATAAAAAAGGTCTGACAGCTTAAGGCCCACCTGTTCATTCTTTGTCTTATCTGGTATGATGAAGTGTTTCTGGAGCAAGCTGCTTTTCTAAGAAAAACAGATGGGGACTATCCCAAGGGAGCAGGAAGAATAACAAATTCAGGAGACAACCACTTACAAGAATACAAAATGGAGAATCAGGACTGCCAACCAGAATGTTGTGCCTTTGGAGCCATTCAAATGATATCAGAGCCTACTTTTGAACAGCAATCTTGACAGTAGTTGCATGAGGTTGACCACTGAAACAGTCACAACTGTAGGCTTCAGGAGGCATAGGGGTGGCCATGGAAGGTTCTGTGGATAGCAAAATTTCTGGCACTCCCCAGAGGATGAAATCTAAAATGGGCCAGAGGCAACAATTTTGAAACATGGCAATTTCATGAGATCTTCCTGTTGCAAAGATTGGTGATCCATGAGCTTGGCCGTAAGACATCAAGCCCATTATCTCTTTATTATCTGTTCTGTTTCTTATGTTCTTCTACACTGCATTCTAAAAGCCCCCCTTTTAAAAACAAAGTTGTCATGCAAAGTGGATCTGGAAGCTCAGTCATGGCAATTGGACTTCTTTTCTTGAGAGATTGAAACATTTCACTGCTCATCCAAGCAGCTTCATCAGTCTGAGAAAGGTTAATGGTGAGTCCTCCATTTTATAGTTCACCTTGATTTCACATCACCCTGGTCTGAACAGGCTCATAAGTTTGATAATGGCCTGAATAAGCTTGCTAGATGGACAATCGCCTGGATAGGTTAATAGGTGGAACATGACCTGAATAGGCTCATTATGTAGATAATGGCTTAGGATGCAACCCATATAACCCATACTTAATGAGTGCTGGGAAGGTTGCATAGGTGGGACTTTCACACACCCTAGGCCATTATCCACCTAACAAGCCTATTCAGATCATGGCCCACTTTTTAACCTCTTCAGGCCATTGGCCACCTAATGGGCCTATTCAGGCCATTGTCCAACTTATGAGCCTATTTAGACCAAGGTGATGTGAAATCAAGGTGAACTATAAAATGGAGGACTCACCACTAACCTTTCTCAGACTTACAAAGCTGCTTGGATGAGTATCGAAACATTTCAATCTCTCAAGAAAGGAAGTCCAGTTGCCATGACTCAACTTCCAGATAAACTCACCTGGATGACTGAAAATCTTCACAGATATGCAAAATGGAACACAAAAGTGTTGGGCAGAATGAAAAATGGATTTTAGTAAGTGCTGAAACTTCAGCATGGTTCTTAATCATGTGATTGAATCATTTATTCCAAAAGAGTTCTAAAATATGCTCTTATCTTTCATTTATTTCATACAAAATGCAGTGATGTTGCCTCACTCAAACTCAGTTAAAAAAGGGAGCACTCTATTATATTTATCATATTTAAAGTTACATATTTAACTTTGGCCTTATAATGCATAAAGGGCATGTGTTGTATGATTAATGTTTTTTGATCCTGACATAAAATGTCAATGTGTAGTGTCTTTTTCCTCTTGTTTGTTTATGACATGAAAACAAAATGGGCAACATCTTTCCTTTGATAGTAGGCTCATTTGCACCACATTTTCTGTTAATAAATAAGCATTAAGTTACACATTAGAAGGGAGCCCATGGAAGCTTAAAATGGAAAAGTCAATTGAATTTATGATATATTTAAATTAGGATTGGATGCAATAATGTGCTGGCATGGAAATGTGTGTAATGTTCACCCTTTGGCTTGCTTGTCAAAATCTTTAGGTTTTTAAATATTTCCTTAGCACAAGATAATAAAAATATTATATTTAATGTGCTCTCAGTGGCAGAGTGAAAAGGTTGCGAACCTTGCCATCTGGTTAATGACCTTCATGGCTTCTAGCAAGTTATTTAACTAGCATTTATCCATTCTAATTTATTATGCAATTAATGAGAACTAAAACATAGCTATGGGATTCACAGCCCTAAGAAAAGCTATAAATTGTGAGCAAGTTTAAAGGAGCATGGCTTATTGGTCAAACTTCTTAGCTCTCGGTGGGGAACCAATGTGTTCCCCAGGTTTTAGGGGCTCTGCTTGTGCCACAACATTCCTCCATTAGTCCCAGTGTCAGATTAGTTCTGAAGGCTCCTTCTTTCAAGTCACAGAAAATGGGAACAAAAATGCTCATTTTTTTTCAGAGTGAACAGCAATTTCATGTTTGGTCCCTTGATCTTCTGATCTTTGTCAAGAAAATTATCAATACATATTGGGAATTCTGGACCCACTGCTACAAAATCTGTCCAAGTTTCTCTCTCTCTCTCCCTCCCCCCTCCCCCTTCTCTCTTTGTTTATTTCTGTATATGTGTGGTGGACTTTTGATTAGTGCTGTTTAAAACCCTGTACACTTGTGGAGTTGTTTCGGTTTTGTTCTCATGGACCAACATGGCTGGCTTTGTTTTACAAGAAGACCATTGTGGGCTCAGGCCAAAGGTCCATCCAGTCCAGAGTCCACTTTCCCATAGTGGCCCACCAAATGAACACAGAAAGTGCGCAACATTCTCTCCCAGATTTTCCCACCAAGTGGACTCATATTCAGAGCTAGGCTACCTCTGATTCTAGAGGTAGAGTGTTGCCATTATCAGACAATTAGTCATATTCCTGTTCATTGTGTCCAACACAGTTTTAAAGCCCTTCAGATTGGTGGCCATCATGATCATCTCCTGTGGTGAATTCCATAGTTCAAATATGTGCATTGTGAGAATGAAATATGCTGGATCAGACCCAGGGCTATGAAGTTCAGCATTCTCTTCCCACAGGGGACAACCAGTTACCCTTGGGAAGACTACAAGTAAGTCATGATCACAATATCAGCCTCCTGTACAGAAAATGCAGTCATACTCACTCTGCTCCTTAAAGCTGGTGTTCATAAAAAGTCACTATGTGATAGAGGACAATCTTCTATCTGCAGGCATCCTCTGATGGCAAATTTGAAGACAAAGAACTGTAAGAAGTTTGATAAGAGCCCTGAAGCTGCCCATCACCATTTAACACTTGGATACCACGCTGCTCACTGTCTCCTACAAATTTATGACTGTGCCAGTTTGTGTTAAAACACAAGGAAGGACCTGCAGTTGTTACATCTAGACTGATCCTGATCTTACTTTGATGTCACATATTACAATCACTTAGACATTTCAAGGAAACCTGATAAAATAACTTTCTAGGAAGACTAAAGAGTAGACATGGGCACGACTTGGCGAAATTCTCGTTTCCGTTTCCGTTCCTCGTTTCCGTTACGCAACGGAAACGGTAACGACAATTACTCCGCCAGAACTCGAACTCGAACCGATAAAAGAAAAATTGGGTCTGATTTGTCATTGTCGTTCCTGGCATCGCAGCGTTCGTGCGATGCCAAGCGGCACAGAAAAAAAGTTTTAAAAATAAAAAAGCCCCGATTCCCGGGCAAAAAAAGCAGGCAAAAATATGCCTGCCTGAGTGAGTGCACCTACCAGAGGGGTGGTTTTTTTTGGGGGGGGTCCCCGGCCTCCCCCCTCCTGTCCTGGGCTGCTCTGGTGGGGGGCATCCTCGTCGTCTCGCTAACTTGCCAAGCGTCGGCACAGAAAAAAAGTTTGAAAAATTAAAAAAACCCTGATTCCCGGCCAAAAAAGCAGGCGAAAATATGCCTGTCTGAGGGCATCTACCAGAGGGGTGGTTTCTGGGGTGGGGGGTCCCTGGCCTCCCCCCCTCTCCTGTGCCGGGCTGCTCTGGTACCAGGCTGGGGGGGCATCCTCGTCGTCTCCATTTGCCATGCGGTGCGGGGGGGATCCAAAATGGCGACCACAATTTTTTTTTTGAAATCGTGGTCCAAAAACCCACCAAAGCACTGCAGAAACATGCGAAAATTAGTTATTTTAAATGCTTGAATTTTTACAGTAGCAGCAGTGGGTTTTTCTTGCAATAAAACATCTCCATTGATTTTGTTTTATTTTATTTTTATTTTTTTACACCTGCGCACGCGCAATGATGGGCTGGCCATGGGATGGGACCATGCAAATTTTTGGAGCCATCCCACCAATCGCATGGCCAGGTTTTGCTGAGACTTCTGGATGTGCCAGAGAGGGCATATAAAGCCCACCAACCCTAAGCCTAAACCTAAGCCTAACCCTAACCCTAACCCATATGCCAGTACACTGTGTTCTTAGTGGGCCAGAGGCACCCAGAGATGCAGCCCACTAACCCACCCTACCCTAAGCCTAGCCCTTACCCCCTAACCCCATGCTCTGGGAAGTCAAATCGCGCTAAATCGCGGTTGAAACGACAAACGACAAATGACACGACAAAACGACAAATTTTTGAAAAATTTCGCGACAAACGGAAACGACCCGAAACGGACCCATCCCGACAAACGACAAATATTTTTTTCTGGTCGTGCCCATCTCTACTGAAGAGCATAAATCATGCACAAAACCTGGGTTACCCAAACATCAGAAAGTGGATTAGTTCATTCATATGCTTTCCTAACTGCATTTGACCTCGCTGAAATCTCAAATGTAGAAACATGACTCCAGAGATTTAAGAGGCACTTGCTGTCCATTTCCTTATGGTACTGCTAATTAGTTAATTTGTGAAAAACAAATAAGATACAATTAGTGTGCTACTTTGATATTTCACTTCTAAGGACAGGAAGATGATTACCTTCAAAAATAGTAAGACTTAAATCTTAGTAAGGATCTAAATTACACTTGTTGAGTTGTGAAGAAAAGCAAATTCATTTAATCCCTATTTGCATGTGCCAATTAGCTAAGTATTAATCAATCTTCTATATAAATGGAAATGAGGACACTAAGCCCTCTTTGGCAAGATAATATTTCTCATTAACACAGTACAACCTCCTAACACTTCAACATAGAAAAAGAGTATCTCTTTTGTGCACAGAAAAACCCAAGCAAACTGACCATAGCATGGACCAAAGTCATTAAGGGAAACTTCACCCTTTCTATTTCTGCTTTGAACTCACAGCTGAATCACACAAATGATAACACGGACAGTCCCACTATTAGAGTCTTAAAAATTTTAATTTTTTTAAGCTTAAGTTTTCCTAAAATATATATTTCAAGTTATATATTTCTTTTAAAGTGAAAGTTTTAAATCTTACTCATGATGATTAGAAACTTGGTAATGCCTGCATAATATAACTCAAGCAGACTCCTCCATTAAATTGTGAGATCCAAACAGGCTAAACTAGAAGTCATTTGGAGGAACTAAGATTAGATCTCTTGCTCCCTATTCTAAACCTTTCCAGAAGTCAAAGAGGAAGATGTACAGTATTATGCTGACTAACTGGCATGCTATTTGTTTAGTCCAAATTTTATCAACATCCCTTGTTAACCTTGCTTAGCTTGGTGCTCTTTCACCACTTATGACCTAAACTAGCAGTTTGTTTCAGCCACAGGGATGCCAATACACATAATACAGTGTCCCCACACATTGTCCATTTATAGGTCTTGGTTCAGGTTTTATTCAACACACTACAATGGACACACCCAAGATGGTACCAGGTATGCTTTTCAAAGAACATGTATGCATTGCACACATGTTCAGAGACACACCCATAAGGGATCTTCAAATATGGCAATAGTGCATCTTGACATAGATTGGACTGAGTATATTACACTCAGACAGAGCTATGCATAAGGTTTTTTTTAATTAAACAAAAAGGATTCGCAGATAGCACAGATTCATAATGAAGTAATATGGGGAAATACAGGCTCAAAAGGAGCAACCGTGCATGGCTGAAAGGATTAAAGAGAAGAATCTATCCCCAAAACACACATGCACACACATGCATACTCACACAAGAAAGGAGGGTAGATTGAGGAGCCAGCAATGAGTAGGAAAATTTATTTATTTATTTATTTATTTATTTATTTATTTATTTATTTATTTATTTATTTATTTATATATATACTGCCCGTCTTCCCAAAGGACCTGCAGGTGGTGAACAAAGAGGGCAAGACAAGCATACTCCTAGGAGACAGATAAGTGACAAACATTGCCTGTCCTTCATCTTGATAGAATGTCTTGGGGTTGTGGAGTGTGGGAACTCCAGGGTCAGTTGAAGGGTTGAGGTAGAGATAAACACAGAAAGAAGTACTTCTGAAACTGAGCCAAACTCAACTCGAGTTGAACCCTGAACCTGCACCATGAATATGACTGCTGTCTGTATTTTTATGTGATTTCCCCCCAGGCTGACTAGTGCTCTGGTCCCTTATTATTAGTCATGTTTACCATCTTGTCTTGTCTTCCTATCTGGCTAATCCAGAGGCAATGGATCTCGACTGGGCCATTTACTAAACAGGAGGACAAGAGGAAGCGTGTTTTTGGATACTTGCTTTCCCAGAACTCCGAGAATCCTTTAGTATGGAAGCAAAATAAGGTGATTTAATAAATCCGGCCTCCCTACAAGAGGGCTCTTCTGTGAGATGACATGGTGCTTTGCACCTGCAGAAAGTGATGACTGTGAAAGACAAGAGAAGGCTTGTTGGCAGGGTGTGCAAGTCCTGAGTAGAACTTAAAAAGGGAAGTCAGCTCCCTAGGAATGGCTCTCACAGTCATGTAAAGGGTACATAACTATTCATTAAAAAAGTTCTAGAACAGATGCCGGGGTTTTCAAGAAAAAGAGCAGAAAATAAGTTTATATGCTATATAGGTGGAACAGAAGGAAATGGCTCATAAAAATTGTTAAAACTAATGCTACCCTTGCTGTCATGTAATGCTAGAAAACTAATCAGCATTTCATAGCATGAGACTCGAGTGTAGTAAACAGAAGAATAAATCTAAGCCTCACCATAATGGTGAGTGCCTTTGCTCAGCTCTTTTGCTCTCACACCACTGAACGTTCCAGCAGAAAATGAATAGTGGTTAGATTTTTAACAAATGGGTTGCTATTTGTTTCTTGGCTTTGCACCAGCTACATGTACCCTAGTCAAAACAATTATTAATATTTAAAATATTAAGAAGCTACATAGCACCTTTAATAAATATTTTCTTTACAAGCTCTCAGGGAGATGTCATATATTTCCAGTCCCCAAGGACTGGGAGGTAAAGTTGGAATTGTAGATGAAGTCTTTCATACATATACATTCATAACAAATGACCACGGGCTTGGCAAGAGACAGTAAATCTACTTTATTATGGTCAGTAAAATTGTATTGGAAGGCAAACCTGAATGAATGGCTTTTATCTGTTCATTCTGAAAGCAATCAAAATGGAACTTACAGGCCTTTCGACAACACTGTATAACCTGAGTATTTCTCAGAGATGCAGCAACTTTTACTAGCATTGTGACTAGCAACCTACCAGTACTTTCTATATTAACTAAACATCACCTGTAGGTTCTGTGATGTTATTTATCTCATTGAGGATGCTGTCTCTAATATGTAGGCAAAACAACAGCAAATCTGCCTACAAGATTTAGATATCATATGCTGCCATCTTTATTTGGAAGGTGAAGCAACTACTGCCCAGACACTTGAACTCTGGACATCGTGGCCTGTCTGCCTTGAATTTGGCTGGACCTAAGATACCAAGAAATCTAAGCACATTAAGAATAGGTAAAACTACTGGATTTACATATGGCTAACTTAACACTTCCTGTCCTGAATCTAAAAGATAACACACAAGATCGTTCAGGGGAAATATGGCAGCACTTTTCAAATATTTTAAAGTTTGTGAAACAGAGGCGGGAATGGATCAGTTTTCAATAATTGTAGACATTTCCTAGTGGCCTTTAGTTACAGGAAGTCAGATTTTAGCTGAATATGAAGAAAAATCTCCTATAGAGAAGTACAACAATGGAACGAATTACCTCCAAATGTGGTGAGTGTTCCAACACAAGGCATTAGCGAGAAATTGAGACAGCCATCTGCCAAATATATTTTAATTTGGATTCCTTCACTGAAAAGGAGGTTGGACTTAGTGGCCTTATGGGTTCCTTTCTCCATTATTTTATGATTCTGTGCTCTGAAATATACTGTTTTCTATTACAGTGGTTCACAACCTTGGGTCGCCAAATGTTTTTGGACTACATCTCACAGAAATCCTGGCCAGGACAGCTAGTGGTGAAGGCCTCTGAAAGTTTTAGTTCAAGATCTTCTGGAGACCAAGGTTGGGAACCATTCTTCTATAACAGCATACTTTTACCAGACAAACTCAAGGATGTGGAATCTGAAATGTTTTGTTTTAAATACTTCTGTTTGTTGGTCACTCTTATGCATGTGTGTATGTAACTCACAGAGTTTTTCACAACACCAAGTGTTTTGGGGGTGGACAATTGGAATAAGCTGTTTCCAAGGTTACAGGATGAGGGCAGGGTATTGAGAATCAGATGAATGATGTAATATGTTGTCTTCTAGGTTCAAGCCATGAGATAGCCAGTCTGTAAATCCAGAAGTTTTACATCTTTTCTAAAGTGTATGGATTCAATGGAAACTCTATTTCAGTCAAAGGCAAGGCAAATAGGCCATGCTGAGCTAGTATCTAGACAGTGTTTGTCCCAATGTCTTAATCAAGATGGCAATCTTATGATTTTTGAGCTATATATATCTTCACCAGATGGGAGGTAAATCTGTTTTTTATGAACTTCTTATAGTCCTTGTTAGAGTTCTTCAAAAATGGAAGGTAAGGTGTGAGATGACTCATCTGTGATCACCAAGTAATCATTAGCAAACCACCATCTGGAAGCCTCAATCAATAGTCCACCAGAGTACTTCCAGAGAAGTCATTTGTATTTCTTTAAGTTCCTTATAAAGGCCTGATTCCAATTTTAAACCACACACCCCTACAAATGACTGTTCTCTCAGTATGTACAGGAATACATATTTTGGCCCTATGAGTTCACACATACCTATGACCTCCCTCTGAAATCCCTTGGTTTACTTTATATCACTTCCTTTCCCAGTCTGAAACTTAGACTTCTAAACCCCTCCTGCTGCTGGTAGTTTAATTCTATGGCTCCTCCACTTTTGTTAAAAAGATAATATAAAAAAGCAACAATCACAAACAGAGAAATCAGAGGATATGAATGTACTAGGTACTGGAAGAAGCACTAGGACAGCAGTAGGAACATTTAAAAACAGAAGGTGTAAGGAACTTGCAGTCCAAGCTCCAACTGCTGCTGTCAATGTGTATCTTTATTGCATTACACTTTCCAAAGAAATTCTTTCCTACACATTTCCTAGAAATGATAGGTCTATCTAAGACAGATCATGAACATATGCTGTCAGGTGGATGGAGTTTCACTGCAAAAAAAAAAAAATGAAATTGCTAAAATAAGGAGGGGAATGAGAGGGAAGAGATGTAGGGAGAAAGAGAGAGAGAGAGAGAGAGAGAGAGAGAATTGTGGAAGTATTTCACAACTGGACAAGAGAGTGGATTCAAAATGTTTTTATTCACTGGGTCAGGTCAAACAGAGACATTATAATAAATAAAACATTTCTTGTTATATTACTAAGTTTCACTCTATGTTCTGCTTTGTTACTACTGAGTTAAACAGTCTTCACCCACATGGAGAAAAGCTTCAGGAGACCCGTAGCTAACTGTCCAGCTCTATACAAAGATGTGCATACAAGCTACATGAGAAACCACCCACGATTGCCTGTTGATTTGGCAAGAGGGCACAAGAAGATGAGGCTTTTTTAAAGTGTTTTGAGAGCTATATGAGTTAGTCATCAAAACTAGTTTAAACAGTGATCCTGGTAAATGCATATAAATCCCATACTTTCTTAAAACCAAATAACAAGAACAAGAACCTTCATTCAGTTGATGGACTGAAGCATAGGCAAATATGTAAACTAGAGCTCCCATTTTGAGTCAAGGACCTAGGCTGATCCTCATTTTACTTTAGCACGTTAGAATCTTGCCTAGTGGAAAAGTTACATTTTAAAGTAGTCCTCTTAGAATCTCTGAGGATGCTTGGCTGTGCTGGCTGGGAATTACCATCCAACATAATTTTTCTGAGCATTGTCCACATTGAACTCAATCTTGAAAGCATGTTCCACATAGATTCAGCTGCCTTGCTTCCTCCCATAATCTTTGCCTTGTGTATGCTTGAGTGGGGAATTTTACCTATAGAAAAGCTTTTCATGAGGCTGGTGAATATTGACATTTTGAGGGAAATAGTACATTTTTAATTTTATTAAGAGTGCTTCGGTAATATAAAGGGAAAAGCCATGAAGCAAAAAATAACAGCACCAAGCTTGATAATAGATAACATTGCCCACTTGTGTGTGATGTGCCATGCCTTTTCTGTCCCGAAGCATAAAAGTCTATCTAAATAACTATACATAAACACTCAGACCAGTCTGCATCATCTTCAAAACACATTTGCGATTTCAAAATGTCATATAATTGCAGACCTCCTATAGGAAACTCTGGGAAGGCACACCAAAAAGACCGTTTAAGCCAGTGGCTCCCAACCTTCCTAAAGCTGCGGCCCTTTAATACATTTCCTCATGTTGTGGTAATACCTTGCCCTGCCTAGAAGAGGCCACAAGCCCCCTTTGGCAGGCCACTGCCACAGGTGCCATAGAGAACATCCCTCTAAAGGCAACCTCAGCCAATTGCGGCCTCTGGTGCCATTGACTGACATCCCCTCCAACCTATCTAGCTGTAACTCACTCTTTTCCCCCTTCCCCTCCTCCTCCAGACCCAAGCCTTTTGTATCTTTTTCTTCATTGGCTCATGACGACCCCTGTGAAATGGTCATTCAACCCCCAAAGGGGTCCTCATGCCCAGGTTGGGAAGCACTACTTTAAGCAGTGTCATTTCCTTACTGCTTCCTTAGGAAGCATCTCTTGAATCTGAACACTTGCATTTTAAACTTGATAGGGCCTTTTGTTTTGATTAACTAGATAAAAGTGCTATTTTGAATTCAAATGCCTGGTTTGATTTGCAAATGTATGTTTGTCAGGAGCAATTTTTTGAAGTCACACAATCTACAAATCCCACTGAGGAGCCAGTGGTTAAACTGCTGCATCAAAGTCAAAACTATGCTTATAACCCGGAGTTCAGTCTGCTATCCTTCTGCGGTCAGTAAAATGAGTACTTAACTCACTGTGGGGAGCAATGTGTAGCATGCATAATTAACTTGTAAACTACATAGATTGTTCTTTAAGTGTTCTACCGTGTTATACTTTTTTTAATGACAACTTTGTGTGGAAGAAAACAAAAAACAAAAAGCCATGCATCCACAATTGAAACAAGTATGAGATATATTGAAAGGAAGGAGCCTCAGAGAACAGTAAATAACTCTGCAACTGCTCCATAAGGTGAGGTTAGGTGGTATACCAAATTTATTTATTGTCTCTGGGAACCTCATAATCTATGTCTGTGGAGATTTTCAGTCATCCAGGTGATGTTATCCAGGAATTGAGTCAGACTGAAGAAGCTACTTGGATGAGTAGCAAAATGTTTTGATGCCAAAAGAAGTCCAGCCATGACTCAACTCCTGGACTCACAACCTATGGCATTACCAACTGGTGATTAGAGATGGGTGTTTCATTTCAGAAGGGGACTGGTTCTGCAGTGAAACATACCAGCACAGCTGGCACTTGGAACGAAGTCCCACCCTCCAGAACAAAATCGACCACTGTCTTACCTTGCTGTAGTTCACGCTGGTGAAATTCCAACCAGGAAGCAGCCTCCAGTGTGTCATCTTTTCCTCTCCCTGATGCTGGCCAATCAGATAGGGAGGCGGGATGATGCATGTCCTTGCATAGCTCCTGATTGGCCAGCGCCAGGTTTGGAGGCTGTTTCCTGGCTGGAATTTTGCCCAGCACAAACTACAGCAAGGTAAGAAAGTGATTGATTTTGTTCCGGAGGATGGGACTTGGTTCTAAGCACCAACTGTGCTGGCATGTTTCATTTCAGAACCTGTCCCCTTCTGAAACAAAATGCCCAACTCCAGTGGTGATCCATTTTCCATTTGCACTCTAGTGACATGGAATTGTAGCAGTATGAACAGCAAGGGACACCAGTGTACTAAACAAACCCTGAGTTATGGCATAGCTCTTTTTGAAGAAAAACAAGGAGGTATTGGCTTTGAA
>JAHTLZ010000007.1:12880114-12891093 GCA_023846285.1 Phrynocephalus versicolor | reverse complement strand
GCATATTGGATACTGCTGTCAAAATTCTGTATATTGAACATATGAGTTTGGTTTAATAAGGATTTTGGCATGTTTTATTCAGGAAGAATTACGGTACTCCTCCCTTTTATTTTCACTCCCTGAGGGTACTTTGAGAGAAGAAACAAAGAATAAACTTAATAACTTGCACCTGAATGAATAATGCTATGAAGAAAGACTGCAATTTTAAGCTTCCAGAACCCGAAGAGGGTAATATTTATAAGTCCCCATTGCTTACATTTTTCATCTAGATTATATCATGGTGGAAAGATAAAATACATTTATACAATAGGTTTATTATAATGCTATACCTATGAAAACCCCACTTTTATACTGATATTTAAGGAATTTCACAGTGGCAGTGAAGCTATGAGTCTTTTTGTTCCTGTGCTCAAATGCCAGACACAGAGCTGGTTCTTGGGCTGACCGGTGGAAGATACCTCACTCCTAAAAAATTCAAGGTCAGGAACCCCTGTATCCCTTAATCCCCAACAGTCAGATTAATGTGTGCAGATTTGTGCCTCCTTATGCAACATGATTTTTCAGCAACTATTCATGCTAAATTTCCTTGTGAACAGACAGAAGGGAAACTCCAGTGGCCAACATCCTCTTGTGTGCTTATACTAACATATCTCAAGTGACATAACTTTCAGGGACCTGTCCAATAGGTTATTGTCTAACTAATGAGCCTGTTCAGGCCACTGTCTACCTAATGAGCCATTTCAGACCAGGGCAATGTGAAACCAAGATGAATTAGAAATTGGAGGCCTCACCACTAACTTTCCTCAGACTGCCAAAGCTTCTTGTATGAGTAGCGCAACGTTTTGATCTTTCAAGAAAAGAAGCCCAGTTGCCATGACTCAACTTCCAGATAATCTCACCTGGGTGACTGAGAATCTTCACAGACATACTCCCCATGTTGGGGACTGCAGAATTGGTGAAAAGGGAGTATTTAATTTTCAAAAAAATGCTGCTGGTGGTAAAAATCATTGCTTTTACTGATTTTATCATGATCCTTATGCAGTGCAAATAATCCAGCAGGATTTATCCATTATCTATTTTGTGCTGATTCATGCAGCAGACAATTTGTACAATGATTTCTTAACTTGATGCAATTTACCTCCAAAGGTTATACCAGTTGTCTTACAGTGGGATAACTACACAAGAGGATTTGGGCTATCAACAGTAGCTGAAATCCAGCAGTAACTCACAACTAGAATAGGTCCATTGAATCAATGGAGAAATTGACTCACCAAATCTCCATGGCTTATTCTTGTAGTGACTTACTCTTGGATGTCAGGCATTGTTTCTACTGAGAGCAGAAGCTAGTGCTGCTAGCAGGATTTAAAGACTTAAGATATATATATATGCATGGGATTTCCCCCCTTTCTGTCTTGTGCGCACCATGCCACCATGCCCAGTTTTAAACATGAAGAAGTAGCCGTGTTACTCTGTCTCAGCATGTGGACAAAAGAAAATTTAAAGCATCAGAAAACCAAAATACTGTAGCACTAACAATTTTATGTTCCCTATCTGAAGAATTTTGATCCATGAAAGCTCACAAGAAAATAAAATTGTTAGTTTTTAATGTGATACAATATTTTGTTGCTTTGTTTTACTTTGCCCTCTTTTCTTTTGACAACATTTAAATACAAAGCCGTGATTTTGTGGATGAAATTGTGATTTGTGTGTGTGTGTGTGTGTGTGTGTGTGTGTGTGTGTGTGTGTGTGTGTAAGATTTATCCTCATTCTTCAGCCTTGCTCATGGGTAAGATACTGTGGTCTTAAACTCACTACTATCTCTGTTCTGTTTCACCTTTCTTTAAAATGGCCTGATAAAGAAAGCACAGAGGTGTCACTTATGAAGCAGTTGGAAATATATTAGTAAAGAGTAGAGATGGGCACGACTTAGCGGTATTTCCGTTTCCGTTTCCGTTACTCGTTTCCGTTACTCTACGGAAACGGAAACGGGAATTACTCCGCCAGACTTCGAGCTCGAACCGACGAACGAACAATTTGGTCTGATTTGTCGTGCTCGTTACTTGCATCGCGCGATCGCGCGCGATGCCAAGCGGCACAGAAAAAAAGTTTTTAAAAGTTAAAAAGCCCGGTTCCCGGCCAAAAAGCAGGCGGAAATATGCCTGCCGTGCCTCAGGGCACCTACCAGAGGGGTGGTTTCTGGAGGTCCCCGCCCGGCCTCCCCCCCTCCTCCGTCCTGGGATGCTCTGGTGTGGTGGTGGGACTCGCCCGCCGCAAAAAGCCCAGTCTCGCCGCCGGCCGCCAAAGCGCAACCAAGCGGCACGGGCGGCACAGGAAAAAACTTTTTTAAACTCTCCCCCGGGTCTCCCCCCCACCCATTCCCGGGCCAAAAAGCAGGCGGAAAATGCCCGCTTGACTAAGGGCACTCACTCAGTAGGGCACCTACCGGAGGGGGGGGTTTCTGGTCTGGAGGGGGGTGTCCCGGCTTCCCCCCCTCCGTCCTGGGCTGCTCTGGTCTGGTGGGACTCGCCGCAGGCTCGCAAAAAGCCCACTCTCGCCGAGACGCCGACGGCCGCCGCAAACGCAAGCGGCACGGACGGCGCAGGAAAAAACTTTTAAACTCTTCCCCCACCCATTCCCGGGCCAAAAAGCAGGCGGAAAATGCCCGCTTGACTAAGGGCACTCACTCAGTAGGGCACCTACCGGAGGGGGGGTTTCTGGTCTGGAGGGGGGTGTCCCGGCTTCCCCCGTCCGACTCCTGGGCAGCCGGACTCGAGTCGCCTCGTCGCCATGCCATGCGGTGCCGGCGGGGGATCGAAAATGGGGCGGCGAATGCTATATTGTTTTTGAAATCGTGGTCCAAAAACACACAAGCACAACAGAAACACGCGGAAATGTATGAACTGCCAGATTTTTCACAGTAGCAGTGGTTTTTTTCTTGCAACAAAATGTCTCTCCTCTCCTCCTGTGTCCTCCATTGATTTTATTTTATTTTATTTTATTTTACACCTGCGCAGTGTGCAATGATGGGCTGGCCCAGTGGCCTGGCCAGCCATGTGGGAGGGGACGACCATGCAAATTTTTGGAGCCATCTCACCAATCGCATGGCCACTTGGCCACTGAGACTTCTGGGATGTGCCAAAAAGCCCCCTAAAACTTGCCCTAGCCCCCTAACCCGCTAACCCTAATCCTTGACTCCTTACCCATACGTCACAGACTGTCTTCTTAGTGGGTCAGAGAGGCACCCAGAGGTGCAACCCAATAGCCCACCATAACCTTACCCGTCATTAGCCTAACCCTAGCCCTAACCCTAATCCACCTTAGCCCATAGCCAGATTGACTTGCATTGCACTACACACGCAAGTACGATTCCCTTCTGTGGGACGTGATGGCAGGTGCGACCCGCTCGTGGGACAAGGTGGTTGAGCAGGTGCAGTGGCACTGCCTGGCCTGAAAATGGCTGGCGACACGCTCATACCACGGTATCAAGTACTCGAGCAGGTCTCACTCTGCCTGCAAATGGTATACATAACCATATGGTTGTGCATGCCATTTTGCAGCAGCAGCAGGTGAGGATGGGAGACCCCCATGTTGAGGGGTCTCTTGGAGCCTGCTGCTGCTGTCCCTTCCTTTATAGCGGGCCGGCGGAGGCACCCACCCCACAGAGGTGCCTCCAGGAGCCCGCTACCCCCCCAAAAAAACCAGTATAACGATAATGAAAAAAAACAAAAAACGAAACGACTAATTTTTTCCGATTTTTCGCGAAAACGGAAACGAAACGACTCGGACCCTAGCCGAAAAAGAAAATGAAAACGAAGTTTTTTTCCTGAGTCGTGCCCATCTCTAGTAAAGAGGTTTGATCAGTAGGGCCAGTAGGGGAAGATATCAAATTCTAATGGTAATATTATTTAGAATTAGTTCACCATTACATGCTCACTTCCATTGGTTCTCAGTGGCACTTTCTATTATGGCCCCAAGCAGAGCTTGGAAAGTTACTTTTTAACACAAGTAATAGGCTAGAAAGCCCCTCAAGAGCATTTAGTTACCTGTATAGTTGCAATTAACCACCACAATCCTTTACTATTTTTCAAATGTAACTAAAGTTGATACTTGAAGTACTTTTGGAGAAGATGAATGCTAAAAACCATGGGCCTGTGGTGCAAAAACACATCACCTCATTTGTTGTTGTTGTTGTTGTTGTTGTTGTTGTTTAGTCATGTCCAACTCTTCGTGACCCCATGGACCAGAGACCCCATGGCCACCCACAATACAAACAACAGTGCACAGAACAGCAGAGAAAGTACTGCACGAGTCAACACTTGAACCATATATTATTACTCCAGCATTTAGTATGACTATAACCTCAGGTTTTTACTCCTTGTATAAGGAAATAACTTAAAAGTTACAGTAACACCACAAAAGGAGTAAAGCCATGCCTCAAAACATTACATATAGTAATTTTAATTTTGTTACTGGGATTTTTTTAAAATAAAAAAGCAACTAGTTATTAGCACTGAGATTCTTGAAAGCTCTGGGCATAAAAATATAACTCAAGCATTATTTTCTCAAGAAAACAGAGACAATCTGGAGTTAATGTAATTAGAACTGGCTTTGGTAGGCCATTGCAGTTGGTCAACTGACCTCAACTGGTCTCCTTCCCTGTTAGGAAGAATTGTGAGGAATGCTTAAGCTCTGACATTTCTATCCCTCCTGTAAGGTTTTATTGTTAAAGAATCCTACTGCTATAACCTCAGTGTTTGGCTAGGTTGACCCACAGGGCTTTTATAACCTTTTTGTAAACTTAAGTGCCAATCACTAGGCTGAATGCAATTACTCTTTAGAGATGAAGTAGACCTTTCCTCTGGCTTTGAAGGCAAGAAAACAGCCTCAGGTATTTAGGTAACTGCCTGAACTTTTATAATTGGTACAAACTGTCTGTAATAATTCCAGTTTGCCTTGCACTGCCACCCAACAGCTCTGCTATTTTAGGTTAATACACTTATCGTAATGTTATATGATATCAGCATAAGAGCCTGAAGCTCAGTAAAATTCTGAGACTGACATCTCTCTGGGCCATTGCTCTTTAAATTATATACTAACAAAATAACCTTCAATTGATCCAGTTAAAGTCAAGATAATGCACTAGGATAGTAAACACTGGACATTAGTTTCTTAAATGCAACTAAGGTATTGGCACTTGAATTATATCAGTTTATCTGATAATATGGTAGACAATCTCGAGTTTCAAGATAAAATAAATATAAACTATATTATAAAAAGACTAAACTATAAAGATAATTCATCTTGATATACTATCTAACACTTCTTTTAGGTCACAGTTCTCCAACCATCAATAGAAGGCAATCTTCAAAAAGAAGAACCTGTTTTTGATAGCCAAAGACAAATTCCAGACATAGGGTCCCAGACTATTTTGCTCTAAGTGTTCTTCAGAGGTGGTCAACTTGTTTCTCTAGCTATTTTGGACTTCTTCTCCCAGAATCTCTGACCACACCGCCTAAGGTTTCTGGGACCCGAAACCTAAACTATCTGGACAGCCAAATGTTGAAAATCAGTGATCATAGGGATTCATTGGTTCTAATTTACTAGTGAACAGGGAGCTTAGCTTTGACAAATTGGATTTTCCACTGGCAACAATCTTAAGGGGCACTTCACTTCCTGGAAAGCTGGAAAGAGTCATGCATCTTCTATATTTGTGTTGGTATTCTGTTCAGACTATATGACTGAAGAACGCATGTCTGGGAGCAGAACCAGTGTAAAAATGGGAGCAGTTGATAAACACACAGCCCTATCTGCATTATCATATCACACATGAAAGTTACTTCTGAAGCAGCATCTGAAATACAGGAAAAACTACAAAAATCTGCTCCCCATGTCTACAGTGCTGGACCCTTTTAGTTTGCCAAGAGAGGACATGCAGGTCAAACAAGGGACAGAATAGGACAGTGATAGGCATAAAAGTCCAAATACAAATTTATATGTGAAAATTTAGAAACTAGACATGATTTTTATAATTTAAACAGAATTGTTTACTTGATAGGTTATACAGTGACTGGTGTGCTGGCCTGGCCTGGGGCTACTTATCAAGATTGATAACTTCCAGGTGAATGATCTGCTTCCTTCATGGTTCCTCTTCTTAAATCAGCCGTGGACTCACTGGACAGCTCTTTACATAGGAGATAACTATAAAATCGGGTTTGTCCTCTGGTCGCTCTACAAACAGTGGCATTCTTTTGTAAAAGATGGCTGGCCTGCCTCGCACTTTAAGTTAAGGTTAATGGAAGGCTACAGAAAGCACCCTCTTACTGAACTCAGTGAGAATCCTGATGCTTGACTTCATTGATTTCATCAAAGTCCTCACAGCTCATATTCTGAGGAGGCTTAATTTGTTATGTTGTCTCTCTCATATGGCACACATGCTCTCAGGGAAACTCAGAAAATAATTTTAGTGGTTTATAAAAACCTGCCCAGGTTGCAACACAAACTTTTGCTTCTTAATAGAATGGAAATGAAGGAAAAGTTTAGAAGGGCTGGTCTTTGGAAAAGCTTTTGGAAATAGTTTTGAAACTGAGGGAGGGGCAGATATGCATGAGCTTTCTCCAAGACCCTCAAATGATATCTGAAAAATTTAATAAGTACTTCCAATATGTGCTTTAGAAGATATTTAGCAATATCCAGGTTTTGGATGTTGACCTCATGCATCTCTACTTATGGCTGACCATGGGACTAACATGGTCTTCCATTTTATCTTTTCAAGCCTGTGAAACTGGCTATAATGGAAATAAAATGGGCAGGAGGACCATGCACCCTGACTTAAGCTCTTTGCTGGAATGATCCATAAAAAAATCTGCACAGACACTGAAGTGATTGCTCTCTTCATTTTAAATATGCTTCAAAGTTCGGTGTCCCAAGTCCAAATGTAGAAGCAAAATGTGGAGTGAAAGGTCAGCAAAACCGGGAGCACAGGCATTGATCCTGAAAGAATGGATTAGCTCATGTTCATTTCCTCGAGGACACTGATATCATCAGAGAACCCTACCCTTATCCATACATCATGCTTGCTTTGTATTGGCAGACAAAGCTAATTGAACGTGCTTTAGAACTGTTGTGGAGGGGAAAGCAGAGTGCCTTCTCTGTGTGCGTGCAGGCTTTGCTATATAATACACAAGGGTTTCTTAGCAGGCATTAATCCGTGTCAATAGGCTGTCACCATTCCTATGAAATATCGCAGCCCATACATAATTAAATATGGAAAGGAGACGGAGCCAGAACATCACTCCTCCTTCAGAGTGACCAAAAATTCTTAATATTTTCCTCCTTGCTTAATCTATTTCATATCTCCAGGCAGGTATCTAATGCAGGAGCTGAAGGTAATTTATGAGGTGTCCAGTTTGTCAGCGTTTAACTGAATATAGGCACTGGGAACTACATCAGCACTTAAGTAGGTTTCCATTTCAAGAGTGAGAATACCGTTCATCACTCCTTTGTGTGGCCTAAGAGGCTGTTAAGTGCTAGCAGCAGCTCAGCCTGTTACATACTCCTTCTAACCTTTGGAAAGTAGAGCTGTTTGGGGAAGAAACACAGAATCTGTCTCTGTGGTCCTGATCTACTATCTAATCCCACTGTCCTGCTCCTGAAGATGTTATGGGCACTGTGATTCCCTGAACTTGTGGCAGCAGATTTAAGAGCTGCATAGTAAGGTCTTTGTAAACAAAAGGTACTACAATAGTCCTTGAGTATTTGAGATTCTCAATCATCCAGGTTTGCTTATCTGGGAGTTGAGTCATGGCAACTAGTCTTCTTTTCTTGTGGCTTTCACACACACCTGGCTATTGTCCATCTAACAAGCCTATTCAGGCCATTGTCGACCTAACAAGCTTATTCAGACAAGGGTACCTCAACATGCTTTCCAACATATCTTGTCTTCCTCACCCCATTATACTGTTTTGTTTTTAACTTGTGGACGTGGTGACTCCAAGCTCGCTAATTCTAAAAAGGGGGAAATTGATTTTATTGTGCTTAAATCACTTAAAGGAAACCAGAAAAGGAAGCAAAGAAAACAAAGATACCCCAACTCAGCAAAATCAGAACAATGAAAAACATAAGCACAAACTCAACTGGAAGATGAGCAAATGTCCAGATAAATTTCTGTCAGTAGTTGCTGAGTTGTAAAGTCCTCAGTTCTTTGATCAGCAGCAGGTGGCTGCCTCCTATTGGAAATAATAGAAAATATCTTCCACTATTGCAGTATGATTCATTTAGCCAATGTAACGTCATTTGAAATCAATTTCTGGTGGCCACTAAATAATTCCAAGAAAGATGAATAATTTAACAGAAAATGTACATTGTGATGCTCCATGGTTAATAGACAATGATGGAAGAATTGCCTTAAGTTGCCACTCAATCTAGTACACATTCACTGCCGCACACATACATGCAGCTACAAAAAGATCATGGTGCTTCTGTTTGGAGTGCTTCTGGGTGTTGTGAAGTGGAGGCCTTAGAAAGAATCCATGAGCCTCCTAAGAGAAGGCTTTTTTATTTTTGGTTTGCAGGGGGAAATACTTCCATGCAGATAATGGAAATAGCATTGCAAACACTATGGTTATATTGAGCTATCCAGCCAACTGGATACCAATGATTAAGGTCTCTGGCTGTGGAGGTTAGGGGTTTTGAATCCCCACTGTGCATCCAGGGAGAAGAGACCGCTTTTGTAGTTATGGCCAAGCTGCACAGTCCCAGGATACTCCCAGAAGAAGGAAATGGTAAGCCACTTCTGTGTATTCCCTACTTAGAAAACCCAGGAAAGGGTCACCATAAATAAGAATTGACTTGATAACATACAGTTAGTATTATTGGTCGTGGCAGCAGCATGTGTGTGTTCTGTGCTGTTAAGTGAGCCTATTAGTGACCCGAATAGAGCCTTGTAGCACAGTGGGTCAACTGCTGCCCTGCAACTATAACTGGGGTTACTTGCAGCAATTTCAGGTAGCCAGCTCACGGTTGACTCAGCCTTCTAGCCTTCCGAGATCACTAAAATGAGTACCCAGCTCATGTGTAGCCTGCATAGATAAACAGTAAACCACTCAGAGAGTGCTTTCAGCATTATGGGGAGACATATAAGCAGAACATGTTGCTTTGCTTTTCAAGGTAAGTGAGACATTTAAGGAGTGGTTTTATCAGTTGTACTCCCCCAGTGAGTTTCCATGGCTGAGCAGGGATTTCAACCTTCTTCTCCGGTCTGTCACACTATCTACTACGTCACACTGGGAGCCTGTTCACACGACCCCTAAGATCCACTGGCCACTTAAATTCGGACCAGAGATCTTGGGGGTTCGTTGCTCTTCCTGTGTTCCCACCCCCTCCACACTCCTGGCTGCTATCTGTGTGAGGGGAGGGAGAAAAAAAGAAGAAAAAGAATGCCGGCTTACCTCTGTTCTGCCAGTCTCGCTCTGTTCTCGGCAGCATTCAGATCTCTTAAAGGGGCAGGGGGCAAAAAAACAACAAACAGAAGCGAGGAGAGCCCGGCACTCACTACATTACATCCGCATCAGGGATTTTCACCCCCGGAGAGCAGGTATTGTGATCTCCAGGTATAGCTGCCAAACCCACAGTGAGCTTCTGCCAGTTATGGGGTTCGGAAGAATCAGTGGTCCGACAGGGCACCTGACACCCATTTTCAGATGCGCAAGTTAGTCCATTACATACAGTAGATGAGACCTAGCCAAACAAAGTATAGATTTGTTTGTTGTTCCATTCCTTCTCCCAAGTGCTTAAACGCGGACATTATGTAGAAGCTTACTGGAAACTCTACATAGCTCTGGGAGAGTTCAGTGTTTTGAATATTAATGAATGGCAGCAAGAAGTGAGGTTATTTCCTTGAAACTGGGTCCAGACACGGACGGAGGCTGATGAGAATCTTAAGGCTGCATCACCACACTGCTGAGCCAGTTGGACTGCTTCTGCTTCTGGTTTTCTTGCTCTCTTTCTTTTTGCGGCAAGTGCTGGTTGCATGTCTCCCAAATATAGATTTTTGGGTAGGAGATATGTGCTTTTATCTTGTACTTGAAGATGGGAATTCATGCTGTGAAATAAGCATTCTTTGCCTTAATCATCATTCTGTAACAATTCCAGAATACAGTACTATTTGGTAGCTGCATCCTGATTAAAGCATTCCCCTTGATTAATTGTACTTTGGCTTTGGACAGTGCTGGTTTCTCCTAAAAGCCAGTTCACAATGCCTGGATTACTTGACTGCACATCTGCTCTCTTCAGTGTCTGCAAATATTTATACACATTTTAATGTTTCCCTGTCCGCTGTAAGATTTTACTGGTTTGCTAATCCTGATAGCATCATTCTCACTCCCTAAGATTTTCCATTCTACGATCCAATTGTGTAAACAGAGAGGCAAACAGTGTGTTTTGGGGTAGATTATTTTGTTTTGGCTCATTTTAAACAAAGAAGCTAAACTGGGATGTAATGCGGAGTTGTATATGTCTAAGATAGAATTACACGAAGGTCAAGAAAAACAGAGCAACTAACAGTGGCTGAAGTTAGAGTGAGAAACATTAGACTGGGTATCGTGAACAAAGGAAATTTGAAATAGTGTAGGGGCTGTCTGTAAAGCCTTATTTTTATGCAACTGGGATTCATGATGAGCCCCATTTCAGATTTCAGTGGAGAAGGGAGGGCAATGAGTGTTCAGCTAGGAGGCCAAATTTAAAGGGCTTTCCATTTATGCATACCAGATGAAATAAAAAAGTCTGTGTACTTTAAAAATACATGTGATGATTACAGTTTGTTTAAATAGCTGATGTAATAAATTAAAGCAATGTTACCCACAAATAGATGATTGTCTTGCCTCTTCCCTTTGAAATCAGATCTACAGCATGGTATCTGAAATTATATAATGATAGTCTTTCTTTCTTTCTTTCTTTCTTTCTTTCTTTCTTTCTTTCTTTCT
>JAHTLZ010000007.1:12850791-12876833 GCA_023846285.1 Phrynocephalus versicolor | reverse complement strand
CCCCCCACCCATTCCCGGGCCAAAAAGCAGGCGGAAAATGCCTGCCGTGCCTCAGGGCACCTACCGGAGGGGGGGTTTCTGGTCTGGAGGGGGGGTCCCGGCCTCCCCCCCTCCGTCCTGGAATGCTCTGGTCTGGTGTGGTGGGACTCGCCGCAGGCTCGCCCGCCGCAAAAAGCCCAGTCTCGCCGCCGGCCGCCAAAGCGCAAGCAAGCGGCACAGGCGGCACAGGAAAAAACTTTTTAAAACTCTCCCGGGTCTCCCCCCACCCATTCCTGGGCCAAAAAGCAGGCAGAAAAATGCCTGCTTGACTAAGGGCGCACGGCACCTACCGGAGGGATTGTTTCTGGAGGGGTGGTCCCGCCTCCCCCCCATCCTGGGCAGCCGGACTCGAGTTGCCATGCCATGCGGTGCGGGCGGGGGATCCAAAATGGGGCGGCGAACGCAATATTGTTTTTGAAATCGTGGTCCAAAAACACACAAGCACAACAGAAACACGCGGAAATTTATAAACTGCCAGATTTTTCACAGTAGCAGTGGGTTTTTTCTTGCAACAAAATGTCTCTCATCTCCTCCTCTGTCCTCCATTGATTTTATTTTATTTTATTTTTTGTACACCTGCGCAGTGCGCAATGATGGGCTGGCCCAGTGGCCTGGCCAGCCATGTGGGAGGGGATGACCATGCAAATTTTTGGAGCCATCCCACCAATCGCATGGCCACTTGGCCACTGAGACTTCTGGGATGTGCCAAAAAGCCCCCTAAAACCTGCCCTAGCCCCCTAACCCCCTAACCCTAATCCTTGACTCCTTACCCATACGTCACAGACTGTCTTCTTAGTGGGTCAGAGGGGCACCCAGAGGTGCAACCCAATAGCCCACCATAACCTTACCCGTCATTAGCCTAACCCTAGCCCTTGGACTAAACCCACCTTAGCCCATAGCCAGATCTACTTGCATTGCACTACACACGCAAGTACGATTCCCTTCTTTGTGGGACATGGCAGGTGCGACACGCTCGTACCAGGGGATCAGGTACTTGAGCAGGTCTCACTGTCTGCAAATGGTATGCATAGCCATATGGTTATGCATGCCATTTTGCAGCAGCAGCAGGTGAGGAGGGGAGACCCCCATGTTGAGGGGTCTCTTGGAGCCTGCTGCTGCTGTCCCTTCCTTTATAGCGGGCCGGCGGAGGCACCCACCCCACAGAGGTGCCTCCAGGAGCCTGCTACCCCCCCCAAACCAGTATAACGATAACAAAAAAATGAAAAAAACGAACCGACTAATTTTTGCGAATTTTCGCGAAAAACGGAAACGAGCCGACACGGGCTGCCTCCGACACACGACAACTCGAAAACGTCATTTTCCCGAGTCGTGCCCATCTCTAGTCCTAGATAGAGTCAAGCCAAACATATATGTGGGAGCCAAGATCACCAAACAAAAGCTGTCATTCTTCAGTCATGCAAGCTGACTCACTTGAAAAGACAATAATGCTGGCATTGGTCAGTAGCAAAAGTAAAAAGGACCACCCAAGGACTTGGTGGCTTGCACCATCAAAAGGGACACTGGAATGACCTTGATGGAGCTAAAAGAAAGGCATGGAGATCATCAATCCACAAAGTGTCCAAGAGTCAGACATGACTGTGTGGATAGACGAGATTCCTCTTCATTGTAGGAATAAGGAGTCCTTTCTATCTGTTGTGTTCTGTTCTTTTCCTGTGACTTGCTCATGTTAAGACTGGAGCTTAGTTTAGCAACACAGCCCATGCATTGCATGTAAAGTATCTCCAGGCATTATGGACGATGAAGCCTTCTGAATGGTATGTTTCTAAGTGAATCAATGTTCAGTATCTGAGTAATTTTATTGCAAATGTTTAATTGAGACAGTTAAGCATAAGGAGGTGATCAAGCAAGAGAGATGTTTCTAATGAAAAGCCAACTGAAAAAACAACCCTTTTTTCCAAGTAACAAATTGGTAAGGAAAGGGACTCCGACAGACTTTTGGGGAAGGAATTTGCATGAAAAAGCATCTACATCTATCCATAAATAATAGCCTTGATTTTCTTGTGGTATGTTATGTTTGTAATTTACACATAGAAACATCTGATTTGGTAAGATAGGATTCTCCAAGTAGAGTCCAAGATCTTGTTCCAACATGTAGAGACTAGAAAAAATGTTTTGATCTTCATTTGATATTAAAGAGTTGATACTGGATTAATGCATTGTGTGTGTATGAGAGAGAGAGAGAGAGGAAGAGATCAAACTTACCATTTATACAGTTTATGTTTTGGATTATAAGGTTCTCATGAGCTTATGTCTTTGCTCCCTTGGCTTTAACTTTATTAGGTTGTTAGCGATGCTGAGGAAAAGGATGTGGCCTAATTTAAGTGAATAATAATAAATATGGTGTGAGAACTGTTTACTGTTATTATCAAAGCAATTGGCAGTCTGCTTACAGCTTTCTGTTTTGCCCAGCTGATCTGATGACCTTACTCTGAGTGAGGACTTGATGTCACAATATAGGACCCTTCAGAGGGAAACGTTATGGCATGAATGAAGCGGCCTCAAAGAATGCTTGCCCCACTGCAGTTTTTCTACAGTTGTAACTCATTATTCTTTCTTTCTTTCACTGAAGTGAATCTGGTCTCTCTTTTTCGTTTGTCTCCCTGTCTGTATGGTAAAGCAAAAGAGACAGGTTGTGTACCCTGTTTCCCTCCAGGCATTTGTTCCTGTTGACTCTTACTGCTATGTTTGTTTGTTTGTTTTGTTTATGTTTGTTTTCATATGCCATCATGTTGCCTTCTGAATCATGGCAACCCACACAGGACTTGTGAGGTCTATGAGATATTCAAGGATTAATTAACCATAGAACCTAAAAGTGTTTTCCTCACACTTTAGTTTTTATTCTTCACAATAGTTCTTTGTTGGCGATCTCATAGCTGCCCACTCCATGGCTTCCCAGGGTTACAGCATCCATTCCCTTGGCAACTATGAATGAATCATCCTTTGACCACCTTGGTTAGCAGTTACTGATGATGATATCTTTTGCTGAAGTGAATTTTCCCCTCAAGCAGACTTCTTAAGCCCTCAGCATTTGTTTCCTCCTTTAAACATACAAAATCTATATGTAGAAACAATGAAGAAACAGACTGTAGGTGGTAGTGTAACATTTGTGGAGTTTCCTCAATGCAGCAAGGGAAACCCAGGGAAACCGAAGGAAAGATTTGTCCTAATATGCTCCAGTTCCAAACAAAGGCTACTGAGGAGAATGAATAAATGAATTTACTTCTCTTTACCCACAATCACATTGTAAAGAAAGAAATATCTACAATATAAAAATGTTCTACAATATTCTCTAAACAGACTTTAACATTGCCTTCAGTTAATAGAGTTCTTTCTGTCCATCAGCTCTTTTGCATTTTTCTTCATATTGTACTCTCATCATCCTCTAACTAAAGTAAACTGTATCACAAAGTGTTCCCTTCTCTATCTTACTGTAGCTTAGGCAACAACCCTTACACCCACCCTGATTTACCATGGTTTAATCAGCAGTTAGCACATTGAAAACTCACCATGTGTCTTGGAAACCTTTGACACTCATCTCTTTCTAATATAACCAACTGTTTTTCTCTCTGTTGGTTTTAGAATAAACACCTTGCCAAAAAAATTAGATTTTTACGGTCCCCCCACCTCCTTGGTTAATTGAGGTGATAGATACACTTGACATTTATTCTAAATGCAGAAAAGAAGATTAAGACATATTTTTATACATGCATTCTCCATATTAGAGGGGTTCATTTTCCAGGGTCTCTTTAATATGCCGCTGCAATTAATAGTGGTGATAATTCCACTTGGTATCACAGTGCCTTTAAAGTTCTCTTTCATGTCAACAGATAAAACTAGCTCTTCTCTGTATGGGGTTTGAATTAGACTAATCTTTCTCAAGTTCGCCCTCAAGGCCTTTTTTTCTTTCACTGCCCTGAAAATTAATACTCACTAAAATGACAAAGGTCTGCATTTTGGCTTATATAATTGAATGGAAACAGGGAGGAGCATACCAGTTAAACTTCTAAAATTCTTTCCACTATAGAGATTTTAACAGGGATGCTTTTACAGGATAGATTTACAAGTCAGAAGAATGGTACATCAGTGCAGTTTAAGAGGTTTCTGAACTGACACTGTGTGGTACACACCTGACCTCTATTCTGAAGTTATTTAGTAATATATAATGAAAAAATAGCTGGATGTTACTGCAGAGGGGGAAAAAACCATGAAGCAGTGACCATTTTAATCAGGGAGATGACATAGGAAACAACAAAAGTGACTATAAACTGATGAAGGATTTAAAAGATGGCATAGATCCACTCCCAGACTTTAGTTTATTACAATAAAATCAACAAAGAATCCCATGGCACCTTAAAAAATGAGAAAGCCTTATTTGGCATAATTTCTCAAAGACTTAAGCCTGCATTATCTTAAGAGATAAAGTCCATAAAAACAGATGCCAAATAAAACTTGTTCCTCCTCAAAGTGCCACAAGACTCATCCCCCCCATACTTTACATTTCAGTACAGTATCTTCAACAATCAGTGTGAAATATTCCTGTGTTCCTGTGGTGATTGTTTTGATGGACAAGTGGAATATTTCTAGTCATCATCACAATGGTGCATAACTGTTCTGTATCATTCTTACCTGGCTGTAATCCTATTGGTCTTTGTGGAAGGATACCTTAATTTGCCATGACTAATTGTGGCCAAATCACAAGATGCCAAAGGGCATGCCAGGTGGCGCGACCAGATACGTGCACTTTGTCAATTAGAGGCAATTAGTCATGGCAAGATATGCATTATCTATGCAAACATCAATAGAATTTTGGCCATGGTTTGGTGAACTGGTTTTTTTTTCCTGAACAAGACCAACATATGAATTCAAAAGAAATTTGTAAAAATAGTAAAAGTCACCACACACAGGATTTGCCCAATTGTTTTCCTGCTAGCATTCCAGTTTTCCCTCCTGCCTAAAAACTGACTAGTGCTATTGCTGCTAATTTGGCTGTGCATTGAGTCAAATCGAAGAATGGATTTTTTTCCTGCCAAAGAAATAATGCAATGCTGAGGCTTCACTAGCACTGACATATGCAAATGAAAATGAGTTTTGAAGGTTTGTTTTTCATCTTGATGGAAAATATAATGCTGCATATTGGTCTTCATTCATCTTCAAGAACTCAGGGACAGAAGAAATATGTTTAAGAGAAAAATGAATACGGAGGCCATTGGGCATTAATTGTACTTTTTTTTTAGCTTATGTCCAGAACGTGGAATAAAGTAGTTATAAATAAAAATAGTTGCCTAGAATTAGTTTTACTTACTTTCTTACTTAGTGAGAACTCACTAATCTGGGCAATGTACAAAACAGCTGAATCCATAGCAGCACTAAGAATTCAAATAAAAATACAGTGGTACCTTGACTTACGAATTTAGTCCGTTCTGAATGCATGCTCTTAAGTTGAACTACTCTTAAGTCGGGGTACCTATCTAAAAAATTGAAAAAATAAGTTAAAAAATAAAAAAATGAAAACAAATATTTGTAAGTCGAGCAGATCATATCAAAAATTTGTAAGGCGACAGTTAAAACAGTAACAGTTTCCCGCTCTTAAGTTGAGCTGCTCTTAAGTTGGGGTACCACTGTATAAAATAACACAATCATTTATTAAAAAGTAAAGGAATGACAAATTAGCAAAGAAAGAAAAGAAAAGAAAAGAAAAGAAAAGAAAAGAAAAGACATTAAAATCAAGTCAAATTGGGATAGATTGCAAGTGCCAAAAGAAAAAGCAATAGACTCCTATCTTAGAGGTAAGATGTTTTACAAAGGCCTCTTTACAGAATTCTGCACTGGCAAATTTCCAGAAAGAAAAGAGGGAGGGATGGGGCCTGGCAAACATTCAGTAGTAAGTAATTCTAAAAGGATAGGGCCACCACTGAGAAGGCCTGATTCCTCATTAATGGCCTTTTGGCCTCTCTCCATGTGACCACCATAAGGAGCTAGGCCTGAGAGGAGTGGGTGACATGGATAGTCCTTCATCAGGAGAGACTGTCAAACAGATAGAGAGGGACAAATAATGATCCACTTTTTTGGTATAACAAGAAATGTTTCTGCTTAGTTTCAAAAACAATTTTAAAGGATATTACATGCCATTAGAAAGGAATTGTTCAAGTATTACACTTTTTTTAATTCCTCGGTATTAAGTTTCCCCCCCATCATTTGTAGTTTGTAAATATTTTTAAGATGCCATATCAGAATTGGGAACGTAATTAAAATTCAGGGCTACAAATTATTCCGATTTCTGCAGAATGGGTAAGAAATTGGGTGTTTCTGCCCAGCCCGTAATTCAGCTAAAACACAATATTTAAATTAAAACCTGACTAATCCCAATTTTATCTGAATCATGGTGTGATTATGTTGCAGCACATAGATCAGTGATGGTGAACCTTTTAGAGACCGAGTGCCCAAAATGCAATTCAAAACCCATTAAATTTTTTGCAAAGTTCCAATACAGTAATTGAACCTGTCTACAGGTGGCTATGAAGGGGTGATGTCGTGTGCCCACAGAAAGGGCTCTGAGTGTCACCTTTGGCACCCGTGCCATAGGTTCACCATCACTGACATAGATCATGCAAACTGCAATCCAAAATGATGTAATGTCTTCATATGTAGAGCAACTGTTAAGTGTTTACACCTTCCTTTTCATCTGTGGTATTTGAAAAGGGTAAAAAAATACACAATATGCTAAGCAGTGAAATCTTCTTCTGAATATTCAATCATGTACTTTGGTTGCTATCTATACACAATAAGTGGGGATTTAATGTCACTGAGTTCTCCCTGTGATGAATTCTAGAAAATTCATCTTTCGGTCTGTCCTGTTGTCTGTATAAGCTGTTGATCACTGGCTATGTCATGTCCTGGGAAAGGAAGGGACTGACTTTTCACAGGTAAATGCTAAGAAAAGGGGAGCAGAAATGTTACTTTTCCCATCACCCAAAATGTTTGATGTGGTATTACCCTGTATTACCTCATCAATCTGAATATCAAAGTTTATCTTCATCAAAGATGTTATGAAGAAATAGCAAACGGATAAACAGGGTTTTATAGTGCATTTTCCTTTAGATCAAATGGTCCTCTGAACCTCAAAGGGTTACACCCAGATGACAATTGATGGCTTGTCTGTTAAAGGGACCATTTGTCAAAATACACATGCTATTCAGATGATGGAACACTTGAAATCAATAGGCATGTGTCACCTGGAAGCCTACTTTGCATTTCTGAAGAACAAAGGCAGGTTCGAGGTCTATAAGAATTGGCTACTTAGCCACAGAGGGAAGCAGGAGAGCTTCGTGGGGGAAACAGCTGCAACAATGTAACTTCTGCGTGTCAGGCTGGCTTCCCAGAGCCGAGGGAATGCCAGGGAAACGTCAAGAGATCTTTCCGTTTCAGGTATATTAGCCAGAATTAGCTAGTGTTATTATTTTTATTTCTGGGATGCAAAATTTCACGTTATCTTCTTGAGACTGGTTTTCTTTTAGAGTTACTTTCAAGTTTGTTGGAAATCTGCTTTTGTTGGTTAAGCTCCAAAGATCTGTACCTTTTGTCAGGCAATGTTGACAAGAAGAGATTTTGTTTTTATTCTTGTTTTCTTTTTAAAATAAAATTTTTCTTCTTTACCCTTTAACTGGAATCGGTGTGTGCCTGAGAGAAAGGGGGGGAGTCATTGCTAAATTACCCAGTGCGTGAGCCAAGGCTATGCACTACTGGTTATTCTGTGAGCAGGAAGTTTTTTTTTATTAAGGTCTATAGGATTTGGAAATCCATGACTCCCAGATGGAGGGGGGGCATTCAGGGGAGACAATTCCCTTTTTACTAGGGCACAATGGGACTGTTGCTCACCTTTCCCAGCATAGGTTGTGTCGCTAGGTAAATCGAGGAACCCTTCCTGAATCGTCCTGGGGTGGGCCTAGATCCCCAAATTATCATATTTTGGTGGCAGCGAAGGAAAGGCATGTGAGAATGCCCCAAATTCATCACACTCCCCATCAGTTCTTAATTAATATTTGTCCATTATTCAATGAATAATAAAGATCATCATCAGGGGGTCATTATACCTGCTCATCCTCCAATGCCATTATGGGATATATGCCATCACATTGTGCTCTAAATTACAGTAGCAATGGCCTATTGCAATTTGCAGAAGATAAACAAGGCCAGTTACTATGCAAAAGAATAAATGAATACAAATTTGAGGTCAGATATGGCAATTCAGAAACCAGTGGTTGACACATCTGTCTCCCAGAACAACATGTTAAAGTGCAGATTTGGGGTTTTGGACTCCACCTCCCAGAGTTCTGCCTGAGGATTTCTCAATGAATTCTAAGAGTTGCCGCCAGGAGAATTCCAAGTGTTGCAGTCCAACAGCATGATTCTGCACATGTCTTGCATATTTCTTCTTACCTCGAAATGGCCATTATCAATGGAAGCATTTCAAAGAGAAGTTCTCACAAGAAATTCATCTACCTATTCATCCATATCTCTGGTGCAAAAGCTCTTCCTCTCCTTAAATGTGTTTGTTACCTCACCAAAGCAAGAATGTCTGTGTTACCACCAAATTCCCATTTGTTAATGGTCACGGTTCTGGTTATTATCACTGTTTATACATGTTGCATTTGGGTTCTTCTGACTCCTCTGATTACAGAATACTTTTTTCAAGAATTTCAGCTCTCTCTCTTGTGACTTCAGTAGAGACAATTCACCATACTATATACGTTAATCAATATATTTGTGCAAGGGGTCTATGTTACAAACAGTGGTGGTGTTTTGACACCACTATTGTTACTGAACAAAAAGCAATGAGCACAATTTGTATTTCCCCCGTTTCATCTTGTTTCCCCACTGACTGCATTTATTTCATTCTCTCACCCAAAAGGGTATAAAATCAGCCAACAGAGTCGACATAGTTTATTTATTTATTTGATTTCTATACTGCTGCTCATCTAGCCCACAGGCTACTCTGGTCGATTACAACAATAAAGAACAATTTACATAAATAAACAACACTAAAACAAATTATAAATCTACAAAACATGTACAAACATTTTAGCTAAACATAAAATTAACCAAAACAATCAGATAACATTTTTGGTTGTTTTGGTTTTATTCTTTGCTACCTATTTATCTATCTGTGATATTATGATTTCATTTACACACGATGGTGGTTGTACTTTTGGTTTGGCTTGGTTTTAGTTTTTGGATTGTGATGTGTTTATATGTCATAGTATATTCCAATGTTAATTTGATTTAATTTAATATGATTTTATGTCTGTTTTCGTGATTTTATTTATTCACATTGTACAGTTTTGTAGATTTTAACTCTGTAAACCACCCAGAGTTTCCTCTTGGCCAGAGGGTCATATTGTATACAAATCAAATCAATAACAAAACCCATAAACATTAAGCTTAATAATAAAATAAAATAGAAGAATAAGAAAAGTTAATCAAATGGATTCAAACCAAAGAATATTCTTGGGCGTAATTGTTGTTTGCCTCTCATGAAACAGGCTGCAGGCTGCAAAACCTTATACTGTACGTAAGGTTTTGTTACTCTTTAAGGTGCTAAAAATCTATTAGTTTTGCTGAAACAACTGAACAAAGCTACTCCTTCTCACTCTCTGAAATCAAGACACATGTTTTTCAGTGAGTTCTGAGTAGGCATGTGCCAGAAGTGCCCAAACAGTACATTTATTTTTATTCATTGATTATTCTTTAGTCATACATATTTTCTTTGTGTATTTGCACATCATTATTTAGGAAAGCCCTGACTGTGAAATATACAACCGTATAGTTAAATATATTCTTATGCTGGGAGCCCTTTAATTTGTTCTCTTCCCTTCAGTTCCAAGGAACTGAAATCTGACCTTAAAGTTTAACATGTGTTAAATGTTTTCCTTAATATTTCCTCAAACTGGTATCACAGGTAATAAAAGAAACCTTTAATTTAGTTCTGATGTGACATTTGGCATTGCAGAACCAATCTCCAAATGATCACATTAAGCAGAACAATGTTTGTATAGCATGTTACATTTGGTGTAGACAGGGGAAAAATTGATCTGGCATTTCACAAGAAGCATCAAAAATCAGGTGCTGTGAGGAATATAATAATCGTCATCATGTGCCTGTTCTGACTGATGGTAGCCCCTTTCAGGTTTTTCCAGGTAGAGAATACTCAGAAGTGGTTTACATTCCCTTCTAGAGGTGTTAACCACAAGTGGGACTGTGCCTCTGGAGAACAGAGCCGACCTATATGGCCACACAGGCTGACTCTACTCATGGGAGGCACAGTGGGAAGTCTAACACCCAGCTTCTGGTTCCATAGCCAGATGCTTAATACACTGAGCTATCTAGCCAGCAAAGCATCTTGTTTATATAGCTTTTTTTTTTAAACCACCCATATGCAAGTGTAGATTTAATGTAATATTTCCTACATGCATTCTATTTTTCCAGGCTCCAAAAATATAAGACATGATTAGTCTTGACAAATACGTTAAGGGGCCTGTTGGGCAAAAGCCTTCCCTGACATGGGATATGTTGGACTATAATGTCCATCATCCACAAACAGCTTGGGGATATTTTTTTTCTTTCATTGCTTTAGCAACACTAGCCAGCCATTCTTATTTTATTGTTTTATTTTTATTCCATACACTAAATATTTTCCTTCTTCAATCACGCAAGGCTCTCTTTCTCTGCACTGTACTTTCACGACACTCCTGTGGGGTGGGTCAGACTGAGGGAGAACGGCCAATAAACCACTGAGATTCTGCTGAGCAGAAACTCCTACTAGCCTAGGAATGTAGCATCATGCTGTTTGTGCAAAGGGCTGACATTATGGGAGCAGAGTATGATTTCTTTTCTTGGAACTCAGACATGAGAAATGCCAGCTCTTGTACAGGCAGTGCAAACCTACCTGCCTGTGCTAGTAAGACTTGGCATTCAATAAAAGTTTAATAAGATATTGTCCAGGATACCTAACTGACAGCAGAAGGTACCTTGATTGCTCTAAGCTTGCTTTGGTTCATTTCCAGCAATCACCCATGCTGGAAATGAACCAAAACAGAGTGATCCTATTCACACTCTGAAATTAGAAGCCCCTGACAGGGACCCAGAAATGTGCAGGTATGAACACAAAATGTGCTCCAGTGATTACGTTGTGTGATCACTGGAAAAAGGAATGAAGCACCATGTCTCCACAGCAGACAAAACAGCAGGCCACATGCTTGTCTGATTGCAGTTTTGGTTATTGGGCCTCCTCCTCCTCCTGCTGCAAAGTAATGGGCATCTGATTATATCATTATAGACAGTCAATGGTGAGTTGGCTGAATCAATACAATTGGTTGTTTCTGTCCACAAATTAAGCCTTGGGACGATCCAGTTTTAGCAGCTCCAATGACTCAATCAGTTTGAAGAAACTCACCTTTGTCGGAGATTGAAAACCAGATATAAAAGAGAATGGCCTTAAATATAAGAACATAAGAACATAAGAAGAGCCATGCTGGATCAGCCAAAGGCCCATCTAGTCCAGCTTTCTGTATCTCACAGTGCCCCCACCAAATGCCTCTGGGAGTGCACGAGAATTAGGTATCTGTCTCCTGATATCACTCCCCTGCATCTGCCCCTTGAAGTACCCCAGTTTTAAGCCTGGAGATTCCACATCTCTATCATGGTTTGTAACCTGTGATGGACTTTTCCTCCAGGAATGTGTACAATCCCCTTTTCAAGGCATCCAGGCCAGATGCTATCACCACATGCTGTAGCAGGGAGTTCCACAGACTACCAACGCGATGGGTAAAAAAAAATCTTTTGTCTGTTCTCACTCTCCCAGCCCTCAATTTGAGTGGAGTTCTCCTAGTTCTGGTATTTTGTGAGAGGGAGAAAAGCATCCCTCTATTCACTTTACTCATGCCCTGCATTATTTTGTATGTCTCAATCATATCCCCCCTTAGGCACCTTTTTTCCAGACAAAAGAGCCCAAATGCTGTAGCCTTTCCTCATAAGGGAATGTCCCCCAGGCCAGTAATCATTTTAGTCACTCTCTTTTGGACCTTTTCCAGTTCCACAATGTCTTTTTTGAGATGCAGTGACCAGAATTGTACACAGTACTCCAGGTGCTGCCTTACAATCTTGTTGTACAATGGCATTATAATGTTGGCCGTTTTATTTTCAATCCCTAGCATGGAATTGGCCTTCGTCACCGATGCCACACACGGTGTCCACACCTTCATTGAGCTGTCCACCAGCACACCAAGATCTCTTTCCTGAACTGTTACCAATAGCTCAGAATCCATGAGTTGATAAAGTTTGGATTTTTTGCCCCAGTCTGCATTACTTTGCATTTTCCTACATTGAAACACAATTGCCATTTTGCAGCCCATTTCCCCAGTTTGGAGAGATCCTCCTGGAGCTCTTCATGGTCTCCTCTGGTTTTTACCACACGGAAAAGTTTTGTGTCATCTGCACACTTGGCCACCTCACTGCTTATCCCTGTCTCCAGGTCACTTATGAACAGATTGAAAACCACCGGTCCCAGGAGAGATCCCTGGGGCACACCACTTTTCACCTCTTTCCATTGTGAAGATTGCTCGTTGACACCTACTCTTTCTTTCCTGGATCTCAACCAGTTCTCAATCCATAAGAGCACCTGCCCTCTTATCCCCTGACTGTGCCAAGACATCTCCTTGCGCACTAGAGCCTCTCTAACTTCACTCATTAACCATGCCAGCATCCTCTTGGACTTAGATGAGCTCTTCTTTCTTTGTGGTATGCACTTGTGCTGGGCCTCTACTACCGTTGTTTTAAACAGGCTCCATGCACTCTTGAGAGATTGGATTCTTTTTACCTTCCCTTTCAATTTCCTTCTAACTAGTTTCCTCATCTAAGGGAAGTCCACCCTTCAGAAATCAAGGGTTTTTGTGCCTAATTTGCTTAACACTCTTCCACTGACATGCATGGCAAAGGAGATTGCAGCATGGTCACTGTTCCCCAGAGGCTCAGTGGCATTCACATCCATGACCAGGTCCTGAGTATCACACAGTATTAGATTCAGAGTTTTCTCGGCTGGGCTCCATGACAAGCTGTTCTAAGGCACAGTCATTCAGCATGTCTAGAAACTTGGTTTCTCTTTCTGGCTCCAAGCTTGTATTGGCCCAGTCAATGTAGGGATAATTGAAGTCCCCTATGATTACTATCCTGTACATCTTAGACACCTCCATGATTTGTCTCCTGATTTCAAGGTCCCCTTCAAGTTTTTGATCTGGTGGACATTAGCACACCCCCACTATCACATTGCTCCTTGGACTTGGTAGTTTAACCCATAGTGATTCTATGATGGAGTCAGACCCACCGCCAATCTCCATTCTGCTGGATTTTACTCCTTCTTTGACATAGATGGCCACTCCACCTCCAACCTCCCCTTCTTTATCCCTTCTATAGAGTTTATAGCCTGGGATTGTGAAATTTCACTGGTTCTCTGCATTCCACCACATTTCTGTTGTATCTATTATATCAATGTTATCCATAGCTACCAAATGTTCAAGTTCTCCCATCTTAGCTCGGAGGCTTTGAGCATTTGCGTAGAAGCACCTGTACAGTGGGTCCTCCAAGACTGCCTTGTAGGCAGTGGAAAGACACACAAACGTGCATGTACATACATTCCCTCTCACATTGATAAGTTGTTCAGAAACCTTTTCTCCATCCATTTTGTGAATATTATTAGATTTTAGTGTTAGGCAAGATAAATAATTATGTGAGATAAATAATTATGGATTGATGTCAAGCTCCCTTCCTTCTGTCCTTCAAGAAGCATGTGAAAACAGTGCTTTTCAAACAGGTGTTCAGCTCCATCCTCTACTCCTGAGAGATATTCAGCCTATTTGAAGACATTTTTAATTGATATAATTGATTTGTCATCTGTTGGAGGCATTCTATATTACATTATGATGATGTTTATTTGATTACTTTTATATGTTATTTTTGATTGAATGTTTTCTTATATATTCTTCTGCAAGCTTTCTCGTCCCGCCATCCGTTTACCAGCTCAGCTAGTGAGGTGTTCTGTTGCTGAGCCCCTCATATGTTTTTATGCCAACGGTGCTTATTTGTTATATTTATTTGAATTTGTCGTGTCTGTTCTTTGTATTGTATTTTAGCTGAACTGATAAGCCGATTGTAAGCCGCCCAGAGTTCCTATGGGAAGATGGGCAGGGTAGAAATTTAATAATAAATAAATAAATAAATAAATAATTTTTCTTATTTTTGACCAGAACTTTGCCAGATCTACACATTTCTTCATATATTCAATATTAATTGAGATTTTTTTTTAAAAAAAAAATCAGTCATAGGAGAAAACAAAATTGACAGTTTTGCCTGGCGAGTTTGGGACTTTTAAGTGCTTGCTGTGAGATGTCTCCTTTGAATCACTGTGCATTTGACTAAGCTTATGATACTACATTAGTGTTTCCATTCTTTATTGGGAGGAGCTTCTCATCTTTAACAGCCAGCAGGCATCATGCAATTACCGCCATGCGTACATTGATTATCTGTATCAATTCTGTTCTCTTCATGCCTGGAAAGGACTTTCCAGAATGGGAATACCAGATGGGAATAACCTGAACTTATAACAATTCCAATGTGTGAGGAAGCAAACCTGACAGGTTTATCTATCCCTGTGTTCTAGCGGATCACAGAAAACAAATAGGCTGATATGGGAGAAGGCAGTCTCAGAAGTACAATGAATATGAGTGGGTTAGCTACATTCACATTTTACATTTTTGTTTGTGTAATAAAAATATCATAGGTGTACACCTTCCATCCTCCCACCATCACCCCCCCCGAAAAAAAATTATAAAATTAAATGGTTCCCAAGACAGCAACAATGGAAGCCTGGAAGAACCACTTGGGCATTGTAGAAAATGGTATTAGCTGCAAGCAACAGCAAATGTTCCTTATTGTGTATCTGCCTGAAATTTAGTGAGCAGTTTGAAAGATCCTTGCAGGAAAGAAACCTGTTCTGCAATGGACTGGTGACTATAGATGCCAAACTCTGGTCCTCTCCTATGGTAATGCATCTAACTAATATAACTAATACTGGCTTCCTTGCATTAAAGTTCAATATAAATCTTTTTTTTTTTAATCACACTGCTGTATTCCTTTCTTTTAACCTTCTTTGCTCTGAACTGATTTTCCCAGACATATGTGAAATAAGCTAGGTTGGAAAGGGGCAATTAACTTCTTAGAGCCACCTACCTACATGGTGGATTTCATAATAAATAATAATAATACATTATTAAAATAAATGAGCAGGGCCCCTGCTCCAAGTCAACCTCTCTTCACTCTACACAAGATATTATCTGGCAGTGCTTTTCCAGTTTTGATATCCTCCCCACAGTCCTGAAGCTCCCAAAGGCTTAGGCAAAATCAAAGAGATCTCTAGGGAGCCCCAAAAACTGAAGTTGGAGGGATAGGAAGCTTTCAATTGAATTCAGAAAAAGGTTCATGGAGCCGGGTGATAACATCATTACCATTTACATAGAGTAGTTGCATCAGCTAGATGTCAACCAGCAACTCTTCAGATTCAGGATGCAGGTGTAGCAATACCACGAGAAGGCAGTATATACAAAGTAGGGTGCTCCACAGTGTATCCCTGTTACCCCCTCCATTTAACCCATTGAAGGCAGAGTTGCCTCTTCTGTGTAAATCCTCCAGCTACTGTGACAAAGTGGGAGGGGCATCACATGGCACACACCAACCACCCTCAGGACTCCTGCTGCCCCAGAAAGCCTCACTGGGCCCTCCCCCCTGCAGCAAATGCTACACAGAGTGAGTGTTGAGTGGCCAGTTAACACATCTCCAATAAGAAGACATGCTTCATAAAGATAAACAAAAGAAGAATGGGGACACTCATTTTTGATAAAATTGCATGTGCTAATAATTTACTATACACAGATGCAAAATTCGAAATGCTTTTAAAAATAATTTAAGCAGAATGGCAAAAGTGATGATGACTGTGGCTTTTGTACCTAATAATAATAATACCTTTATGGTCAATGTACAACATGTGCACAAAGAAATTGGCTGAGTCTCCCTTGCCCACCCCCACCACCATCCCACCCCCATACCACTAGCAACCACTCAGTTTTATTGCACCCTGTGTACTTGACACAGAATGCGCCAGCCCACAGGTCAGTTCTTCTGTACTTGTCATAGAATTATTTCCCTATCCCCAGTCTGACAGCCCATGGATAAAAACTCTTCTGCAGTCTGTTGGTGCGGCAAGCTATACTACGATATCTTCTGCCTTATGTTAACAAGGTAAAAAGGTGCTGACTGGGGTGTGAGTCATCCTTAAGAATTTTTTCAACCCTCCTGAGGCAACGATCCCTAGCGATGTTGTCCAGTGCACTTAGGAGACAACCTGTGATATCTTGAGCTGTGCTTACCACCCTCTGTAGTGTCTTCCTGTCAGCAGCTGTTAATCCAGCATATTTATTTATTTATTTATTTATTGTTGCATTTGTATCCCGCCTATCTTCGAAACGAACTCTAGGTGGCTAACAATCAGAAATTAATATACAATAAGACAAGAAATAGATAAAAACACAATATAAACAATTAATAAACAATTAATACAGGCACACCCTAACATCACCGAAGGTGATGAGCCTGATAAATAAAATCTGAAGCAACCTATCTGTTGATGGCGGGGAGAGAAAGAAAAAAAAAAAACTAGGTCTCTCCAAAGGCCTCTCGGAACAGAAAGGTTTTTAAAGCCTTCCAAAAGGCCAGCAGGGACTCTGCAGAGCGCACCTCACTAGGGATGGTATTCCAAAGAGTGGGGGCTGCCACAGAGAAGGCCCGATTTCGCGTGAGCGTTTTTTGGGCCTCTCGTGGTGTGGCAACCAGAAGCGAGTGCGCTCACGACTGCCGGAGAGGTCTGGCCGAGGTGGATCGCTGGGCGATACGCTCTGACAGGTAGTCTGGTCCCAAGCCATGGAGGGTTTTATAAAGTAAAACCAAGACCTTGAATCTAATCCGGGCCGCAACGGGCAACCAGTGCAGGCGGGCCAGGACTGGGGTGATGTGGTCATAGCGACGCACACCAGCCACCAGCCTAGCCGCCGCATTCTGTACCCACTGCAGACGCCGGAGAAGATTCAAGGGCAACCCCATGTAGAGCATGTTGCAGTAGTCCAGCCTCGAGATCACCAACGCTTGGACCACTGTTCTCAGAGAGTCACCGTCCAGGTACGGGCGGATCTGGGCGATTTGGCGGAGGTGGAAATAGGCGGACCTGGTTACCGACGCCACCTGGGCCTCCATAGTGAGCGTCGGGTCCAGGACCACGCCCAGATTCCGCACCCTCTCCGCGAGCTGAAGGGAAACTCCGCCCAGACGCGGAAGGGGGCCTCCGTACCCAGACGGTGAGCTCCCAAAGAACATAACCTCTGTCTTCTCGGGGTTGAGCTTAAGCCTGTTCGCCCCGGTCCAGGTCAGCACGGCGTCCAGACATCCATCAAGGATCCTCACAGCTTCCACTGCAGAGGTGGTAAAGGAGAAATAGAGCTGCGTGTCATCAGCGTACTGATGACAACAGACTCCAAAACTCCTAATGACCCCTGCCAACGGCCTTACATAGATGTTAAACAGCAAAGGGGACAGCGACGACCCCTGCGGGACTCCACAAGGGAGAACCCACGGGGCCAACAACTCCCCCCCATGCTGAACATACTGGGGACGGCCCTCCAGGAAGGAACGGAGCCAACTGCAAGCAGTTCCCCTGATTCCGACCTCAGAGAGCCGATCCAGTAGGATACCGTGGTCGACGGTATCAAAGGCCGCTGACAGGTCCAGGAGGACCAACAGGGTAGAGCAACCCCTGTCGGCCGCCCGGAGTAGGTCATCTTGCAGCGCGACCAAAGCTGTTTCGGTCCCCCGACGGGGCCTGAACCCTGACTGGCATGGATCGAGGCACTGCCGATCCTCCAGGTATGACTGCAGCTGGACCGCCACCACCCTTTTGATTACCTTGCCCATAAATGGGATATTGGCGATCGGACAATAATTTGCCAAATCGTCCGCATATTGCATTACCAAACGGTAATGCAATATGTGAGGATGCTTTCAATTGTGGACTGGTAAAAGGAGATCATCAGTTGTTGCTTCACTTTGTTCTTACACAAGACCCTGAGGAAATGCAGTCTCTGCTGGGCCTTCCTGACTACTTTGGTTTTATTGATTCCCCAGGAGAGGTCTTCACTGAGGTAAACTCCCAGAAATTTAAAGGAAGAAACTCTATTACTATTGAGATGTCTGGCATGGGTGGGCAGATTCAAGGTCCTGATATTGAAATCATAGTATCATGGAATTGGGAGGATCCTATAAGGCCACCAAGCCCAATTCCCTGCTCAATGCAGCAATCCAAATCAAAACAGATCTGACAGATGGTTGTTCAATTTTCTCCTGAAGCCTCCAGCTTTGCAACACTCATATCCTCTTCCTTCTGGTTCCATTTCACCAGTCTTGGTCTGGGCAGATCTTAAAGCAGAGAACATCATCAAAGGAAGGATTGATTTTTCTGGGGGTGTGGGGGACAGCTTTTTGTATGGAAGATTGTCCTCCCTAAAAGATTATAGCCACCTTAGTAATCATTAACGCTGCCTCAAGCAGCTGCCTTTGTGGTCCTTTATTCTGAGAGGGGAGTCACTCAAGTATTCTTGCTATGAAGAAGACAATGGTTGTAATCCAGTTGGGTGACTAAGACTGTGGAAGGCCAATGACATCATCAACAGGGAGCAACTTACAGAAACATTCCCCATGGCTTCTGTGTAATCTCTTCAATCATGTGGAAGCCTTGGGAGGTGCAGAACAGGAGAAAGAAGTCATTAATTAGTGAAAAGCATGCTGCCATTAATATCACTGCACTGGTGGCAACTTTTGGTAATTAAGTGTTATCATATCCTCTCAGAGTTCCCACAGGATAAAAATGATTAAATACAGGAGCCTCAGGACAGTAGTAGGAAATGTTTAAATGTTTAAAGACATCCTCAGCCTCCTACAGATATAGTAAGATCAATAGGATTAGTTTTTATAGAAGCAACTTTTCCAGCTGCATTGATACCTTATCAGGCACCATTCTCCCTGAAAAGAAAGAAGGTCCAGATATAAAATGGGCTTCGTTCCTTGCTCACTCCCTGTCGATTGTGATGCCTCTGTTCTCTTATTATTCAGTAGCAATTCACTGTGGCTTTGGTCCAGTAATAAAATTACCCCTGTAGCAACAGGTATCCACTTCAACTGAAGGGGCAGAAGTACAATGAAGGCATTGCTAGAGCTGGACCCAAGGGGCACAAATGTGGTTCATCAAAACAATGTGGCAATTTGTCAATTATGAAAAATAAAATTAACCCAATTTCTCAAGATGAAAAAAACTTGCAAATTGCAAACAGAGGCAGCGGGGGGGGGGGAAGCATTTGAGTCATATGCCAATAAATCTCTGAAGTATTACTTGGAACTTGTATCTGTCAGCATCATCACATCAAAAAAGGGAAACCCAAGCAATTTAGTTAATTGTAGTCTCAGAACTGCCAAACTGATGGCTGGCTGGAGTCTATGGCTTACAGAATACACCAAATAGTGCTTCTTTGGGCCCTCATTTCATATTCTACTTACAAATCAGAAAGGGTGGATTACTTAAGAGTTGGCATGATCAGCAAGTTCTAAGTAGCTGACAGAAGTAAAAGGGCACTTTTAATATATCCTGGCTAGGTGGTTGCTTATATGACCATCGAGGTCATTTGATGTTTCTCTTCCCATCTTCTACCATTTTTACTGAAGTAGCCTGCTAGGCACATCTCAGCAGCTTAAGCTTGTCCACTGCAGTCACCAGAGGATGTAGAATTTCAGTACTGGTTATTACTGCTAACTCAAGGAGGAAGAAAGACAACTCCTAACACCAGATGGCACTCTTGTCTGAGTATCCATGGGTGCAGGGGATGCCTATAGGTTAAAAACAGAATAACCACTTCCCATAATTCCTATTGAAAAACACCTTTGAAATGAGCTGCAGAATGGTGAAAATTCCAATCATTTAACAAAAGGTCCATGCAGCACCCCTGATGGCACACAGGTTCATGACAGTGGCAATACTTGGACCACCCACAGCTTGCAAATCATTCCTGCTGTAGACATGGGATAAACACATACTCTGGGAAAAGAGCTCTTGCACCTTTCATATATTTGCAGGAGTCTTCATCAAGTGACCCAGAACAGTAACCCTCGTCTATCGGGGAGTAAGGGACCACAATATGCGGATGCATGTCGGGTCGGGCCTGGGGGGGTCGCACAATGTTTGAAAAGCACTCCATGCTTAAAGTCATTTTAAACATCGCTCACCACTCCCCTGCCCCCCGGGTGGGGGGACAGAAGCAGTGCACAATGTTTAAAATGACTTTAAGTAACGGAGCCAAGTGCTTGCTCCATTGCTTAAAGTCATTTTAAACACTGTGTGCAGCTTTCCCACAACTCCCCCCCCACATGTGGAGGAGTGGTGCACTATAACTCAATGGAGGCAATCCCCAGGCTCCAGCTGATTGGCGCTGGGGTGGGGGAGGGAACTTTTGTTTTCCCCACCCTAGCACCCATCAGCTGGAGCCTGGGGCTTGGAAAAGGGGGGAAGGTTTAAAAAGTCCCAGCTTTTAAAACCTTCCGCCCCTCCCTCAAGCCCTTTCAGGGTACCACTATACTACAGTCCAGTGATATAGTGGGACTGCAGTATATGAACCGCAAAAGGGCAGGGGACCACTGTAACAGCTTTGTAAGATAACATCCATAAAGAAGGGCTCTTTTGTGTCTGATTTAATCTATTAGAGCTGTGTATGGGCTAAATAAAGGAAAAAGATCTAATGTATAGACCAAAAAATCAATAGTATGTAAATTTGTCAATTAAATGTAATAATATGCTGGAAGTATATTCTCACAGTTAATAATGTATAAAGTTTATCTAGTTATATGCATTCCAAAGTACAAATGTAAAGATAGAAGTCCCACCATCCCCTTATCTTTTCATGCAGTCCCTGAATTCAGGCCATAATGTGTTGGGTAAATGAACAAGGGTGATTTATTTTCTTACATCTTGAGACTGCTGGGCACATACAAGCTGTCACTGCACTGTGATGGATAAGTATGGACAATATGAGCAGGTAAAACTGATCTGGACAAAAAAAAAAAAAAAATGACATTGCGAAAATAGGAGCCAAACATCCATCCATTACAAGGCTTCACATCTAAAACTTAAGTCATTATTATTATTGTAAGGAAATTAGGGATTATGGGACATAGTGTCATTTTCTTATGCTTGATATTAAAAGTGCTTTTCACTCTTCAGTAGAAACGTTACAGTATCTAAGGAATGTAGTCAAAACATAATATTCTACAACAGGGTCCTCAAACTATTTATTTATTTATTTATTTATTTATTTATTTATTTATTTATTTATTTATTTATTTTAGGCTATTCTTACGCTGCCTTTCTCCTTGGAAAACGACCCAAGGTGGCTTACAGTAACAAGGGATAATATATAGTCCAGTACAATTAAAAATGTTCAAGTATTGAGAACAGGAAATTGAGGACTATCTTACAGCATTAAAAGACACCATTACATTAAAGCTACGAGAGAACATCAGCAGTTAAAAGGAGAGTAAAATTCTATGTAAAGTTATGAGTGACGGAAACTAACATTGAAAACATAGTGTCAATGAAATCACACAAGGTTGTAAGTGGTTATAAACACAAAGTCTATGTGATCCTATGGATTCATATAAAAGACACATAATAGGTAGTCCATCATTCAGAGAAAGCTTGCCTGAAGAGAAAAGTCTTTGCCTGTTTTTGGAAAGATATCAGAGATGGGGCAGTCCTGGCCTCTAGTGGGAGGAAGTTCCATAGTTCGGGCGCCACAGCTGAGAAGTCCCTTTCATGAAGTTCCCCACAGCCGAGAAGTCCCATGTGACGTACCTATGAGGGAGGCAGGATGGAGAGAAAGACCTCTCCTGATGACCTTAACACCCGAGATGGTTCATACTGTGAGATTCTATCTTTGAGATAGCTTGGACCCAGGTCATACAGTGCTTTGTAGATCAAGGTCAGCACCTTGAATTGTACCCAATAGCTGATTGGCAGCCAGTACAGGTTGCATTCCTATATCTTGTTCTCCCTTTCAAGGACAAGGACAAATAAAGCAAAAGGAGTGATTTATGTAGGCCTGGGTCAGTTCTTTAAAGGATCCTTTTATGTGAAATTATTTCATTAAAGGAGGCACTTCCCTCCCCTGCTCAACACTCCAAAGAGGCAGCCCTCTGTTAAAACTGCAAATAACAAACAACTATGGGTGTGTGTCTGTTTGGAAGCAAGGGGCCATATTTGCTTCTCCCTCTTCCAGTTTCAGTGTCAACGTAAGAGCTTTAAGTGGCTTGTGAGCAATGTGGGGGCCTCCCTGCAAGTCACTCAGTTGAACTAAGTTGGATGCTCAGCCATGGGAATTGAGCAGTCTGCATGTTAACAGGCCACACTCACTTCTGTTTTGATGTTTTGGTGGTTTCCTGATTGCTACCACTTTCTTTCAGCCAAAACATAAATTTGTCATAGGTCTCTGAGCCGGTGAAGACTAATTGAAGTAAATCAGCCATGACGAGTTAGGGCCAATTTATGACAGTTAGGCCGGAGTAATGGGACATCGTAATTAGTTGTCTTTATGCGGCCGTCCACTTGACCATTTCCCCACAGATTGGGCGGCTGTGGGTTGCCTAAGTAAGTATTTGCACGCAAACGAGTGATATTTGATCCACCTCCGTGTCAAGTGCTTCCATAACTTTAAATATTAAAGAAGTCGAAAGTCTCCAGTGGATTCCAGTCGGCAGTTTGATTCAGATTTTATTATCAGCAATGGGTCTATAACAAGCAGGAACTGTCCTCTCAGATTAGCTCTGCTTCACTGGGCCTTTGCTCTACTTAGCCCTCCTCCTCTTCCTGCAGCAACTGAAAATGGAAGACTCTGTCTGCAGGCTTTGACTTGCTCTTCAGCTTGCAGCATGTCACAGGGCTGGTCATGTGACCGCCTCCACACAATGCAGGCATTTCCTTAAGGTCTGGAAATTATTATTATTATTTTCATGGGATGGGAGAGATTTACAGGGACGGATTTCTCCTCACCTTTGCTTTTAAGAGAACCAGCTTGTTTACATTATCAGTGGAAACAGTGAGCTGATTTGTATCCAGCATTTTCCCACTACTGTATATGTTTCCCTATAGGGTTTCCTTGTTGTCGTCTTAAAAATGGGTACTATTCCTTGCGATTATCTCTGGGAAACATTGGGCATGTGAGCCCGTGCTCCTTCTGTCATATAGATGTGGAACTGTGCACAAAGGGAGCCCCCTTTAACCGCTTTGATTTTTCTTTGATTTTTACTGTATTTCTTTCTCTTTTGTCCTACAACAATTGTTCTTTCCTGCCCCCCACCTTTTGTCACCTGCCCTTTTCCATTTCTAAAACCAAACTAGCATACTTTATACAATCAACATATTTGGTACTACAGGACTTCTGTTGGCAAGCAACAGCTAGGCTGGGTCAAGCCATAAGCAATCAGTTGTAAATTCCCATCCCTGTGTTAGCTGAAGATGGCCCAGTTTTCACCTGGAAAAAGGAGGAAGAGGAGTGTAGGAAGGGTGGGCCGAGGGGGATTGGTTAGAGCAGTGGTTCTCAACCTGTGGGTCCCCAGATGTTCCTGGACTGCAGCTCCCATTAGCTCATCACTAGCTTAGCTGCCCAGGATTTCTGGGAGTTGCAGTCTAGGAACTAGAGATGGGCACGAATAAAAAAAATTGTGTTTCGTTTGTCATTTTTCATTTAGGGGGTCCGTTTCGGTTCATTTTCGTTTTTCGTGAATTTTTTTTGCAAAAAATCGTTTTCATTTTCGTTTGTTTCATTACTGATTTGTTACCATTTATTTCAATTTTTGTGATTTTTTTAGCATTTAAAGCAATTCAATGTATTGCCGTAACGAAAACGAAATGGACGAGAAAATTTCTGGTGTTTCTGTTCGTTTTGTTTCATTTTAGAGACAAAATTCGTTTTTCATTTCGTTACGTAACAAAATGAAAAAATGAAAATGAAAACGAAAAATTGTTCGTTTCATGCCCATCTCTACTAGGAACATCTGGGGACCCACAGGTAGAGAACCACTGGATTAGATAATTTGTTGGTAAGGTAAAGAAGCTGGTTTGTGTTTAGCCCTGCTTCAGAGGAAAGCCACGGAAAATTGTGAGATTTCTCTCTCCTCAACCTCAGTGTAAATGTCTTTGTAAAAGAATAACATCTGTCAAATTTAACCTGGGTTACCAGATGTTAAGTTCTGGGCGATGTGTGTCAAAATACATTGAAAAAGATACTCAATTTTAGCTGAGGGATCTGGGAGTTTAGTCCCCTAAAACAAGGGTGTAGCGAACAAGTATCACAGAGTGATTTAGTGGATAGCATGATGGAGTACAACTCAGTAGATCTGAGTTCATACTCTCTTGGCCCTGGAAACTTTTTGGTGGAGGGTGGTGGAACTGGTAAAATTACTCATTAAATATTTCACTTATCTTGAAACCGTATTAAAGTAACTATAGATTGGATAGAACTTGATCACATCTCTCTCTCTCTCTCTCTCTCTCTCTCTCTCTCTCTCTCTCTCTCACTCACACACACACACACACACACACACACACACACACACACACACACACACACACACAGAGAGAGAGAGAGAGAGAGGGGGGGGAGGGAGAGAGAGAGATTGTCACATTGTCAGCTGGTCTGAAGTCCTGTTTTTCCACCAAGATTGGGACTATAGGTTTTTAACAGGATTTTTAAAAACTAATATTTTAATTCCCTAAGGATTGTTAATTTGATAACTATATATTCCTAGTATTTAAAGTAATTATTCATATATTTCTTAACATATATATTGGTCATTTAATTACACAACTGATTAATGTTCAGAAATTAATGTTCAGGGCCTATTAAAACTATTATTTATATTATCAATATTGTTTATAATGTCTTCTGCGAAATATTAAAGGTCTATCCCTTATTCTAAGGGAAACTTATATGAACATAAATAATCTCCAGTCTCCATAACAATGAAACTACAATGATTGTATGTACTAAGATTTTGAACTGCTGGATTAGGAGGTGCTTAAGACTGCTGAGGCAATGGAGATCTAGTAATTTAATTAGATCAATAGATCCATCACTTGGACAGTGTTTTTCAATAAATTAATTAACCATGTTTCAAATAATGTCTGCTTTAAGACTTGACAAAATTCGCTTGGCACTCTTCACAGAAGCTTGCAATTAACTAACAAGGGAAACCTTTTAACAGTGCTGACCACAGGAAAATTATGGTGTGCCTTCAACTATCTGGAATTTGAGTCATGGGAACTGGACTTCTTTTCTCGTGAGAGCAAAACATTTCACTACTCATCCATGCAGCTTCATCAGTCTGAGTAGTGAAATGTTTCGATCTCACAATAAGAGAAGTCCAGTTGCCATGACTCAACTACGAGATAACCTCACCTGGATGACTGAAAATCTTTGCCTTCAACTGTGTGTCCCACACACTGCAGTAGAAAGAAACTAATATTGTTTCTCTAGTCTCAGCTGCTTAGGTTGAAAACATGCCACCAACGGTTCAGGATCTGAGCTGGGGTAGATGTATTAGCCTAACATTTTGGGATGAGCCCCTCCCTTAGACCTCTGGCACACATTACTTCCAAAAGAGAACTATGTTGTTTTTTTGTATCACAAATACTAATTTATTTTCCCCTTAGAAAGTCATTGAGAACAGGCAACAGTAGGAGAGGTTTGCAATAATAATAATAATAATAATAATAATAATAATAATAATAATAATAA
>JAHTLZ010000007.1:12835234-12850781 GCA_023846285.1 Phrynocephalus versicolor | reverse complement strand
AATAATAATAATAATAATAATAATAATAATAATAATAATAATAATAAAGGGAAGAGAAGAAAATATCATTTGCTGCAGGTTATCCTTCAAGGAAAAATAGATGGGAATTGTGCCCTGGGGTCAATGGGTTGCAGTGAGCACAGCTTCTCTATTTAGAATATATTTGGATAGAAACTCGACCATGCTACTGATCACCAGTGTTCTATGAGGACATGGCACTTGAAGAAGAAGAAGAAAAATGTGCCACCAAACCGATTCTAACTGATGGTAACCCTTTGCACTGTACAAGCATAAATGCCACCCCCCTTTTCTTATCTTATAAAAGTACTATCTGGTCATCCCTAAAATGGGTTTTCCTCATGTGCAGTAAGGAGAAGATAGCAGCCTTTTCTCCCTCCATCATTTATTTTAATATTTATTTTGAATTATTTTACTACACCTTTCTCCTTGGAAAAGAATCCAAGGTGGCTTACAATAATGAGAGACAATATACAGTCCAGAACAAGAAGACATATTCAAGTGAAGAACAGGGAGTTAGAAGAACATTGAAAGGTAACAGTAGAGCTACAAAGAGCACACAAAAAGAAAAGAAAATTCCATTATGATGGATGGAAAGTAACATGGAAAATACTGGTGTTCTTATGAAATCAATCAATGAAATCATGTATGATAATTCATATAAAGTTATATAGTAGGAAGTCCCTCAAAGCTTGCATGAAGTGGAAGTTCTTTGCCTGCTTCTGAAAAGACAGCAGGAACAGGGCAGTCCTGGCCTCCATTGGGAGGGAGTTCCAAAGTCTGGGAGCAGCAACAGAGAAGACCCTTTCATGTGTTCTTCTGAGGTGCAGCTGTGAAGGTGGTGGGATGGAAAGAGGCCTCTCCTGATGACCTTAGCACCCGAGTCGGTTCATACTGCAAGGTTCAATCTTTGAGGTAGCTTGGACCCAGGCCATTTTGTGCTTTGTAGGTTAGGGTCAGCACCTTGAATTGTGCCCGGTAGGTGATTGGCAGCCAGTGGAGCTGCTTTAGTACAGGTGTAATGTGATCTCTGTAACCCACCCCAGTCAGCAATCTGGCTGTTGCATTCTGGACCCATTGAAGTTTCCTGAGACTTTTCATTGGTAGACCCACATAGAGCATATTACAGTAGTCCAGCTGGGAGTTTAGTAGCAGATCTCTCAAGAAATGGGTGTAATTGTCATACTAGTTTTAGTTTTGCAAATACACTCCTGGTCGCAGCTGTGACCTGGGCATCTAGGCTCAAGGATGATTCTAGGAGCACCCCCAAGCTACGTATCTCTTTTTTCAATTGGGGAGTGATCCCATCCAGTACAGGTTGCATACCTATCCCTTGATCTCCTTTTTGACTGACCAGAAACATCTCTATCTTGCCTGGGTTTAGCTTCAGTTTGTTCTTCCTCATTACCAAAGCTAAGCACTATTGAAAGCCAAAATAGCTTCTTTGGAATCCAGAGGTAACGAGAGGTCATCGGCATACTGGTGACACTTCATCCCCAAAGTCCTGATAATCTCCCCCAGTGGTTTCATATAGATGTTAAATAACATAGGAGACAGAACAGAAACCTGGGGGAACTCCACTAGTCAGCTACTGTGGTGTTGTACATGAGTCCCCTAACACCACTTTCTGCATTCTGTCTTGCAGGAAGGACCAAAGTCACTGTAAGTGCCGCCAATTCTCATTTCAGATACACAAATCAGAAGAATGCTGTGGTCAATAGCGTCAAAAGCAGCTGAAAGGTCCAATAAAACTAAAATGGACACACATCCCCTCTCAATTTCCCTGCGTAGGTCATCTACCAAGGCCGACTCAGTCCCATAGCCAGGCCTGAAGCCAGATTGAACTGGATCCAGGTAGTTTATATCATCCAGAAACCTCTAGAGCTGTGAGGTCACAACCTTCTCTAGTACTTTACCCAGGAATGGGATGTTAGCTACCAGTCAGTAGTTGTTCAGTATCGTTGGATCTAAAGAGGGCTTTTTAACATCAGTTTTATCATCTGAAAGCAAGTGAAAGGAGAGGGAGGCTGTTCTATCCACGAAGATTCAGCAAACACCTTGTTATGGGTCATGTGGAGAACCTACAGATATGGAACCTCCCATCTTCTGACTGTCAATTTCATGCAACAAAAGTGACAGCGAGGAGGTCTGGGCTACAATGATCCCTTTTTAGCATATGGCGCACACGTGAGATAAGAAGAATTGAACAGGGCTACCGATAAAGGGTACAAACCAGAAGTGAGTTCATGTCACATTTCCATGCTCAACATCTTGTCTTTGCTAGCCTTGTCCATGCATGCCCACTGATTAATATGGACATTTGAAAGGAGCAGGTAGCAGTGCAGAAACGGTGCATGTTGCCAATGTCACCGGCTGGCATATGTGGCAAAGGAAAAAAACAAACAAAACGGTGAGTCTGGTGCAAGAGTGGCAGACAAGGTAGGGATGAGGCAGGGGTGGGAGTTGTATGTGTGTGTGTGTGTGTGTGTGTCCGTGTGTTTGTATGTGTTTAGACTGCCAGAGACGGATATTTTGAAAAGATACAAACAGATGAATAAAAACATGGAAATATTTGTTCCCTTGTATTCACTAGGGGAATGAATATTTAACGAATTGGTGATATTCTTGGAATATTGTGTTTCTCTTCTTATTTGACCCCTCCTCTAATTAAGATAACCAGGGAAGACTTTTCTCTCTGTCCCACCATACTCACAGCTGCATTCGGTGGGAATCCAGTTGCCTGTGATATTGCAGAGTTGATTCCCTAATGGGGAGGCATTGAGAAGTGGCTTGGTTATGGGGTGGCAACTGCCAGAGTAATCCAGTCCTTGGACAGAGTGTTAGATTATAGGTCTAAAGCATCTCCATTATTTAAAGGATGATCTCAAACTGTGGTAATGCTGCAGATTTCCTGCAATGAAAATCTGAAATCGGTAATCTATATATAAACCCCAAAATGAATCCAGTTTCTTCAATGCATATTGAAAATTTGTGAAATACAGTACTGTGGAACTTTATATATGCTTCACAAAACAGGGACAAGTTGCTTTGCACACGCCTGTCTTCTTAAGATATCTGGAAGGTGATTTTATGGAGTCTTAGGCAACTGGGAATAAAACATGGACAATACACTGAAGAAAGGTCCTGATCTTCTTTTTCGTCTTCTTTTTAGAGCTCACTACATGTGTGTAGAGTTATTTCGATGCCCAGTCAAATTTTTCCTTATTAAAATAATTTTATGTATATATAATATATAAACCTATGTCAGAGAAGATGCTCCAGTGATCTTGCTGATTGAATATAAAATAGTAACACATTATTTTCAATCTCTTTGAAAACAACTCTCACACTAGAAAATTGCCTTCTCTACTGTGTTTTAAAGAAGAATAAGCTTCAGGTATGAAGTGCACATGGTGGGTGGATGGGGAAAATCAGAAGAGATAAAAGAGAACACATGTTTCTGCATATTATAGCAGACAATGTTTCAGATAGCATATTAAGGATGTTTTATAAGTACACTGGAATGACACTAAATATGTTGTGGTGTGATTTGTCATTCCAAAATGGAATTTCTTCCAAGACACTTTGCAGACTAATTTTTTTAGTCATTTATGGTTTTGCTACTATTCAGTTCAAGTAACTTTGATGATCATATGAGAGTAGTAGATCTGGGATCAAGATATACCTACATTAATTGATTCAGATTTCTCCTTTCTGAGCTTCATTTTATGTCTATTAAAACATATATGGCAATACGTTACATTCTTTTCCATCTATCACGTAGACTCTACAACCTTGATTTACCTGTTCTATTTTTGTTTCATTTTCAAATTAGGCAGTATTTCTCATTGAGTTTATTGTTTGTTCTAATAGCATTAGGTTGTGTGTGTTATTTGTAGAAGCAAGGCAGGCAAATAATTTAGAGTGCCATGCCTGTCTTGCTGAACTCTCCCTGGTTTACTGCATTATTAAATATTGCATAAATTATTCAATGTCCTTTATATCAAACCATTTCTTTTCTCTGCAAAACACCACCATCTCAACAAATGGGTATTAGCCGAATACTAACCCCCCTCCCCGACTCCCCTCTGCTGATGCAAATGAAATGGCTTATTGGCTCTTTCTCCTCTACTTGCTAAACAATGGTGATATCAGAGGGAGAACTCTGACTAATACATGGGGATAAACTAATACATGGGGTGATAAATGCCAGCAGGCATGCCAATGTCATCACTGCATGAAAATCAAGGCCTCTTGCTGTGGGGATTGTGAGCAGCTTATTGGGTGGACGTCTATGGGATGGCACTGGCTTGGATGAAGCCGCAAACATCAGTCTTCATCAGCCAAGACAGTAACTGAAGATTGCTGAAATACACGCAAACACACAAATGCCATATAGCTCGCAAGCAGTCTGGATAAATGTTTTGATCAACCTCCTACAAGACTGGGCAGGGAAAGCACACCAACACCCACTCTGTCTCTTTTCTTAAGGTACTGGCCTTTATGATGGGCCCATCTGAGCATTAATTTACAAGAATAGACACCTTCATTCCATTAGATCCCACCACTGATGTGTATCGATAAGTCCTGGATCAATCTCCAGAACACCAATCTCAAGGATGCCTTGCAAGGATGTGGGGACTGAAAGGAGATTGCTTTTTAAAAAAATATTCTGTGGAATAAAGATGCCTATATTATGCATCTTGATAGGTGTGACGCTTCCCCCATTTCGTCTTCCTCTTTGAGCCTTGCACATGTTTTGAATAGTGCATGGCTAGATTAGACATGCTTCTCTGAGCAGTTTAAGGAGGTCTGAGAATTTAGCAATATATGCGCCATGCGTTCTTCTCCTTCATCCCCTCCCCTCCCCCATAGCAACAGCGGGGAGATGCATTCAGTTGCAGAGGTATCAGGAACCGGAGATGAAGAATGGGTTTTAAATGGAAAAGGGTGCTTGGGGAGGGTGTTGTTGGATTGTTGGTCTTTTGAATGCATGATGGGGACAAGCTCTGGATCTTTTCAGTACTTGTCTGAGAATTCACAAAAATGTATATTCATTTTGTTAATTCACAAATACTACCTGGAAGATTAAAAACTCCATATGAAAAATAAAAAAGACAACCTGCCAGTAAGCGCAGAAGGGTAAACTGCAGAAAAGAAGCATCAGCTTACAGTACATATTGCATGCAATATCACAGCAAATAGAACCCTGGTTTTATATTTTAAATGGCTAATTAATTAAATAATTAATTAATAATGAAGATTCCTTTAGGTTTGCCAGGACTTAAAAGCCAGTTCTTCTGGTCTGTGAGCTTGGACATGAACTTTTAAAGAATGGGATGCTACAGATCTAACCATCTAGTTTGGGGGATTATTTGCATTGTTACAAGACATGCTATTTAGATATGCTGAGAAGCACACTTGTCTTTTTCATTATCTTGCATGCTGTGGACCTAGTGCTGGCAGAATTTACACCTTAGGCTATAAACTGACCAGACAGTCACAATATTAGTCACAATATTATTGTGTTTAACAGGTGTTAAACACACGCCATTTCATAACATATATATTTTGCTATAGAATACACCCCAATGACATACAAAAGGACCAGGCTATATAGCATCACAACAGCTTGCCCCTAAATCTCAGGCTTAAGAGAGGGATGGGATGCTTCTGGCATGATATCCTATTTAGAATACAGAAATCCTTTACAGAGCCTCGTGGCGCAGTGGTTAAATGCCTGTACTGCAGGTAAAACTGTGCTCACGACCTGGGTTCAATCCCTGGTAGCAAGCTCAAGGTTCACTCAGCCTTCCATCCTTCCGAGGTCGGTAAAATGAGTACCCAGCTTGCTGGGGGGGGCAAAGTGTAGCCTGCACACTGTAATTGAAATTGCAAACTCCCCAGAGAGTACTTGTAGTGTTATGGGGCGGTATATAAGCAAAACACTTTGCTTTCACAGAAGTAAATAAAGATCAAAACTTCCTTATAGAACAGCAATAGGGATATTATCTTAACTATTACTCCGTTCCCACACTTCTATGAGGTGAAGTTAATCCTTAGATTTCAAGGATACTGCATAGTTATAAGCAGTTGTTCAATGGCAATTTTATGCTTTCATTCAGAACCTCAGTGTTCCATTCTTTGCTCTTCAGCTCTTCAAAGTATTCTGGTTTGTTGATCTCAGGCAGAAGTCACTTCGCACATGACCACCACAAACTCACTTCATTTTTTTTTTTTTTTAGTTTGCTGTGAAAATCTGGATACTTTTCAAATGCATAACAAGCAGGGATGGTTTGAGATGGTTTGACTCTTTTTCCAAGTTTTCCTTGAAGGGAGTGGTTTTGGAAAATTCCTTTGAAGGCATATAGGTGGGAAATATGCCTGAAGTGGTCAGCCACATGGATTTTTGAATAAGATTTTTGAACAAATTACTTCAGTTTGCTCAAGTTTTTCCAGGGAAAGGGGAAAAGTCTCTTAATTACGTTTCCTGGAAAATGAGGGTTTATCTTCCTGTCTAGAACCTACTTGTGAGCAATAGTTCTCCTCTTCAAATACTTGGCTCCCCACATGAGGAAGGTGATTATGGAGCAGGGATTGGCTCATTCCTCCTCCCTAACTTTGTAGATGAGAAACAGGTAAATAAAAACTAAGTAGGGCTTATATGAAAACAGCCCAGTCCATACCATATTGAGAGAGAAGAAAGTAGGCTAGGCAGTGGAGCAGCCCACCAAATCATTTTGCATTTCAGGACAGAGTTGATTGCCTGTCTTTATACCACTTCAGCTAGTTATATAGACCCTATCAGGAAAGACTGAAAGAACTGGGCATGTTTATCCTTGAAAAAAGAAGACTTAGGGGAGATGTGATAGCACTTTTTGAATACCTAAAAGGTAGTCATACAGAGACTGGGCAGGACTTGTTCTCAATCATCCGACAGTGCAGGACAGGTAATAATGGGCACCGAGGAATTCAAGAGAAAAGGTGACAACCATCCAATGAAATGAAAATACTGTTTTATTTTGTTTCACTTCATTGCTCATTAGATAACACAATATCAATAAGTATTTATAGAAGGGAAAGTGGAAGGTCAAAGGTCATTTTATTTTAGAGCTTTAAGCTCTCCTCCAGCACCATTGTATTTCAAACAAATCAGTTTCCCCCTGTCTGCTTTCTTTTACTCTCCAGTAGAGATGGGCACGACTTAGCGGTATTTTCGTTTTCGTTTTTGTTTTTCGTTTTCGTTACAGAAACGAAACGAAAACGAAAATCGGCTCCAAAATGGACCGAAAACGGAAACAAAACGACTAATTTCGAGCCAATTTTCGTTTTTCGTTACTGGAAAAGCACTCAATGGAGCTAAATGGGGAGAAACGGAAAATTTTTCGTTTTCGTTTTCGTTTTTCGTTTTTGTTACGTAACGAAACGAAAATGAAAAATTTTGAAATTAGCCCACGAAAACGGAAACGAAACGACTCGGACCCTAGCCGAAAACGAAAACGAAAACGAAACTTTTTTTCTGAGTCGTGCCCATCTCTACTCTCCAGCTTTCTCACCTGTACATGGTGATTGGAACACAGATTCAGTACAGTTTTAAAATATTTATATACTTGTTTTGAGTTATGGAATTAGACAAGAATGGATTTCCTTTCTCCATTTTATAATATAAATGGGCATTTTTAATAATAAACAAGTTCAGTGCTAATATATAATATGCATTAGTTATAATCTGATTAATTCAATTTAAGAGGTGATAAACCTTTTTTTCTCAATTTGTCACATCACAATGAGATGAATATAAATTTGGTATGAAGTATTCAATAATCTAACATTCAAACCTAAATAATACCCTCTGGTCCCCAGTATTCAGATTTGTGGGACCATCAGCATGATCCAACATTTTATGCATTTTGGTGGGGGTCTCGACACAGTTTGTTGCAGGCTGCACTTCCTGAAATGTCTTGGAATGCCTGCCATATCTCATTGCTTTGAATTGCTCCAAGCCATTTTGAGAAATCCAGCCAAGAGGAAATGTCATGAGGCTTCTTTCACAGCTGCCCATCACCATACTAACAATTTGGGAAGTGCAGAACCCTCTTAGTGACCTTGTACATGCATGTAAAGTGGCAGAAAATGCTATCCTTTGGACCTGGGATCCGGTAGCAAACCTAAATGGATTAGTTGTTCAAGTCCAGAGGATGAAAGTAAAGCACATATTATTTATGTATTCCAGTGTATCTGGTATACTGGAGACTATATCCATCTGCTTAATAACTTCTGTCACAAATATATCTCTACAGATCTAGTAACTGGAGAAAATTTATATTTGTAAAACAATCTTGGAGAAAAAACATCAGTTCTAGTTTAGTTTCAAACACATATAGTATTTGCATTCTAATACTAAATTGGATGTTTTCTAGCTCTTAAATGTCATTTAGAATTCCTTGTAGGAATTAAATAACATTCCTATTTACATTAGTGGCACTGGCCCACAATGGGACCACCAATTAACTCCCCCCACCACCAATCATCAATAGTTACTTGTATCTCTAGAAAGGCAGCTCTCTGCAGTTATGTTGCCATCAGCCAGCAGGAGGACTAGTAACATTTGGCCTCTCTCTTTTGCACCATGCTAGGTACAAAAATTAGAGTTCCTGACAAGTCAAAAGACTCAAAATCTCATGGTGTTGCTGTCAGACAATATGTTGTGAACCTGTTCTCCTGACATGTCTCTGGGACATATGAACATCCCCATGTGGGATCAGTGAGAGGACATTCTTAGATATTTTTAAGGAGTGGGGAGAGTGGGAAGGCCAGCTTTATTTGTTTTTCTATCCATTACATTTATATCTCTCCTATGATTCTCACAACAGCCCAGTGAAGTACTGCAGGTCAGGCACAAAGGAGATGTTGGGACAAAGGTAACCCACCTTAATCAGCGAAAAGTTCCCATTCAGCACTCAAATTAGGAGACACCACTGCTTCCTTTTCATTATTGACTGGTTGTACGTGCACAGAAGCAATCAATACTTGACATTTCATTTGCCAGAGATTCACTCCTGCTCACATTCCGGGACCTTTTGCACTTCTATAACATTTCACACTCACCTCCTCCTGTTTTGTGTGTTTGTCCCCCGCAGCTATACTTGGTGCATCTGAAGAAGTGGTTTCTAGTCTCCAAAAGCTTGTGCAAAATAGACGATATTCATCTTTAGGGTGCCATAAAGCTCTCTGTTCATTTTCTTACAACAATAGGTAATTATTGCTTCCCATTAAGAGGCAGAATCCTGGGGCTGGAGTGAAGGGACCTTAGGGCCTCACTGCATGAGATACTGGTTCTGTGCCTTTTAAGAGAAAAGGTCTCGCTATTTATTCTAATATGAATTTGCTTTAATCTCCAACTGCCAAATGAGCTTGCTTTTCATTTGTAATTGGTCAGCTGGGAGATAGCACAGTTTTGTTTGCCTGTCTGACATCTCAGGCATACTGCAGTGAAAGATTTGTGTTGCCTGGAGGGATAATGTTGTAAAAGGAGACATTACACATTTGCCATAATGTAAAATTTAACCCTTGAATTCAAATATCCATTCAGCCAGAACCCTTTGGACAAATCAACATTTCTCAGCCTCACCAGATTTGGGCAAACCTGCCTTGAGAATAAAATGAATCAGCTCAAGTTTTTTTTTCTCACTGAGGAAGCCAGACAACAAATGCTATAGAAAAATAAGTAGGAGACAGCTGAGGCATTTTTTAAAACTGGTTTGTTTTACTGCCAATCTTGAGAACACCTCATAGGAGGTCAGCACGTTAAAAGCTTATCTCGTTTCTCAGATATTTCACATTATAAGGCTGCCTCTATTCCACACTTCACTTGAGTAGGCAGATGTCATTTGTGAAATGAGCAAATAAGAAGTCTGTACACAGTTCTTTAGATGCCAAAGGTTTAACCCTGGGAAACTGTTTGTTGCAATATTGCTGCTGAGTGAAAGGTTGGATTGAGCTGCTAGAAGCATCAGATTTTAGCATGCTTAATACTTTACAAACCATACTGAATAAAATGACATATCTTTCCTCCTTCTGTTTTTAATCAGTGGGTCTATGTAGACAGGAGAATAAAAAGTCACTGTTATTTCTTTGGTGACAATGCTACCCATGCATCTCCACAATTAATAGTGACTAGTGACAGCTTCAATCTGTCATGACAAAGATAGTTCCAGGCTGCTGAACAGAATAAACATAATAGAATTAAAGGGACTGTATTGTTGTTGTACATTTTGCTGTATGTTGTCTGAGTTTGTTCATTCATTGGCTTGAATTCTTTTGCTTAGCATAGTTCATCAAGACCTTCGCAGGCCTATTAAAGAAGTGGAGATCTGATAAGTCAACTCCCCACTTACATTCCAATTCATTATAGCCCAGTCCTCAACCTCTTAACATCGTATTGGTTTAATCTGACTCAGATTATAGGGGTAAGTGCGAAATTTGACAAACTTGTATGACAAATCTAAACATTTCAGTGTTAAATATGCTTTAATAGAGAATAACTAGGATCAACAGCACTTTGAAATTAGCTAAGCATTTCCTTGAACTGATATTTAAGCGTAGCCGTGTTTATTCATGTCTTGCTTTTCTAGATTCAGATTCTTTGAAGGCAACTTGGAAATAATGTCAGTGATCACCAATAAAGCCAAAACAGATTTTTAAAATAGCTTTTTGGCGAAGAGGGACTGTTTAGGTGGAACAATGTGGCATTCACCCAACTGACCCTCCTCCCTCTGTCTACTGGAATCCAGGGTAGTTGGTGAAAGCAAAACTTTAGGCAGAGTGGGCAGTTCACCTGAGGCAGGCTGTGAGGCAATACGTGGGTCCTTTTTAAAGAGATAGGCATCATAAATAAATAAATAAATAAATAAATAAATATTGTCCTTTCTCCCTTGATCCTTGATTTGACCATTAGGTAGTGTGAGGGATCTACCTGATGTGACATATCCATTCTTGAGACATAGTAACGGCCATCCACAGATATTTCTACTGAGCTTTTTAGTTGACAGTGCTCTACGGGAAAACGTGTGTGTGTGTATCTGTATATACTCTACCTTTCTTATTTAAACTATCCAAAATTCCTCAGGTTTTGCTGGCTGGGGGAATATGACAGTTGTAGTTTTCAAGAAATAACATTTATGAACTAAGTGGCAGGTAGACGGTGTAAGTAATTCTCCTGAGAGTTGTACTTGCCTTACAAGACTTCTAAGTGCAGAACTATAAGTCTGATTACTCATCAGAAAGTTATTTTTCTATTGACTAAACAAGAGCAAAAACCCACATTTCTAGTGTTTATACCAGGCTTCGCCAATCTAGATATTTCCCACTGGCTGCCAAGTGCAGAAACAAATATTACACAATTCTATGTGAACAGGGTTCTAATTATGGACACTTGCATGTTGTTTATTAGAGAGCGTAGGCTTAGCAAATCAAGTGGTGGCCTCTGTGCTAGTCTTTGTAATGAAACTTAGCTACAGCAGCAGCAGCAGAACAGTGAGAAAGGAAGGTTGTCATCCTGATCTTTTACACTGGGTAATAGCAATAAAAATTTAGGCTGTTGAAGCCAGTTTTATACAAGTTACACAGTTGCTAACTGAATGATTTGGTGCATGTGCAAGTGGGCTGTCAGTAGCAAAAGCAGTCGTGGCAAAGTTACCTTTTTATATTAAAAATCCAGAATCCAACAGCCATCATGGTGATTATGAGTCAATAACAGTGTTTAAAAAGTTGTAATGTCCATAATTGGGTTACGGATGAAAAGAATAAAAAACAATTTTGCAGGTTTAGATTGTCGCAGCATAACAAGACACCCCAGTAAAGTATTTTTGAGCCATGTGAGGTCCCTTGCCTCCAGCCGGGAATAAGACAAATGAGGCACACCTCACCACCCACTTCAGGTTCCTTGTAGTTTGGACAAAAAGAAGTCAATTTTGTGTAAAGCATTATTCTCAGCAAAGTGAGAATGCTACTCAGATTACCAGGCAATTCTCTGTCCATATTGACAAGGAGAAGAATGGTACAGTTCCTGCCCTTCCTTATTCTGAGCAAAGGTGAACAATGAAAAAGCTTGAGGTACCAGTTCAGATGCCACTGCCAGTGGTCTGTAGAGAAAAGTACCCTTACAATGACGTGTCCTTCCTCTCTTTCACCTAAACTATCTCAGTATCTGCTGTGAAGTCACAGAATTCTTCATTTGAGCCTTCAATGCAAACAATGAAGATGGCATAACACGTGCCTGCCCAAAGTCCGGCCCAGGGACCAAATCCGGCCCGTCAGGCCATTCTGAGTGGCCTGCGGCTGGCTGGCCCACCCCTCCCTCCCCCTCCTTCGCCCCATTTTTTTTTTAAAAAATATTCTGCCAACACTGACACCGCTGGGCAGACGGGGAGTCTGCTGCCACCGGCACCGCAGGGGAATGTGTGGGGGTGGGCAGGCCAGTGGGCCTCTGCCACTGCCTAGGAGCTTTGGGGTGGGCTGGTGGGTGAGCCGTCACCACCGCTGGGGAGCTTGGGGGTGCAAGGTCGCACAGATCGCCTCTTTCAAGGGGCGACCTGTGGCCACAGCTCCCTGTGCTTCCTTTGGTCCCCACCTTTCCTCCCTCCCTTGGTCCCCACCTCCCTCCTTCCCTCTCTCCCTTCCTCCCCACCTTCCTTCCTTCTTCTCTTGGTTTCTACCTTCCTCCCTCCCTCCCTTGGTCCCCGTCTTTCTCCCTGAGGGTGGGGTTGCAAGGGGTCAGTGGGTGGGGCTTATGGGTCAGTGGGTGGGGCTTGCAGTGGGGTGGCAGGGTCAGGGAGCAACCGGCCCCTGACACATTCTCAGCCACCAAATCTGGCCCTCCTTACAAAAAGTTTGGGCACCCCTGGCATAACATAACAAGCAAATTTTTAAGTTCTCAAAAATGGATTGGGGGGACTGATTTTACAACATTTGTAGTTAGTTACCATCATGTTAAAATAAAGGCATGAGGAAATTGCAGATTTAACTGAAATGGACTCATCTAATTTGTAGGGTTTCTGGAAAGGACCTGATGGCAATATAATAACAGGTGCTATGCAGTTTTCAGGTTGCATTTCTTTTCTCAGGTTGATATAGAACCTATTTTATCCATGGCAACCAATGGAACCTATAGAGATTTCATATAGCATTTATTTCCACTCAGTTGTGCAGTTCTAATAATGCGTAATGAACACTCTTTTTCAGGCAATCTATTTATCACATAATCTCTTGATATGGTGATATTAAGATTCCAGACTTCTTATTTTTACTGTTAATTGATTGGAAAGATTAGCTATAAAAATTCATGTGAGGATTAGTTTTTATGTGCATTTGTTATTCAATACCTGTAATTTAAGGGAAGCAATAATTCTGTAAGGTGCTGTGTACTCTCTACCATATTGATTTTCCTCCGACCTGCTGCTTTGCTCTGTGGAGGTTTGCATTCCTAGAGTAATATGCCTATCAATACTCTTCTGGAGTCAGAATTTATGTTCAGCGAACACTTGACTGAATTTCAGTTTGGACACAGCATGTTCTGCTCAGTATAGCTCATGGTACATGCCTTCATAAAACAGCAGTTAGTTACTATAAAGGGGTATTGTGGCAGTGTAGGGTTTTATAGCCCTTGTTGTTATTGTCTGATGCCAAAATGAGGAGTAGATTTATCATAATGGTTAGCTAATATATTAGAGAATCACTGTTACTATGTTTTACATGTCAGCTTAATACAGCCAGACACACAAATGCCAAAACATAACACTGTCAGTTGGTCTGTGTTCTCCAGAGATGATCATCCTAGCATATTTACAAAAGGCTTTTCTTTGCTCTGAAACCTAGATTCAGAGATAGAGCCTTCTCCACACTTACGAGGACAATAATGTTCCACAAATTTGAAAGGCTGAAGCTGTAACTTCCAGATTTCCATACTGGGATAGATTGGATCTTAGAAAACAGGATTTTGTTTGTTTGTGTGTGTGTGTGGTATCATTGTAGTTTTCTTGGCAGGAATACTGGAGTGGTTTGCCAGTACTTACTCCATGCACCTACAGCACCTGGTGGTCTCCCATCCAAGTACTAACCAGGGCTGACCCTCTTAGCTTCCAAAATCAGGTGAGATCATATGTGCTTAGGGCATCTAGGCACTCTTGGTATTTTTTTTAGTACCACTCCCATATAGAGATGGGCACGACTCAAAAAAAGAATTTTTCGTTTTTCTTTTGTCGTTTTGGGGTCCGTTTCGGTTTGTTTTCGTTTTTCGGGGTTTTTTGTGCTTTTTTCGTTTTCGTTTTCGTTACGAAATGAAATAAAAAAACAAACTGAAAATGAAAATTTTTCGTTTTCGTTAGCATTCTTTTCGTTGGGAGGTGTCTGCCATAACGAAAATGAAAAACAGGGCAAAATTTTTCGTTTCGTTTTCGTTTTCGTCTTGTTTTCTGGAAAATTTTCGTTTTCGTTTTCGTTGCGTAATGGAAACAAAAAACGAAAACAAAAACAAAAATTTCGCTGAGTCGTGCCCATCTCTACTCCCATAATCTCATGGTGGTTGGGACAGCTCAGTGTATATGTCTCTGGCTATGGAGTCAGAGGTTGAGAGTTTGATTCTCCACTATGCTCTGCAGTTCTAAGTTGATTTATAAGTTGATATTCTGTAATTGGGGTCCAAAACCAAACTTTTCGAAGTTTTGTAACAGACCAATTTGATTCCCCCACACTCTAATTTTCTATTTGATTTTTTTAAAATTCCAATTTATGCTTGTCCAGTTTAAGAAGAAATGTATGGGTGTTTGTGAGCCCATACTAAAACAAGAGCCAAATTTTCATGCATCTATACTGGGAAAATTTAATTGATATGGCATGGAAAGGATGGCAGTGTACACCTTTGTCATGTAGCTGTTAAAGAAAAAGAAGTTGTTTGGATGAAAAAAGCTGCAGCCCTAGCTAACATCTCAGACTCTTTTAAGTAAACCAGGATTCAAAGCCAAACTTTTATAAGCATCCAACGTAGCTGCAACTACAGCTACATGGGTGACACAGAATCATGATTCTCCCCATGTGCTTCCGGTAATATTTAAAAATGTAGGAACAATAATTTAGGTTGGACATGGTCAGTACCAAAAGCAACATCTCTTGCCCTAGGACAGGAAATGCAACAGTAAGAGATATCCACCAGAGCAGACTTACTTTGAAATTCAATTTTTTATTCCTGGCATTACTAGAAAAAAAGACCCAGAGGCCAAAGGAGAGGGAAACGCTGTGGTACCGCTACTTACGAGTGGCTCTATTTATGAGCAATTCTACTTAAGAGCAGAAAACTGTTGGTGTTTTAACTGCTGTCTTACAAATTTTAGATGCAGTCTGCTCTACTTACATTTTTTTTTTACTTATTTGCATTTATCTTTTAGATACGGCTGCTCTACTTACGAGTTTATTTGTTTGTTTGTTTGTTTATTTATTTATTTATTTATTTATTTATTTATTTATTTATTTATTT
>JAHTLZ010000007.1:12816960-12835224 GCA_023846285.1 Phrynocephalus versicolor | reverse complement strand
ATTTATTTATTTATTTATTTATTTATTTATTTATTTATTTATTTATTATGCCGCCCATCTTCCAGAGGAACTTATGAGCATGCATTCGGAACGGATTAAACTCATAAGTAGAGGTACCACTGTACATATTTATTTAAAATATTTCTGTCCTGTCTTTCTCCCCGAGAGGACCCAAGCCAGCTAACATCACAAACCAGTATTTAAAAGCTAAGAGCAAGAGATATACAATCTAAAAAAAGAATTAAACAAGTATTATCTCAAAATAGTAATAAGACAGATTATAAAATAAACTGAAAACAGAGCACAATGATCCATTTAAACCCCCCCCCCCCAAACACCGCCAGTCATTAAGGGAAAGCCTGCATGAGGAGAAAGGTCTTTGCCTGCCTGTGGAAGAACAGCAGAGATGAAGCCAGCCTAGCTTCCCGTGGGAGGGAGTTCCAGAGTGAATAAACAGCAACAGAGAAGGCCCTCACCAAGTGGTCCTGTGAGGGTGGTGGGACTGAGAGGAAGATCATGGAAGAACAGCCTGTTTCGTAGTCAGTTTGGATCTGTACATCATGTTGGTCTTCCACCTTCTCCAGGCAGACATAAAAACATAATGTTGTAAAAATCAAACATAATGGAATAAAGTATGATATTACAATGTTTGGGTTTTTTTTTAAAAAAAGGTTAACTGAATGTTAATGCAAACACATAATTTTACGATTTGCTTGAATTTTACAGCAATCCTACCAATCCGTTAAAACAAAAACCACAACAGCACATGATCTGCTCCTTGTTGGCTGCCCAGTCCTGCCTAAATAACATGTCCTTTGCCTGCTGATCCATTGCAGTCCTGGCCTGATGAGGAAAAAGGGAGGAAAAGAGCTCCCCACCACCATCACTACACCGTAAGCCTCAGAAATATCTGTATTTTCATGCCGATTGCCCCACTACATTGGTCTTGGGCAATGCAAAGCGGTTATTTTCATGTGCAAACTTGGCTTGTCTCTTTTTCATCCCTGTGTGCATCTAAGGCGCCTGGAGTGCTGCATTGTAGTTCCTGACATTGCCAATTTCATGGTTCAGGTTCAGAAGTCTTAAATAAGGCTGTGTACTGCTCAATCTCTTAGTTCACTCAGCCTGACCTAACACTCATCTAAATAACTAACACTATGGTTATGTCAGTGAAACACACATACAAAGAGCTGGAATTATAGGCCCTTTCACCTCATTGATTTTTATATTAGCGATCTTCATTCATTCTACGGCAGTGGTCTGCCCAGAGGGGGGAAAATTCTACACCATAATAGTGTAACCCTCCCTCCTGTTTCACAAAGTACCATTATACAGAACAGCATGCCTTGAATGATATTATATAGAATTGTCTGTTGGAGGGTATTCTAGCACATTGGGTTCCTCAAACTGGAGGGTGTGTCCCCCTGGGGGAGCAAGAAGAAATTCCAAGTGCTATATGAACCAATAAGATTGTTGTCATATCAGTGTATTAGATACCATGTCAAGTGGGTGGTGTGAATTTTAGAAATAGCAAGCAAAATGGCTTGAAAATATCACTCACAGAAACAAGTCAGCACTGTGTATTCCTACACATAGGCAGCTAACAGCGTTGCTTATAGGGAGTTTAGGCTTATGGTTTTGATTTAATGGGATTAAATCTTCCTACTCCATTCCTTCTTGTTCATGTCTGAGGGCTCAATCCTATTCAAAATGCACATTCTCCCCAAAGTTTTATCAGCAGCAGACTAGAGCAGGGCCTTTTCAATCATTATTCTCTGATTGCAGAATAAATATCCAGAAAATGTCCAGTGATTTTTTTCTGCTCAAAAAGCAAGAATTCAATTCAGAACCGAAGCTGGTTGAAGTTTGTTAATAAAAAAAATCTGTGGTTTTCTTGTAATTGCATTGTAATTGTAATTGTTGTAATCATGAATTTAGTGTGATGGACTGCAGTTTTTCTTTTTAATTGGATTTTATTGCCATTGTACTGTATTGATTTATAGGGTGCCTAAAGTGTAGAAGAGACACAGAAAAAAAGAATTTTGGTGGTTGAATGTTTTCTACGAGCACTAGCATTGCTGTAGCCACTATGCATTGTCCTTAATTTCCTGGCCCTGAGCTGAAAGTACATGTATGAACTTGCTTATTAACTATGTCTAGTTTATGTGTTAAAAATAATTCAAAAGTGGTATTTAAGTCCACTCTGGCTTTCACTTATAAATTCTGCTGTATCGCCTATATGCTGAAGAGGCTGTAACAATAAGGGTTCATTTCAACATATGGTGGTTTTGTGAAAAAATGTATCAATTCTGGGGAGAGGTCTTTAATTAAATAAATAACATTATAAATCAGACTGTTATTAAGTCCCCAGAAATAGCACTTCTAAATCTTTTTTCAAGAAAATAAGAGCATTTTCTACAAAAAATTGATTAGACACTTGTTATTGGGATCAAGACAAACAATAGCCAAAGGATGAAAAGATATGCAGGGAGTAACAGATGCAACCTGGTACTCTCAAATATGGCAGAGCGTATTGCAGGAAAAATTAAATAGCAAACTATATATAGCTAGAGGGATAAAAAAGCTGGATACTTTTGTAATGTAGTTGCATCCTTTTATCATGTATATGAATAGACTAGACAACAAGGGACTCCAAGATATGTATAGAGACTTTTGTTTTCAGTAATGTATTTGCAATATGCCTATAATTTTCACAACAGACTTTGGTAGATTACGCATATAATTATTTGCCGTAGGGAATGGTTGAGTAGGCAGGGTTAAAAATAGTTAGAGATGGGTTTTTCATTTCAGAAGTGGTCCTGTTCCGAAATGAAATATAGGAGCCCAGCTGGCATTTGGAACCAAACCAACACTCCGGAATGAAATCAGCCAATCCCTTACCTTGATCTGAGATCACGCTGGGCTAAACTGCAAGAAGGAAGAAGGCTCGCAACACCATCTTTCCTTGTCCCTGGTGCTGGCCAATCAGAAAGGGAGGTGGGATGATGCATTTCCCTGCACATCTCCTTATTGGCCAGTGTCAGGGAGAAGGAAAGATGATGTCGGAGGCCTCTTCCTTGTTGGAGTTGTATCCTGCACAAACCCAGTGCAAGGTAAGGGATTGGCTGAATTTGTTCCAGAGGGTTGGTCTGGTTCCGAACTCCAGCTGGGCTCCCACATTTTGTTTTGGAACCAGACCACTTCCAAAACTAAACACCCATGGATCCACGAGAGGACACCCATAATGCTTATTGAGCTGGCTGTAACTCGAGCACCAATATCCTGCCTGCTGTGACCAGCTGAGCCAGCCAGCCTAGCCCTTGCTGAGCCTCCATAACACCTGCCAGTGTTTGCCAACAGGCCTCACATCCCTCCCAGGCTGAAAACCACCTGCATCTGTCTTCTGGGTTGGTGGCAGAAACCCAGAGGGCAGAGTCAGCTTCGTCAGCAGGGGAGGAGCTCTGCGAGAGGCCGCCCATAAGAAAGACTTCTTGAGCCAGCTGTACCTTGAACAACTTCCTGCCTGCTGTGACCAGCTGAGCCATCCAGCCTAGGCCTTGCTGCACTTCCAGCATGTTGTGCCTCAATGGAGATGCCCGGGGTGGCCATTGAATGGCAAGACAAAGGGCACTGCCCATTTTGTGCCTGCTCAGTGGCTGGGGGTGGGGCAGCTGTGGTGGTGAAGATATATAATTAAGTTTAATTGAAGCTGGCTCTAGAACTGGCTGGGGAAAAGGAGGGTCATGGGGGGCTTGGCGGGGGGAACCAATAGAGATTATATGGGACAGGGGAAGATATGGTGGTGGTGGTAGAGCATGTCTGCATAGGAGAAGGGAGGTTATATAACTTACACCTATCCACCCTTCTAGCTCTATCCCCAGCCAATCAGTTCCAGGTGACCATATCAGCCAGCCCCAAGGCAACATGGTGCTGTTGCTGAATGCCAGGTCAGCAAAAATGAGACCTCTCTCGTCCATGATTTAATTCTGGATAAGGGTGCCAACCTGGCATGCATTACTGAGAAGGAGGAGGAGATCCCTTGTCTCAGATGTGCCCCCAGGGTACTTGGTCCAGTACCAGGGTCACCTGAAGGGCCAGGGAGGGGTTTGGCGATAGTCTATAAGGATTCCATCTCCCTTTCGAGGGCCCTTGTACACTTGGGAGAGGGTCTTGAGGGCCTATATTGTGTGTTGGGATCACAAGACAGACTGGAGATTTCGTTGGTGTACTGCCCAGCCTGCTGCATTCCAACAGTCTCCCTGCCTGAGCTGATGATCTCAGACTTAGCAGTGAAGACTCCCAGACTATTGGTGCTGGAGGACTTCAACCTCTATGCCAAGGCAACCTTGACAGGAGAAGCTCAGGACTTCATGGCTGCCATGACAACCATGGGGCTGTCTCAATATGTGATCAGTCTGATTCATGAGAAAGGCCAGAGCACTTTATATGCTTGACCTGGTACCCTTAAAAGGATGAGGTGATGGTGGCCAGGATGTGGAGGGATTAACCTTGACCCCACTGTCATGGTCAGAGCATTTCCTGGTAAAGTTTAGATTCTCTGCCACTGCTGCCCTCTGCAGGAGTTGGGGATCAATTAAAATGATCTACCCCCAGAGACTTATGGATCCTGAAGGATTTCTGAATGCTCTGGGGGAGTTTCCAGCTAATATGGTCCAGCTAATATGGTCACTTTATGGAACTTTATGGCAGTTGATACGATTGCACCTAACCACCCTATTCCAACCTGCAGATCTGTGGTATACAGAGGAGCTTCAGGCAATGAAGCGGGTTGGGAGACTCTTGAGCACAGGTGGAGAAAATATCACTGCGACTCTGACTGAACACAGATTAGAGCCCGTTATCAGGTGTATTCTGTGGCGATACGGCTAGCAAAATGACAATATTTCTCCAGCCGTATTGCTTCCTTGGAGTGCTGTCCAGCAGAGCTATTTCGAGTGGTCTGGGATCTTCTTTAAAACTGGGTAACCTGTTGGAGGTCCCAGACTACTCAGTGGCGCGCTGTGGTGAATTTGCTGCGTACTTTGAGGGTGTAATTGCTCAAATTCACAGAGAATTAGATTCCACCATTGATATTGAGTCCACTGTTGTGTCCAGTGTTCCAGGCTTATGTTGCAATTTATTGGATTATTTTCAGTTGTTGTGACCTGAGGATGTGGACATGGTGCTTGGATCGATCCATGCCACCACTACACAACTCGACCCTTGCCCATCATGGCTAATAAAGGAATCTGTCGGGGAGGGGGGGTCGCACCTGGGTCCTGGAGGCTATCAACCTCTCATTGAGAGAGGGAGTGGTCCCTGTCCCATTAAAAGAGGCTGTGATTTGGCCACTCCTAAAAAGCCTAATCTAGTCTCAGGACTGGTGGTTAATTACCATGTAGTGGCAAACCTTCCTTATTTGGGCAAGTTGTTGGAGCATGTGGTGTCTGAGCAGTTCCAGGCTCTCCTGGATGAAAAGGATTATCTAGAGCCATTTCAATCAGGTTTTAGGCTGGGTTATGGGACAGAGACTGCCTTGGTTGCCCTGTATGACGACCTTTGCCAGGAGAGAGATGGGGGAGTGTGTCCCTGTTGATTCTCCTGGACCTCTCAGCGGCTTTCGACACCATTGACCATGGTGTCCTTCTGGACAGATTGGCTAGGTTAGGAGTGGGAGGCACTGTTTTACAGTGGTTCTGCTCCTACCTGGCTGACTGGGTCCAGAAGGTGTTGCTGGGGGATAGTTGCTCTGACCCGTGGCAGCTGTCTCATGGGGTTCCCCGGGGCTCTATACTATCCCCCATGCTATTTAATATCTACATGAAACTGCTTGGGGAAGTTGTTAGGAAGTTTGGGCTGAGGAGTCAGCAATATGCTGATGACACTCAGCTCTGCCTCTCATTTTCCCACTAATCCAGGTGTGGTGGTCTCTGTTCTGAACTCATGCCTGGGCTCGATAATGGACTGGATGAAGGTCAATAAACTGAAGCTCAATCCAGACAAGTTGGAAGTGCTGTTGGTTAGTGTTCTGCCTGATAGGTTAGAGGGCCATTCCCCTGCCCTGGAGGGGGTTGCACTCCCTGTAAAGGACAGGGTCTGCAGCTTGAGGGTGCTTCTGGACCTGGGGCTTACGCTGGAAGATGTATAAGAAAGGATCATGATGATGCATTTCTCTCTTGGAAAACATTGAAATTCAATAGTAGTTTTACATTATCCGGACTACTAATTTTTTTCCAAAGATATGTGTGTATTTTTAATTTTTTAAAACTGCAACATGAAACTTGCATTTCACGGGGCAGAAGAACTGTTGCCTGAAGCTCTAGCACCTTCAGTTAAGATAATGTATGCAGTTCCTTAGCTTGCTTCTGCGTGTGTAGGGCTTCTGCATATTTAAAGCCTGGGCATTCAGGGATTATCTGTCGTGCCTTTCCTTTTTGTTCCGCTCACGCAAGGAGAAGCTGCTTGCCCACGTAACTGGAATGGGATTGGTTTCCCCCCTAATGCCTTTACTAGTGCTGCGTGCCTCCTTTGAACAACTGTCTGACACAACGGCATTATTTTTCTAGTGTATTTGCATTGCCATATTCACTCAGTGCTTCTCAGAAGGTATGTAAAACTGAAGAAGGATTGATGCAAACCAATTCTTTCTGTCAGTCACCGTTTCTCCACTAAGCAATGTGCACCTCAGAGGAAGAGGCTTACCAGAACAGGAAATAACAAAGGCCAGTAGAAGGGTCTGAGATACAACATAGTTGCGCGTTCAATACAGCAGCTCAAGTTGAAATTGCCACTTTACTTGTAATGGCAATTAAAGCTCAAGATGTAGACGGGGTGGGGGGACCGTGTACACAATGCATTTGGGAAAAAGAGACAAGTGTCTACTATTGTTTGTATAATTGAAACTGTTCACTTTTTATTCTAGATTTTTACCTTTTTGCTCACAGAATTCCTTCTCGTTAAGCAGCATTTTATCCTGCCTTGTAATTCATGTGTAAAATGTTACATAATAAGACTGTTAATTTCTAGAGATTAGTGGGAAGGGTGGCAGGCTGATCAAACTGATTTTTGTAATGACAGAAAGAGATGCTACTTACAAAAGCAGCTTAATTATTTTTAAAGAGGGTTAAATTGTATTCCATGACCTGATTGCTTTATGTGCCTTTTAAATTCTTAATCAGGATATGTCTTCATTTTTGTTTTGCTTCCCTTTTTGTCAAGAGAACTTGCTCATTTAAAAGAAGCTGCTCAAACTTCTTTTTCTCTGCAGATATTAAGCCTTTAATCCTATTTTAAGTAACAACAGTTGTACTAGATGTTAATAGTAATTACTGGATGTGTGTACTTCAGTTCAGGAAGAAAAAAGAAAATATGAGTTCTAGGGACTGGTATCACACCAGGGTTCTTTGTTGCAAATGATTTGCAGAAGAGGTTAATTAGGCCACCTCCCTCTGTAGAATTAGATCCCATACTGGTGACACAAATTCAATCATAAACTTGATTGTCCAGAAATAATGAGCAGATACCCTTCACAAATTATCCTCAGTGAAAGTCATCATGAAATAAAAAGCGGCTTCACTTTTTAAGAAAGTGCTAGGAATCTCTAGCTAGCCAACTGGCGGTTTAATTAAAAGACTTGGATTTGTAAATGATCCTTTTCTTCTTAAGCTTAACATTACTTGGTCTCCTATGGAAAGAAGGATGATCTTTCACACCAGTAATAATGTTATTACATGACAAATGCATTAGTTTACATATAAAAATATAATATATTTGTATGTATTATATAAATATCAGGAAAAATACACACACTTATGATATTAAGCATTTGGGAAATATTTAAATGTGATTTGCCTAAACTGCAAGACGAAAAACTTGGGAAACTCCCCTGAACATCTCCCCTCCCCCCCTCTCCCAGCCAAGTCGCGTTTGAGCCAAGTTGCTGATGTGACTTAAATCAGACTCATCTGTGCCACTTAAAACTTCTCAATTAGAATTGAGCAAGCTTTAAGGGCATAGAGGCCAATTTTCTGGCCCTGGGATTTCTAATGGAACCAGCCACTCTCGAAATTGCAAGGGGCCAAAAGCCCGCTCATGGTTTCCAAAAGAAAATACATTTTTAAGAGCATTTTTAAATGGTATGAGCTTTCAGTGCCTTGTTTAAGAGGAAATGTTCTTAAATGGTCACCATTTTCTTCCACAGCCCACCCCAGTGGGGAAAGCTAGAGAGTTCCCAAAATAGAAACAGGAACTGGAAAAACAGCTTGGAGTGACATGATTGTCCTCAGCTTTAAACATAAGTACCATGAAAAGCAGACCATCAGCAAGCGCAGGTCTTACAGCCTCACAGCTGGGTTTAGAACAAAATGCATTCCACAGCCAGACTTTCAAGGCCTGACAGAAAAAGTTGTTTTGAACTACAATGGTACCTCTACTTACGAGTTTAATCTGTTCTGAATGCATGCTCATAAGTCGAACAACTCATAAGTAGAGCAGCTGTATGTAAAAAATAAAACAAATAAAAAATTGAAAAAAATTGTAAGTAAAGCATACCACATCTAAAATTTGTAAGGCAGCAGTTAAAACACCAATGGATTTCCACTCTTAAGTCAAATTGCTCATAAGTAGAGCTGCTTCTAAGTAGAGGTACCACTGTACTGTTTGCCTTTAAAAAAAAAAGATGAAATATTTAGCTTATGCTTGGGGATATGCATTTCCAAGTACAAACCCACTTAATTCACTTTCAAACATGCATACAGAATTGTAAACATGTTCCACAGATGGCATAAAAGCACAACTGAGAGGTTACTTAGTTAATCTTGTTGTTATGCTCCATATTGTAAGGGTTAATGATGATTGCCTTTCCCCTGATTATATCAAATGCAAGCACTGGAATGTCAGCACAGTATCAGCTACAGCATGTAAATGCTATTGATCCAGTAGAGAACGGGATAAATGAGGCTACATCTTACCCCACAGATCTCAGTTTTATATTTGTTTCTCACATATTCTTTAGACGTTATATGACATTTATAGCAGCTATATTATAGTTGATCTTACTTCTCCCAAATATCCATACTATAGATTTTTTTCCTATACCATGAACTCAAATGAGGGCAAGTTCTGTTTCATTATGTAAAACAAAATAAATCCAGAACAAAAAAAATAAGGAATATATTTCTATTGACCCAGGCCTTTTAAATAACCTGTATATATCTGATGCCAGTATCTACTGAGCTTCTGCTAAGTAGAAAGTCCCAGTTGTGTATTAATGTGCGACTGTGCCATTTCTACAAATGTCAGCATTCAGTAAGTGGGATTCTTCATGAAGATAAATCCACCCTTTGCTTGTTGAGTGGCAATACCTGCATCAGCAGTCTGACCTCACATTGCACTGGTAGGATTTTCTGTTCAACAGAAGCTCACTAAGAAACTGAAGTGAGGTTTCCTTGGTGTTTTAGTTTAAAACATCAACACTGCTTTATACTATATCTTCATATTGCATGCGTTTGGTATGTCACACTTCGCAGAGTGTGTAGCTAACCAAGTATTTGTTCTCTAGAAGGTGCCAGAACAGGATTTGTGGACATCATCTTCCAGTATCCCTCAGCCAGTTTGCAGAGCAGGGGTCCTTAAACTACAGCATATGGGCTGAATCGGGCTTGCCAGGGTCCTGGGTCCAGGCCTCCGACAGTTGCAGACACACAAACCCCGCTCCCTGGCAAGCTGAAGGGGGGCAAGGCTAGCAAAGAGGGGGTGACCTGGTGCGGTGGTGGTAAATGGGAGGGCCACAGCATGATGCCCCAATTCCCCTCCCCACCCACTGCACAACTCATCCCTGGCCCTCCCTTGCTCCTCCGTCAATCTCATCAATGGGCAGGGTCCATGGGGCCAAGAGGCCATTTCCTTCTTCTCTGCTGCCACCTCCACTCCTGCAGGTGGGCAGGCAGGCTCCATGGAGCTACACGGACACTTCCTTTTCCTCCTCTGCCGCCACTCATGCAGGCAGGTGGCCAGGCTCTGTGGGGCTGCAAGGCTGCTTCCTTCTCCTCCTCTGCTGTCACCGATGTCCCAGGTAGTCACTTCTGGGTTGTGCAGCCAAGCCCCTTACACTGCCGCTCACCGTCTACGGATAACTGAATCCATGGATGGTGAATCAGTGGATATGGGGTGCTACTCTATAGTCCAGCCCCCAACACTGTCTGAGGGATAGTGAACCACCCCCCTGCTCAAAAATTGTGAGGACCCCTGCATTAAAGCATTCTTGTAATCCAAAATGTTCCTCCTTATGATTTGCAAAATTCCACATGTGTCACTTAAGTTCTGTTTTAAGTTCTGAAGCTGGTGGATCATGGGTATCGCTGTACTGACTCTCATGCAAGAGATATCTATAGAGAGAATAGAGACACTTTAACCTTGTTTGTTACCTCAGTTGCTATTAGTTGTATTGGCCCCTATAATGGCTAGATTAGAAGATCATGGGCTTTCTCCTTTCTCCTGTCATGACTTATTTGCACTAGTCAGTGGGTCTCGTAAAAACAATTGCTTAACTGATCCACTGCCTCTCTATCAAGCATGCTGGCTCATCATCATCATCATCATCATCAACAACAACAACAACAACAACAACAACAACAACAACAACAACAACAACAACAACAACAACAACAGAGCATGCCGTCAAGTCAGTTGTGACTTATGGCGACACTTTGCAAGGTTTTCTAGATAGAGAATACACAAAAATGGTTTACAATCGCTTCACCCAGGAGCATTCTGGGACAATGAAGCTTGTCCAAGGCCACACGGGCAGAGTTTACCTTCAGGCAATACACTGGGAAATTGTACTTCCTAAACCATTGAAGTATCCAGCCAGCATGCCAGCGCATTAGTGAACATCATACTCCCATGGTTGCTTGCTGGGATGTGAATGGAACTGGGATGCAAATTAGTTTGTCTTGTTTTCACAAGGAAAGGCAAAGCTATGTAAAATTATTCATCTTGCCCTAGATACAGTGGGGTATTTTGTGGCATTTTGAGGTGATCTTGAGATGAGGAGAGAACACAAACAAGAACATTTTGGGTGGTTAATATCCTGAGGGGGCAAATAAGATAAAGGTTGTACAAAATGCCAGGGCTGAAGCTTTGCAGAATGGCTATCTGAGGGTTAAAAATGGTGGGCAGTGGTGGGGGTTTTGTTTGTTCATTTTTTTTACTTCTATAAAAAAATCATTTCTATGCACTCTCTCTCTCTGTTTTGTGTGTGTGAGAGAGAGAGGGAGAGAGGGAGAGAGAGAGAGAGAGAGAGAGAGAGAGAGAGAGAGAGAGAGAGTGCATGCGTGTGTGTGTGCATGCATGCCTGTGTGTCTTTTGCTTTTTGAAAGGAAGCAACTGGAGGTGAGGAATCTAATAGGGCTTGAACATTCCTCACAAAAATGTCTTGTTGCAGCAACATAAACCAATGCTGAGTGTTCTTTATAGTCTTAGAATCGAATCTCAGGGCATTGAAGCTGGCAGCATCTCTCATGTACCACAGAACTTCCTGTATTCCCAGAAATAAGTGCTGACAAGGGCCCAGTATCAAGACAATAAATGTTATCATTTGTCAAATTATTTGTGTCTCAGTCCTTCTTTTCAATCTTTCGTTGGAAGAGCATCACTATTAAGCCTTTCTAATCAAGCTCCTTTTGCTGATGTGATCACACTTGTATACCGTGTAACTTTTAAAAGCTGATAAATAGAGGATAAAACTATTTTGTGAACCAAGATGCATGGGAACTTGTATAATTTGTAAAACAAAAATGTCTTCAATGGAGGTTAATTGATTATTCAGCTTTTCAATGTGGGTTCACAGGAGACTGGAAGTCCAGACTGCTTAAAAGATTTTAAAGTCCAGAGGTTAGAAACTGCACTAATGAGAGAATAGGGAGATTTCACAAAAGCTTACATGGGTTGGAAATCCATCTCTTAAAGAGGCCATTCTGTTTCAGCAAGGCATTATTAGCTGTATTGAGGGTGAAGTATATGGATCTGACAGGTTGGCTGTGGGATTAAATAGGAATCAACTCACTTGAAAAATAAAATAAACAAAATATTTTCATTTAAAAGGTCTACCAATTGTATTAAACTATAATCAATGTTATTCTCTTCCTACAATGAAGTGAAAAGCATACCACACAACTGCAATCACACAAAGAACAAATTTCAAGGGATACCCAAGTTTGAATGAAAACACTTCCATTGGAAACATTGTGATGGTGTTGTTTATTCCTTCTTGTCCTCAGTTTTTCATCAGGTTGTTTGCATTTTCCAGAAGTTTGTTTGTTTGTTTGTTTGTTTGTTTGTTTGTTTGTTTGTTTGTTTGCTTGCTTGCTTGCTTGCTTAATTCAATCTTTATGTCACCCTTCTAGCAAATTGATACTCTGGGTGGTGTACATAAAGTACAGTAAAAATCATTTTAAAAATCTCCAAAGGCCATCTCGAAATTCTCCATTTTTAGTTGCACCTGGCCAAATCCTTGCAGCAGTACACCCCACAAGGACAGTGCCATCGTACTTCGTTTTTTTTTTTTAAATTAAAGAATGTTATTAGTTTTGAGGAGGAAGTGGGGATAAGGGGGAAGGAAGAAGGGGGAATACACTATAAAAAGTTACATTGAATATATCAAGTCAAAAATAACAATTGTACATGTTAAAGAATAATATCACAATACTAGTAAGTTTGTTACTTCTTGCCATCTTTTTTTGGAGATCTCTTCATAGTCTCCCTTCAGAAATCCGGAGCTTTTGATACATTCTCTTATCCTTTCATGAAGGTTTCTCTCTGTTGGCGCTTCTGGTTGTTTCCAAAATTTCCCATATAGTATCCTTGCTGCAACTATTACATGATGAAGTACATATTTCTGATCATACAAGATATTTGTATCTACTATGTTTAATAGAAAAACTTCTGGTCGAAGCTCCAACTTAATCTTCAAAAATCTTTCTATAAATGGTTTTACCATTCTCCAATATGTATTTGCCTCTTTACATGTCCACCACATGTGATAAAAGGTACCACTATCATGTTTACATTTCCAAAATCTGGGTGAGCAATTATACATCTTTGATAAACGGTGAGGGGAAAAATGCCATCTATAAAATATCTTAACAATTTTCCTTAAAGGCTATAGATTTAAAAAGTTTTAAAAAGTCCCATTTGTTTAAGTGGATAGGATAGCCAAAGTTTTCTGCCCATCTTATCATAGTATCTTTTACCAGTGTATCAATCATTTTCTCATTTAACAAAATAGTATAGAATTTACTAAGAAGCTACTAAGAAGCTTTGTATAGCCGGAAGACAGTATTTTGTCAAATGGAGTGTCATTAGTCATAAATCCTCCCTCTTTAGTGAGGTTTTTAAAATGTGAATATATTTGTTGGTAATTCCACCAGTCTATCTTACGCCCTTCAGTACCCTCCATTTTAGTAGAAATCATGTAAGATTTCAAAATACCTAAAGATGTTAATTTACTCAAACAGTACTTCATTTGTATCTGAATTTCATGAGGTTTCCAAAAAAGAAAAAAAAAAGAAAAGAAAAATACTGACTAATTTCCTCTATTTTATTCATTGCTCCAGGTGATATAGTAATAAAATAATGAAAAAATATGCATGACAAATGAAATCCTAAATCCAATTGCTAGTCCAAGATGAAGGCAACTGGCTACTCTAGATGTGATTTGCCACTCTAAGTAACAGTCAATTGAACCTTTGTATTGTTTTATCAAGTTCCCATTGATTCTATGGCTGAAATCCTATTCTTTAGTTACACCTGAGTGAACCCATTACTCAGTGGGATTTGGTGAGTGAACTCCTCTATGCATTCCATCTATTCAATGGACCTACTCTAGTCACTACTTACTACACTAAACTAAGCTGCAACTAGTGTAGGCCCATGTAAACCAGTGGAACCTGTGGAGGAGTTGACTCACCAAATATCCACTGATTCAATGGGCCTATCCTACTGCAACTTATTACATTATACAACAGGCTTTCAATCCATGGATCTATGCTAGCTAAAGTTAATAAATGGGTTTAGGGCAATATAGACTAATGGAATCCATTAGAAAAGGTAGCAGAAAAAGGAGTCATGTTTTATTTCACCATGATAAGCATGCCCCATTGCACCCATGTGGTAAAGAAACAAACAAACAAAAAGATAGTATCCTGTGATTCTTTGGACAGCCTTGCTAGAAGCACACAGAATTGCATCTTTGGTGCATAGCATCAAATGTCTAAAGTGTGTTATGATACAGCCCTTGCTGGGTCAATCTGGCTTTTGCTACATGAACATGATTGCATAGATCACCCATGACAGAGAACAAATGTTGTGTTCTTAGAAGTGCACCCAAAAAGGTCATTGGTGAGCAAATGATAACTAACTGATTGGTTATCACTTCAGAAAGTGCCGATAGCCAGCACAAAACAAAAGAAAGAAAAAACCATTGTGGCACCTTAATGACTAACTTCTATTTTAATGTAAGCTTTTGTAGCATGTGCAATCTTGTCGATTTCACAAAAGATTGCATTAAAATTTAGCAATCAGTGTTTACAGTGCCACAACATCTTTTTTTTAATTTTGATTTTTGTTTTTGTTTTTTGGGGCACACTTGCAGACTAGCATGGCTATAACTTGGAAACCTGAGCATGTGTAAGTAGGTTGTGTCAAATTGCCCACTCCCTGTGCTTTAGATCAATTTGTATTGTGAGACAATGTATAAAAAATATAGTGTTTTTTTTAAAAAATGCTATTTTTAAATAAGGTGTTTAGCCATACAGTTGCCATGTTCAGCTTTAATTTATAATGTGTGTGTGTGTGTGTGTGTGTGTGCCTGCATACTCCCAGGCAAATAATATTTCTGTGGACAGCAACCTTTCCTGGGCAGGGTTTTGTCAGCTGCAATAGTAGTGTGAAAATCTGAAATCCAAGACCCTTGACTTTTGAGAAGGTAGGGCACATTCTGATGATCTAGCTAGCTCTCAGAATTTTTGGTATTAGAGAAATGCAATGACCTCAGGTTTCCTGTGTCTGGAATGTATGCAACACCTGCTCTCCATAAACATTGGGACATGTTTTCAAAAGGGGGCACTGCGAAATGAGATGTCCAAATAATGGAGAATCTAGCTCTAATTTATTAGATTATCCATGATCCCGTTAACAAAATGTCCAACATTGGATGTATGCGGTTCCCAAGTGTGTATTATGGATCTTCTTTTTGTTTCTTCTTGTTTGTTCAGCTGCCAGATGGTGGGCAGCATATCCCATTTCACCACATTATTGTGATTATTTCTCTTTCAAGATAGTTGAATGCTACAAGCAGCATGGAATTTTTCACACTTTATGCTCAATTGCAAGTTTGACCTATGTATTAAGGCAGATTAAACTTTGAAAATATCCAGACTGTGTGAAAAGTTCCTGTGTAGTGCCCAAGAATGTGTGGTCTCTGGAGTGGGAAGATTATCTTCAGAAGAGTTTATAAGGTACATCTATCCCATTGCTATGGAGACACCGCTCATGCTTTCGCCTTAGTCCTCTAAGGATATATGTCTTCTGATGCCTGCCAGCCATGTTAGGTAGATAGATATACATCCATGTTCATACACAGAAAATAAAACCTCTCCACTCTATTCTTTCCCACTTCATTTAAAAGTATCATCGATATTACTAAGACTTAAGCATTTCCAAGCAATTTTTAATGCTCTAGGTATTGCTTGAGGCTGTGGTAGTTGGCCTACCAGTAAAGCCTTGCTCAAATTACAAATCTTAGATTTGATTCAGTATATTGGAAACAGGGACGGGCACCAAACGAAAAAGAAATTGCTGATTCATTGGTTCATTTCATAATGAAATGAAATTTTAAAAAATGAACCTGAGAAGCAATGATTCGTTAGTAATGAAATGAATTGGCACGGTTTTATTCATTTTAAACAAACTCGTAGTTTTCGCACTGGAACCAAGGTTTCTAGATAATGATTTCTATTATGGGATTTGTAGTCTGTGGCACAGTCAATTCCAAAGTGGCACTAAGTCATTTTTGAAGGAACCAATAAAATATACTTCTGGGTATGTGTGGCAATGGTACATGCCATTCTTAGTTAGTTATGCACTGTCAAGTTTGAACTGACTTACACCAACCGTAGTAGGGCTTTTAAAGTAAGTGTCATATTTAAAGAGTTGTTTTACCAGTTCCAACCCTCCACCCCCATTCAGTTTCCATGACCAAGCCAGGATTCAAACCCTGTTCTTCAGAGTCTTAGTCCATCACTTGATCCCTTTACAGCACACTGGCTACTCTTCTCTGTAAAACACACTGTTGATCTTAAAGCTAGCAGTTTAATGAATGAATGAATGATGCTTATTCAGTGAATTAAGCACTTGGAAGTTCAAACATTAATAGCAACAAATTAATTTCCCCATTTATAACATTTAACACTGAGAAATTAATTTTTAGGACATGCTCCTAGCACTGGAAATTAACTGCAGTTTTCTCATTTGAAGAATTCTAAGATATGCTCCCTTCAGCCCATTCAGAAGGAGAAAGGGGGAAGGAAAAAAAGGAGTGTGTCGTGGGTTTTCTTGCTGAAGGCTCAGGAATACAGAACTCATCAAACAATAGTGATAATTATAAGAACACAAGCAACAGTTTGCAACTGTATCATCCTTCTGATTGAGTATATTTAAATGAGCAATTCCCATTTGAAAGTGTAGCTCAAATATTAAAAGGACATTTATGTAGCAGGATGAGAAGATTAAGCAAAGGAAGGCAATAATCACAGATAGAGAATTTCAAATAAAATCATTAAAGTCAATTTCACCTTGTGAGTTAAAGTGGATCTAACTTGAGTAGGGTCTTTGATTTCAGAGCATAGGATGAACTCATTGATGAAATGATGATCTGAAATTGGAGTGTATGAATACAATCTGCTTTAATAGAAATGAATTATGTGTCTTACAAACAACAAACAACTGGCCTTGGACAGTTTTTTTGAGGGGGAGGTTGGACATCCAAAACTTGTCAGGAATCCCCCTATAGGGAATTTGTCATAGGCCTCTGACACAATCACTGCTTCTGAAGAAGAAGGAAATGGCTGGGGATGGGATTAGGTATGGGCAATGTTTCATCATTTTGTAAGGTGATGAAACCTTATGAAACAAAATGAAACAGCAAACAGCATGTCATAAAGAAAGAAACACCAGTTTTTGTTTTGTAAATGAAACTATTTATTTTAGTGCCAAGAGGCCTCTTGATCCAGCCGTCTTGAGAATACGAGGTTTAGTTTTAAACTGATTGATTTATTTTCCTTCCTTCCTGCACCTCAGCTGTTGAGATAGCTTATCTCCAATCTTGATCTGTCTGCAGCTATCCAGGAACTGAGCTCATCCCTTCGCTGGCTGTGCTGCAAGTTGATTTAAAATGATTGTTTTCCTAACCTTTCCTGATTAAGTAGGACTTTTTAAAAAATATATTTTCCTCCTTTCCTCGCTGTGCCATTGATCAGCTGTTAGGTTTCTAACTTGTTTACAGAGTGTTCTTTGCTTGAAAGCAAATTGACAGGAAGGTTTCAGGGTCTTTGATTTCGGGATGTGGGCTCCCTGTTAAATAAAAAAAGGAAAGCTCCCTATTATTTATACCCTTACAAAGCGTTTCATTTCAATTCATTTTGTGATGAAAATCATTTAAAAAAAATCTGTTATTAAAGAAATGAAACAAAATGAAGACTGAAACAAAACAAAACAAAACAAAACACTATATCTCAATTTCATGCCCATTTCTAGATGGGAACATTCCATGGAACTGTAACAAATTCTGGGATGAGTGGTCTCTGTGTCCATTATGCTCTTTAAGGATGGATTCTGGCTGGGGCTTGCCATCCAAAAAAACCCCCCAAAAGCCCCATGGCTTGCAGCCAACTCACTTAGAGCCTATTTGTAAATAGAGATGGGCACGACTTAGCGGTATTCCCGTTTCCGTTTCTGTTACTCAGTTCCGTTACTCTACGGAAACGGTAACGGGAATTACTGCCCCAGACTTTGAGCTCGAACCGACGAATGAACAATTTTGGTCTGATTTGTCGTGCTCGTTACTTGCATCGCGCGATACCACGCGGCACAGAAAAAAAGTTTTTAAAAGTTAAAAAAAAACGGTTCCCGGCCAAAAAGCAGGCAGAAAAATGCCTGCCGTGCCTCAGGGCACCTACCGGGGGGATGGTTTGTTTCTGGAGGGGGGGG
>JAHTLZ010000007.1:12782262-12801519 GCA_023846285.1 Phrynocephalus versicolor | reverse complement strand
CCCCAAAATAAAACACCCTTCTGGCCTGGTAGGTGCCCTCAGACAGTTTTCGCCTGCTTTTAGGGCCGGGAATCGGGTTTTTTTTTTTACTTTTAAAAACTTTTTTTCTGTTCCGCTTGGCATCACGGGATCGCCGCGATGCCAGGAACGACAACGACAAATCAGACAGAATTATTCTTTAGTCGGTTTGAGTTCGAGTTCTGGCGGAGTAATTCCCGTTACCGTTTCCGTTCCGTAACGGAAACGAGTAACGGAAACGGAAACGGGAATTCCGCTAAGTCATGCCCATCTCTAATTGCCATATGTAAAGAAACCTTGGTAGGCACTCTGTTGCATGCTGAGTTGCATGGTTTGGTATGCAATGAATAGTGCCTAGGGAGATTCCTTAACTTGCAGCAATCCACCTCCAAAAAGTTATACCTTTCACTTCACTGTGCAACAGGACCTTGGCCAATGAAATAAAATCAATGTTGCCATGTTCAAACAAATTGGCATTGTTGTGGTTCTTCCATTTTGACATAAACATAGTTGAGATATATTAAATAAATGAATGGCTCTACTGCAGTGCGCTATGTGCTGCGGGAGCCAATTTGCCCCCCCCCCCCGCCCGGGGGAGGTGAAGACAGACGAGCCCGACGGTGGCTAGCAAGAGCCAGCCAGGAGCCTACCTTGAAAGAGGGCTCCCATTGGTTGGCTGGCCTCTTCTTCAGCAGCGAGTGGCGTCCCACCTGCCCACCCTGAATGAAGAGTGAGTTATACTGGTCGCTACGGGGCCGGATGGGAATTTCTGACCTGTCCCTGTTTGGCCGACAAGGAGCAGGTGTGTTCACACAGGTGGGTAGAGTCGGAAGGGTAGTGGGTGGCATACAAGCTATATGAATGAATGAATGAATGAATGAATGAATGAATGAATGAATGAATGAATGAATGAATGAATGAATGAATAAATAAATAAATAAATAAATAAATAAATAAATAAATAAATAAATAAGGCAGGTAAGGTTAGGAATCAATGGACACCTGATATGGGTGTTAGGCAGCCCACCCCTTGGTGTGAAGGCCCCGAGGACTCAACACTGGGAGGGGGGAAAGAGGCTGGGTCCCACGGGTGGCAATTACCCAGAGCCAGGAGCCTTGGGTGGTTGGACCTGCTGGGTTGCCCATAATTGGATTGTGGCTCCTGCCTGGGTCCATGTGGGGTTGGGCTGGCCTCAGACAGATCAGCCTTCCGCCCTACGGGTGTCCCCCAGTTTCTTCTGAGTTGTTGGTTGCTGAGTTAATAAAGTGTGGCCCGATTTACCCAAACTTTGTGTCTTGGCCTCTTTTCTCTGGGATGGGAGGGGGCAAGGGAGATGTTTATGAGGAAAGTGTCAATCTTGTCTGCCTAAGAGAAGCTTCACAGTGGTGTTGGGCTCAGAATGACATTATGATGCATCAAGTTTCCTGTTAACTCAGATCAGTGGATCCCGACCATTATAACCTAGTTGTTCTTGGACTGCAAATCCAAGAAACCCCAACCAGCACAGCCGGCAGTGAAGCCTTCTGGGAAATGCAGTTCAGCGACACCTAGGTTAACCAAGGATCCACTGGCTGAGACCATAAGAAGCCCTGTCCCATGCCTGCATTTAGGTTTAGGCTTGTAACCTTGTACAACAACAGTGTTACTTAATCACCATCTGTGTGGCCTGAATCCCTGTTCAAAAACTACATAGTAGCCATTCCAAACCTGGGATAGAAATGTATTTTTTGAACCTGCCAAATGGCCATAATAGCTGTGAAATTTGGGAGGCTGTAGTCCAAAAAGAAGCCCAAGAAAGCAACTTTTCAAACTCTGCAAATATAGGATAAATACCTTTGGATTGATGCAAAAAGAGTAGGCACCCTGATCATATACAGTAGTTTCCACTGTGTAAAGGAGAAATTCATGAAAAATTTACAAAAAGAGGGGGATTGAATTATTGGTATGTGGATTGACTAAAGCCATAAAACCACAGCTTCTGACCACTGAGAGGTTCAAAGGATGTTCAGAATGCTAATGCTTCAACCTATGTTTCTCTTGGGATGAACATCAAGTGGCAAGCCACTGTTGTAATTATTCCAACTATCCCACAGCATCATAGAAGACAATGGAAGGCATCAACTTTACTTCTTGCCCTAAATTGTACGTTCAAGAATGATTCAACAATTTGTTTGCACCCAGAAAACAAACCATAGCTAAGACTTGCCCGTCACATCAAAGTGAGAGGAATGACAGTGTCATTTTTCAGTGGGGCTCATCCTGTTTATTCTGGAAAAAGGTAGCTATGTGAACATGGACATGTCATGCAGAATAACAGGGCCAGTAGGGGAGCCTGTCTGAAAGAGGATGTATAAAATGGCAACTGGTTCTGTTACACAACCAGTTGTGGATACTGTGGTGTTCTTTCATTGTCTTAGAAAGAGGACAAAGACAAAACTCTCATTATGGTGGTGACACTCAATAAGTCATTATCTTAACAGTGCAATTGTTTAATCAGTTTAAGAGATTCCTATGCAGTGAAAAGATACATTTGATCTCCACAGAGAATCCTACAGCTCAAGCCGATTGCTCAGCCAGGAAATGATAGCATGATTCAGCACTTTGGAATGCCCCACTCGCCCTCCCTGGCTCTGCTAATGATATCTTACTTCTCTACAGACTTCCAAGCCTGAACTATTGCGTTCTTGCTGTTCTCATCTTGAAGGACATGTTTTCTCATTTTGTTGATGGCATAGGGCTTTTAGGGAGTTAAAAAGCACACCTCAATATGGATTTCGACTTAATGTATTCTTATTCCACTTTTTCTCCAAAGAGTTAAAGACAATGTGCACAGATAGGATTCTTCTTCTTTTCTCCTCAGAAGAATCATGTGAGGGGAAGTTAAGCCAACAGTGTACAACAGCCTACAGGTCACCTCAAAAACTTCATGATAGGGATTTCACCTGAGGTCTTCCTGAGCTCAAACCAAGGATTAGGACACTTTGCTGTCGGAAAAAGAACAGCAAAAGCTATGCTTCTTCTCTCCAGTGAAGGAGGATGCTTCTTACGATTGGTCAATAATTTGTTTCAAGCACCAGCTGAATGAGCTGTTGAGTCAGGGGGCTGGGAATTCACCTCCCCCTGAGTTTCTCAGTATGCAGAACTCCTGATCCTTTCTCTGTATGGCCTCACTTTGCTATCCTACTTGCTGGCACTGTGCCACTGCATCTGCCACCCAAGGGAATGTTAAGATGCCTTGGGTCTCAAACAGTCATGCAGTGTTGTTTGGAAATACAGGTGCTTATCATGACAGTCCCCATAGTTTTCCTCCTGTCCTCAGGATAGTTAAACAATGCTGGCAGCTGGACTGGTTCATATCAACAGATGAAGAAGAAATCTTTTTGAAAAACTGACGGTTCTTAGTTGCCCGTGCAAAACCAAACCACTCTTAGCTATCTTGTATTACAATGGTGACAGTTCCACAATATACTGTTCCCGAGAAAATCTATTTCTCTCCCATCCGTGAGGACTGACGCTAAACCTAGACGGAACAGAGAAGCCTGAGAAGAGTAATGGAGAATGCCATAGTTGCCATGTAACTCTGTCCTTAAACCATCTGATTTGATTATTTTTAAATTTGAGACTATATTTAATTTTGATATCTTTCATATCTTGCATTTTATCCACCTCTTTCTACTCTTTTGGATTCTTTGCTTTATGTTTTTTTTCCTACCTCTTTTCCTGGTTCCTTGGAGATGTTTGGAGGGTGGCACACCAACATGGTGGAATGTCCATTTGTTTTGTGTGGACTGCCAGCAAATTGTCTTAATCAACCTTACATTTTAATAGAACCTCTTGGGTTATTCTTCCTTTTGTAGTAAACTTTCAGTAGTGGTCCCCAGCCTTGGGTCCCCACATGTTCTTGGACTACACCTTCCAGAAATCCTGCCAAGCACATCTAATGGTGAAGGCTTCTGGGAGTTTTAGTCCAATATTTGTTAGTGTTGTTGTCTGAGCTATTTTGGGGGATGTCTGTGGAGATTCTCAGTCATCCAGGAGAAGTTATCTGAGAGTTGGGGAATCATGGCAACTGGACTTCTTTTCTTGCGCGAGCAAAACAGTCTGCTACTCATCCAAGTGGCTTATGCAGTCTGAAGAAGCTACCTGGATAAGTAGTGAACCATTTTGTTCCAACCAGAAAAGAATTGTTATGAGTTAACTCCCAGATATTCTTGGTGATGTTAATGATAATCATGAGCCATTAAGTCAGTTCTTGAGAACTTTTCCAGCCTTTTCCCGGTAGAGAATCCTCAGAATTAGTTTACCATTCTCTTCTTCTAGGGGCACCCAAGGCCACACAGGCTGGCTCTACGTGAAAGACACACAGTGAGGAATTGAACTCTGGCTCAGCAGTCAGATAGCTAAACCACTGATACTGGGAACTAAAATTTGACTAGTTCTATTTTTCAAACACACATCAGGTTATACAAGTTGCAAAGAACTGGGAAAATGCTCATATGCAAGTCCCTGTAATGATCTGGAGCTACCGAAGAGCAAAGTACACAACCAGACTTATAAGTGGTCCTCTACCTACTTAAGTACTCAGAAATTCCATTGAACTCCATAGCTGAGTTTTTGTCAGCCTCTGGCAGAGTGGAATGCTTTGTCAGCATTGTACTGTTAAATTTTTGGGCTTACCATTGTGGAAGCAACACTTGCCACTGCAACAGCCTGACTTTCGCTTGTGTGGAGACTTTTTCTTAGAAATCTGCCAGGAGGCCTATTAAGATGCAATGTGTCAGGAATGCCATTATTAATATCAGCAGGGAAATCAATACATACCCACCCTAAGGTGTCAGTACAGACACCCAACAATTCCAAAATGCATAGGACAGTTTTTATACATGGCTATATAAAATTAAAACGGCTACTCCTTTCAAGTTTTCTTTCTCACATTTTCTTTAAAGTACCTTACTCACGCAATGATGGATAGAGTTTATCTTCTTCCCTTTCTCACCATGTCCAGGCATCGAGGGCCATCCAGTCCAACAACCTGCCATGCAGGAACCCCATCAAAGTGCCCCCAACAGATGGCCATCCAGCCTCTGCTTAAAAACCTCCAAAAGAAGGAGACTCCACCACCCTCCGTGTCAGCAAACTCCACTGCTGAACAGCTCTAACCATCAGGAAGTTCTTCCTAACATTTAAATAGAATTTCTTTTCCTGTAGTTTGAAACCATTGCTCCAAGTCCTACTCTGCAAAGCCATGGAAAGCAAGCAAGCCCCCTCTTCAAAGTGACATCCTTTCAAATATTTAAACATAGCTATCATCCCCTCTCAACCTTCTTTTTGTAAGATTAAACATTCCCAGGTCCTTATCCACTCCTCGTAAGACATATGTTCCAGACCTTTAACCTTCCTGGTTGCCCTCCTCTGGACTCACTTGAGGTTGTCAACATCCTTTTTAAATTGAAGAGTGCAGAACTGTACACAGTACTCCAGGTAGAGTCTGACCAGAACAGACTAGAGTGGTATTATCACCTCCCTTGCTTTAGAAACTATACTTCTGTTGATGCAACTGCCAGGTCCCTTTCATGGGTACTATTCTCCAGCCAGCTGTCTCCCATCCTCTATCTATGCAATTCATTTTTTCTGCCTAGATGCAGGTGCCTACATTTCTCTCTTTTGAAACTCATTCCATTTGCTTTAGCCCAGCACTCTAACCTGTCAATGTCATTTTGGATTTTTATCCTATCCTCTAGGGAATTAGTCACCCTTCCCAATTTTGTATAATCTGCAAATTTAATCAGTCTACTCTGTATTCCTTCCAGCAAGTCATTAATACAGATATTGAATAGCACAGGACTCAGAAGAGAACACTGGACCACCCCACTAGTCACCCCTCTCCATGCTGAGGAGAAGCCTTTGTGTACAATCAGTCAACTAATTACAAATCCACCTAACAGTAGCATTATCTATCCCACATTCTACTAAATTATTTGCAAGTATGTCATGGGGAACCTTATCGGAGGCCTTACCAAAATCAAGATAAATAACACCCACAGCATTCCCCTCATCCACCAGGCCTGTAACTCTATCAGATAAAGGAAGACATCAAATTAGTCTGGCTTGACTTGTTTCTGATAAACCCATGTTTCCAGTGGAGACTATGGTGTATGGAGGTGAAGGAACCTGGGTAAACAAGGAGTTAACAGCAAATTTCTTCATGTTTTGTAAAGAAGAAACATTAAAAAGTTGTTTAAAAGGGGAACACGTCTGTGAAGATTCTCAGTCATCCAGGTGCATTTCTCTGGGAGTTGAGTCATGGCTACTGGACTTCTTTTTTGAGAGATAGAAACGTTTCACTGTTCATCCAAACAGCTTCATCGGTCTGAGTATAGCTAGTGCAAGAGACCCTTCCTTATAGTCAGCTTGACCTCTTGTCCCCTGGTCTGATTGGCTCATAAGATGAACAAAGCCTTAATAGGCTCGTTAGGGAGACATTAGTGTCCATGGCCTTAAGGTAAACAATGGCCTAAGGTGCTGAAACCCATCAAGAATGGATTGTTAGCTGTGACCTGGTGGTGAAGGCTCCTTGATTTGCCTGGGTACTATGGACTGAGACCCAGACCCGACGGAAGAACCTGGTCATTCCCTACATGGCAGGAGTGTCGGAAAAGCTTAAAAGGATTTTTGGCAAACACCACATCCCTGTTTATTTCAAACCCATGAACACACTAAGACAGAGACTTGTCCACCCAAAGGATCTGATACCAAACTATAAAAGGAGCAATATAGTATATGCAGTCCAATGCAGTGAAGAGTGTTCAGACCTCTACATTGGAGAAACTAAACAGCCATTAAACAGAAGAATGGCCCAACATAGGAGAGGTAACAGCTCAGGACCAGAATCAGCAGTACACCTCCATTTGAAGGAAAAAGGCCACTCTTTCAAAGATGAGGATGTACACATACTAGACAAAGAAGAGAGGTGGTTTGAGAGAGGAGTAAGGGAAGCCATTCATGTTAGCATTGAAAACCCCTCCCTCAACAGAGGTGGGGGGCTCCGGCATAGTCTGTCTGCTACTTATCAGGCTGTACTTTCCACAGTACCCAGGCAAATCAAGGAGCCTTCACTACCAGGTCACAGCTAACGATCCATTCTTGATGGGTTTCAGCACCTTAGGCCATTGTTTACCTTAAGGCCATGGACACTAATGTCTCCCTAACGAGCCTATTAAGGCTTTGTTCATCTTATGAGCCAATCAGACCAGGGGACAAGAGGTCAAGCTGACTATAAGGAAGGGTCTCTTGCACTAGCTATACTCAGACCGATGAAGCTGTTTGGATGAACAGCGAAACGTTTCTGTCTCTCAAAAAAGAAGTCCAGTAGCCATGACTCAACTCCCATTTAAAAGGGGAACATTAAATTAAACGTATAGAATCATATAAAACACGTTTAAGAGTATATGACAAGTTACAATAGCAAACACAATGCAGCTAACTCTGTAAAAATTATATATTAAAGATTAAGTGTGTCTTTTTAAACTGTTAAATTTCTCATCCTGTGGCCTGTCATGTCTGACTGTCTGAATACAGTCATGGCCCCATGAGTCATAAGCCTGAGAAAACATGCATGTTTAGTATTGTATCAGAACAATATCAACATCAATGATGATGATGATGTATCATCAAGCTAATTCTGACTTATGTTGATCCTTCTATTTTTTTTAAAAAGTATAAAGTATTTAGAAATAGTTTACCATTCTCATCTTCTGGTTGAAGTCTGGGACTGGGCAGGTTGCCCAAGGTCACCCAAATGGCAGAGCTTGTAACCTCATCAGCATATACACTCCAAGTAATCTTGCTTAGGTCCTCCTCCAGGAGACATGGTGGGAATTCAGAGTTTTGACTCTTGGCTACATAATGTTAGCAAAGGAAAACAATGTGATCTGACTGCTTTTTCCTCTTGTATAATTTTTTGTGCATTTGTTTCTCTGGCACCTATGTTTGCTTGCATAACTGCTTTTGCACCTAACTGTACAGCTGGTTGAACAACCAGTTGCACAACCAGAGACTGCACCAGGTTCTCATCCAAAGTCAATAGTCCCTGAGCACAATGCCATGTCTATTAGTGAAATAACTCCATGGTACATTGGTTAATGAGAGCCTTGATGCCCTAAGCACATGCAATCTCGCCTGATTTCAGAAGCTATGCAGGGTCGGCCCTGGTTAGTACTTGGATGGGAGACCACCAGGGAATACCAGGTGCTGTAGGTGCCTGTAGTAGGAACTGGCAAGCCACTTCAGTATTCCTTTCCCCCCCAGGGGTCATGGAGAGTCGGTCATGACTGTAACGACACAACTCTCTCTCTCTCTCTCTCTCTCTCTCTCACACACACACACACACACACACACACACACACAGGTCAATATAACTAATTTGAGAAACAAAGGCCAGGATTCTATTGGTGTTCACATAAAAATTGCCGCATTTGCTGTTCAGGCTAATTGACAAGGTGCCAGAGAGCATATTGGTTTCAAAATCGTGTGTGATGAACAGCATGTTCCAAATCTCATCAGTTAGCCACAATTAGCCATAACAATGTATGACTTGACATGATTCAAAAAGTCCTCATACTTAACTAATCCAAAGTGGTTACCAGTTATTCCAAAATAATTATTGCCTTAACAGAAGCAAAGAAAAGTGTTAGAGTAAAAATGCATTTTAAAAATGCGGGCTTTCCCATGTGCCTGTCAATCGAGATAAAATATGATAAGAGAAATGGTCAGTTTCTGAGTTACAGTATATTGTTGATTTTTAAAAATTCTAATAGTGGCAACAACAGCAGCAAAAAAGAGAATTAAAGCACTCCCAGTATATTACCCTGAAGTTACTGCTCTCCTGGAAGGACTTTCCACTGTATTACAAGGGGTAGCCATGCTGAGAAACAGCAGGTGGCATTACATTGCTTTACATCGTAGCCACAGATTCATTTAAAAGCTACATCTAATTAGCAATGATTTCCTTGCTTTACTCTGCTGACATTAAAAACCCAAGACAGATCACGTCTGTGAAATTATGATGTACAACAATCATATCATCATCCAACCTGTACTGAAGAGGCATTAGATTTTTATGTGGCCCAGGTGCACATTTCTTGCAATTTAATCAGAACAAAAAAATACTCATTTCACAAGAGAGCAGTTATCCATGCCTTAAACTACATTGGCTTGCACGTCTGCCCTCTTGCCCTACCAGTCAGTAAAATATGACTAAAGCACAGAACTGATCTTACCTACGTTTAATCCAATGACCTTTCCCATCAGCCATCCCCATTTTACCTGAACAATACATTGAGGCTTTCATGAGTGAAAAGTGTGGTCTTCTTCCGAGATCAAATATATCAAGAGGGATAGCTTTATGTAGCATCTTAATCAGCGGTAGACAGACTTCTATGTATGAAAATATATGTCTCATTGCTTAGAACTTTTCACTCAGAATAGCTGAAAGAAAGAAAGAAAGAAAGAAAGAAAGAAAGAAAGAAAGAAAGAAAGAAAGAAAGAAAGAAAGAAAGAAAGAAAGAAAGAAAGAAAGAAAGAAGCAGACTTTTTTAAAAAAAGAGAAGCCTTCAACTTTGGCCTTCTCTTCCCCCCCCCCTCTCTTTTTCTCTCTTTGCACCTCCTGTCACAGGCCAGTGGTCAGGTTAATAGCCTGAAGAAAAAGCTATCTTGTCAGGGTAAACTAAACTTTCACGTTGACTCGATCCCACTAGCAATAAGATGTCAGAAACGGAAACAGAGAGGGGGGGGGAATCTTTTTAATGATCTCTTCAATTGATCCCGGGGAGCAGCTGCTGCCAAAGCTCTGAGTTGTATGACAGCAGGTACATTCAAAGAAAGAAAGAAAGAAAGAAAGAAAGAAAGAAAGAAAGAAAGAAAGAAAGAAAGACACCATAATAATCATATTTCTCTACCTGCCACTGCAGCAACCACTCTGCATTTCTGAGCAGAAATATATAGTTTTTATTCAATACATGTATGTTTAAAGGCCGTCCTTTTAAAGCCTCATTAGCTAGTGTTTAGCTTTGAAGTACTTTTCTGTCAATGAGTACAATTTCCCACTAAGGGTAAGAAATAACTTCCAATAAAATTATCAGAGATGGAAGTCTACTGCCTTCAAGTAAAAATGTTCAGTGGGTGCCCACCCAATGAGAAACATCCTTTAGAATTAAAAAGGGGGGCAGGTGGAAAGGGGGGGACCTTTGTTGCTGTTCCTCTTTCAAAGGGTTTTTTGTTATTTTGGGGATGGGGCAATCCATATGGAACGGATGCTCCACACAAACGTGTTTTGGTGGTAGGGCACCTTTGCCGACCGGATGGAGTTTGGCATGAGGAGTTCGTGCTGGGTATGGTGGTCAGGAGCCTATATAAGATAACCTCCTGCAGCTTTCCGGCCTCTTGATATCTCCCTTTCTTGCCCCTCCCACCCACCCTATATTCATGGAGGACGAGATTAGCTGGTCGCTGCAGGACCAGATGGGAATTATTGATAGTCACTCACACTGGCCTTAAGTAGATGTGTGTTTTTTGCCCATCCCATCCTCTTTGATGCGTGGGGGGATTTGTTAGGATGCATCTTCAATGGTCATAATTTGCTGGTAGTACAGGAAGTAGTAGATTTCAGATATGCTCCTGATATGGTGCCCATATGGTGCCAGGCAGCCCTCCGATTAATTAAATGAAACCAGAGAAAGTACAGGTTAGGGACAGAATAACAACCAATATCAGGTGATGAAAATTTATTGCTGGCCTTGGCTGAGGAGATTCCCGAGATTTGGATGAATGCCAAAAAGGTGGGCGGCATTCTATTTAACCCTGAATCTCACTGAATTCATTAGGGGTGGCAACTTTGTTTCATTGTCATGCCAATACCCACTTGCTCTACGTCTCAGGTCCTCTTGGTTAGTTAATTGTTAACTGATAAGTTAAAACATGGTTATCATAAGTTAAAACATGGTTATCAATAAATTGTGCGCCAATTTTAATCCAAGAACCTTGTGTTGTCTATTCATTCCAGACTGGGTGGCCAAAGTGTCACTGACATTCTGAAGAGAATAGTTCTAGCTTATACAGTAGCTTTTAAGGGCAGCGTAGAAACCCAACTGTGATCTGGAGATTGAAAGACCTAAGAGGGTGGATGGGCCCAGACAAACCAAGGTGGAGCTTAGATACGCAAAAGCTCCTAGACTGAGCAACACAATCAAGTGTTTTCTCTGTTCAAACCTAGAAGACATGCATGCTCACAGCCTGCTCTTTCACATTCCATCTTCCACAGACCACATTGATAGTCCTTCTCTCTCTTCCCTACAAAGAGGGGGATCTTAGAGTTGAGTAAATAAACAGGGGATAAAGAAATCAGACTAGCTGTACTGTTGGAGTTGTCACAGGAGCAGTGGATTCCACCGTCTCTTGCAGACCAGGCTGCATCTGTCAGTATGTTCTTTTTTAAATATACAGGGAAAATTTGCACCTGATCATCATTAAAAGTGTTGCATTACAACTCAATGTCAGTCAGTTTTCACAAAAATCACTGGGAATTGCAGGCACCCCTGCTAGGCCCATATTGCCTTAGCCCCCGTGTATGCATGCAAGAGGCCATGTGCTAGTTAGGGTTTTTGAATTCCTGTGGGAGTGTAATTCCTTAAACAATTGAATGTTTAACCTAACTATTCATGTACAGTGTAAAAGCAGTGATATACACTTGGGGATTGGGATTGGGGAATGTTAGCAGTGAGTGACTATCCAAGGAAGAGATATTGGGATAGTGGCAGATATCATGGTGTAAATATCAGGCCTGTATTTGTATGCTGTAAAACATTGAGGAGGAAGGCAAATTTGATGTTTGGCATAATTACACAAGAGATCTGGAATTTGAGTCATGGCACCTGAACTTCTTTTCAGGGGTCAGGAAAGCCATTCATCTGTGTATCAAAAACCCCTCTCTCAACATAGGTGAGGGAACTCAGGTACAATCTGTCTGTCACCTATCATGCTGCTCTTTCACCAATCCCCAAACAAACCAGAAGCACTTCACACCTCGACCAGGAAGACCACAGCTAACAACCCATGCTTAATGGGTATTGGAAGGGTCACACGGATGGAACTTTCATGCACCCCAGGCCGTTGTCCACCTAACAAGCCAATTCAGGCCATTGTCCACCTAATGACCCTGTTCAGACAAGGTGATGCAAAAGCAAGGTGAACTATAAATTGAAGGCCTTACCACTAACATTCCTCAGACTGACTAACCTGCGTGGATGAGTAGGGAACTGTTTTGATCTCACAAGAAAAGAAACTCAGTTCAACTTTTACAGATACATAATGGATCAAAAATAAAAGTGATAATCACCATACTGTCTTCAAAATATGCTACATTTTGAATACTGTGTACAAATCATTGGGACCAAACGAGCAGTGCAGAGTATGAAAAGGTGTAGAAAAAGCAAGAACATCATAAATAGTTTGAAGTGACTCCCCTATGAAGAAAGGTTACAGAGTCTGGTTCTATTTATCTTTGGAAAAAGTGGATAAGAGGAAGTAAGATGGGGTATGAGACATTACGCACATCATGCAGGAAGTAAAAAGGGGTTCTCTGCAGTACTAAAACTCAGGGTCATTCCCCAAAGGTGAATTGTAGGAGGCATTTCTTCAGATAGTATCTACAGTTGCTGGAATGTAAGATGCAATGTTGCAAAATATAATAATGTACTGGAAGACTTTAAATTGGGATTAGGTGACGACTAGGATGATATCCTATTCAGTACCTGTGTGTGTGTGTGTGTGTGTGTGTGTGTGTGTGTGTCTGTGTGTGTCTCTGTGTGTCTCTGTGTGTGTGTCTGTGTCTGTGTCTGTGTCTGTGTCTGTGTGTATTTCTAGGCAAAATTCAAAGAAACAAAACAAAACACAAGACAAAAACACGTGGCACTTTAAAGACTAATTTATTATATTTTAATGTAAGCTTTTGTGGATCAAGTCCCCTGCTTCAGACATACGGCAACAGAATGAAAAGATCAAAGAAATATTCATTGGCTGTTGGCCAAGAGGGTTCTTTTGTGCCTCCACCTAGATTTTGGGCTTCCTATAGGTAACGGGTTGGCTGGACCAGAGGGGTCTGCTTCAGCACAGATAACATCCAATGTGGCTTGTACTGTGCTCTTGTATATCTGCTATGGCTTCCTGAGCTATGAATTATTTAAAAAAGAGTTCCCAACTGATTGTGGCAAACCACAAAGTGGGGCAGACTCGGAGGAAGAGCTTAGAAGAAACTGATCTCTCTCTCTCTCTCTCTCTCTCTCTCTCTCTCTCTCTCTCTCACCCCCCCTCCCCCAGTTATGAGCTTTTTGGATCAGAACTCTACCTCCTCAAAATTAATTTTGCAATGCAGGTTTACCTGGAAGTAAGTTCCACAATGGTCAATTGGCTATGCAAAGATGGCAGTCCAAGTGGCCTTGCAAAATCATATTTCAAAGGAAAACTGTCACATATTTGGATCATTAAAGCACTTGGCTCACTAGTACCTACTTTACTTAATATAACTTAGTTTAAAATTACTGTTGGCACATAACTGCTGTTTTGATTAATAGGTAGTCTGATGCTGAATACTGTATCTCAGAGTAAAATTAAAACTCCTAGAAATTGATTTAGTGTTAACTATTTAATAGGAAGGGTAACCATGTTTGATTAACAGCTAACCACTGCATTGTGATCAATATTTATCTGATGCACAGAAATGTTGTCTCTGGCTCCAGCAGTTTAGATTGTACAAAGCCCAGCTATTTTGTAGAACCTATACAGGCAGACAAATATTAAGTGGAGACGATTTGCACTTAATCAGTCTGAATGAGCTATGTGAGAGCAAGTGCCTGTACCAGCCAGTTGATATGGCTTGTGCTCGACACCTTTTGTCAGCAATTATTGAAGGATGAAGTTGGGCAAAATGACTCCCCACCCACGTGTTTTCACTTGGATTTAATGAAAAATAGATTATTCTCTGCTTGCAATAAGCTGTCCCCTTTCCAGCCCAAGGCCTTTGTTGCTCATGCTCTGAATTCTAGAAATGACTTCTGCTTTTAGTCCAATGGATGTCAAAGGGTCTCCTCTAAGGATTTCTGAGTCTGGATCTAATTAAATGAGAGGGTAAAATTTGTCACTGCTCTCAGAGCATGATACACACATATCTGGGATACGAGGCACACATGCCTGTTTTAATACCAGCGGTTGAAGACAATAGCCCCATTCAATTATTACTTAACCCATTAGAGACACCTTTGGAGAGCGGGAATACACCTCTCCCTGCTTTGTCTCCATTTTCTCCATGTGGAGATGAATGGGTCCAAAGAGAAAACAGTTCTCCTTGCATGTTGCCAGACATTTAGAAAAAAGTGATGATGGAAAGGGGAAGGGCTAAGTCACTCCTCTCTAAATATGTTGCTGAGAACTAGGTAAATAATGACTGAAGAGGGCTAACATCATTATTTTGTCAAACGCAATGAACATTAAAATTATACCCAAACCAAACCAAAACAGACAGACACTACTCTGTGCGTGCATTCTAATATCCCTAATATGAGTTAAAAAGGAAAAAGCAGATACCTTTCGTTCCTGTTCTCTTCACATTTGTTTCAGCAGAACTCTATTGTCAATTGAAGTACATGCCCATGCTCCCTATATAACAACTCTTTTTTAGTTTCTGAGGGCGCTTTTACACGACCCCTAAGATCCGCTGGCCACTTAAATTCGGATCAGAGATCTTAGGGGCTTGTTGCTCTTCCTGTGTTCCCACCCCCTCCACACTTCCTGGCTGCTGGCTGCGTGAGGGGAGGGAGAAAAAACAGGAAGAAAAGAGACGTGGCTCACCTCCGTTCTTGCCGCGGCAACATTCCAGTCTTCTAAGTAGCTCTTAAAGGGGTGGGAGCCAAAACAACAACAAACAGAAGCGAGGAGAGCCCCACACTCACTATCATTACACCACATCAAAGAATTTTCACCTCCAGAGAGCAGGTACTTGAAAGGTGCGCTGGGATGCGCTAAAGTGGGCGTGGTCGCACTTAATTTCCTGTAAACTCCGGAGCTGGTGGGGAAACATTTTTAAGCTCCGGAGCTGGGAGCCATTTGCCCCAGAGTTTAGGGGTCGTGTATAAACGCCCTGAATTGCACTGCCTTTCTAGCAAGATCTAATAAACAATATTCTATGAATGAAAAGACCCAACCATGAACATTATTCCCTTCCCCGATTCCACACACCAATTAAGTAGAAATGGATGCAACTGTGTGTTGAAGAGTAATATTCCTATTTTGTCTGTATCATGAGTACTTTGGATAGGATTTTCAGTACAAACTGGGCTGTGATAAACCTGGAATTAATTTTGAAATGTTTTTCTTCCAGGGAGCTGATGGGAGGAAATTCACAAATTGCCAAAGATTTTCCTGGTTCAATTTTAGAGTAACTGCTTATTCTCTACCTTGTACTTCATTTTAAATGGAAATTATATGCTGCCAAAGCCTGTCTCTATAAAGTATATTGGTATGTATGTTAAAAGGGGAGGTATCAGTCTGGCATGTCAAGTTTTATGTGCTATGCAATCTTTACTGAGTTTGTGTGTATACATTTTACAATGTGTTTAACATGTGTTTAGTGCTTATTAAAGACCTAGATATTGTAGAAGTGGTGGACAAAGTTTTTCTCCACTTGGTAAAAAGATAATAACAAATAGCATCAACATTATTTCTTTCCTCCTTCTACTGAAGCACTACAAGCTGTTTTGAAGGCAGAACTTGTTATATGAGAAAGCAGGCCAGCTCCCAGGCTGATGATTTTCTTGTGTGTCTTTCAGAGACAGTGCCACAGAGTAGTTCCATTTGTAAGGTGCTTTGTTTTGTTTTGTTTTATTTCCCCCAAGATAATGTGCATAAATCAACACATCACAAAACAAAATGGGGCAAAATAAACACTCAGTCAACCTACATCTCTGGGAATATTTCAACGGGACCTTTATTTCCTACTGTCTCATTTCAAAAACAAGAAATATTTCAGCAATTAGGAAAGGTTTCCAGTGCCAAACGTGGGGGTGACATACTTAAGTGTATTTAATGAGTATAGTATGTTGGTGACATTAACATCTTTGATTTTTTTTTAGTATGTTTAGAAGAGACCTTGGAAAAGTTTACCTTTTGAATTGCCGCTTTAAGAAATTTCCCCATCCAGCCATTGTTGCTGGGCCTTGTGGACAAAAATTAATTTTCCATAGTAGATCTGGAAGTGCTAGGGAACATCTAAATGATATGTATTGGATCAATAAAATCTCTGTCTCCTAATTATTGAAACAGTGTTAAGTGTCAATGAAATAACTCTTCTAACACTTATACTGCTGAAATGAAGAACTGGGGGTGGAGGACAAGTATTGGATATTTACATAGAAGATTCATGATCTCCACTGAATTTGTTTATTCAGAAAAAATTCCTAATGCCTGTAAAATAAATAGACTCCAAATTCTCATTAGTATAGCTTAAGAATTAAAATAAAAAATTTTAAATAACTAAGTAAAAGAAAATCCAGGATGTATATGCAGGTGAGATGTTCTGGCTCAAATGAAATGCCCGACACTTGTACAATTGAATGCTCTTCCTAGACTGACAGTTGCATTCAAATTAGGGCAGGTTCTTTCTGACAAGAGTGACTAATGTCTTCAATGTTGCTCATATGTCGTTTTGGCATTGTTTCTGTCGTAGTGTGAGAGTTAGGTTCAAGTTTTGAGTTTATCTTCAATTCTTCATTCTGTCCTCTCCTATAGATATCCTAAAACCATCATCTGTATCCTAAAAGCATGATTTCTGTATTTCTGCAAAGCACCCCATCTCTGCAGACATGGGTTTCTAAACTGAATGGCAACAGGATGTGTCCAAACCACAAAAAGTGTATAGCAAATGTCAAACCGCATGCTAAGACATCTCAGATCTTAAAATATCTTGGTTTGCACCTTTGTATTCAGCTTTTGAAACTCACTAGTAAGATAGAATGACCTTTAATCTTGCTAATGTAGATGGGAAAGTATCACTGATCTTTAAGTTTGGTTGCGTTAGGGAAAATGAACATATATGTAATGAAGTCACATGCTTTCCACTGGGGCAAATTGTAACCAATCCTGAGCTTGTTCCTTCTCTGTTTCTGTATGCTAAAGAGTATTTAAGACTGGACATTCCATACAGGAAGTTGTCTCTGCATTCAGGCACCCCTTGTGCACAAGGTATTCAGAAAGGATCCTCTGGAAATAAAACTATATTCCCAGGAGTCCGGTTTGTCTGTCGTCCATTTTATAGTGATTCTCATTGAGGATCAGCCACATTCAAATGTGTGGTGACAGTAGGTCAAGTTGGTTCTCCTCCGATGTACTTGCAGGGTGTATATGGGTGATTAAGGGTATTTGTACACGACCCCCAAACTCTGTCGCAAATGGCTCCCAGCTCCGGAGCTTAAAATTGTTTCCCCACCAGCTCCGGAGTTTACAGAAAATTAAGTGCGGCCACGCCCACCTAAGTGCGTCCCAGCACACTTTTCAGGTACCTGCTCTTGGAAGGTGAAAAATCCCAGATCCGGATGTAAAGGAGTGAGTGCCAGGCTCTCCTCACTTCTGTTTGTTTTTTGTTTTTTGCCTCCCGCCCCTTTAAGAGAAGGAATCAGGATGACAACAGGGCTTGGAGAGGCTTGGACCAGCAAACGGGGAGGCTTGGACCGGCAAAAGAATGAGCCTGCATTCTTTTGTCCCCTTTTTTCTCCCTCCCCTCACACAGACAGGATCAAGGAAGTGTGGAGGGGTGGGGACGCAGGAAGAGCAACGAACCCCCAAGATCTCTGGTATGAATTTAAGTGGCCAGCGGATCTTAGAGGTCGTGTGAAAAGACCCATAAACAGCAGCAGTTGATCCAATTGTTGTATTTAGAAGTCCTGCTGGATTTTTGCAGTTTTGTTCTCTTTCTGAACAGCACAAGATCAAGTTCTGGGGAAGTTTCCCTGGGAGATCCAGCCCCTTTCAAGGCCTTCTGCACCATGGCTCTTGGTTCAAGTTGACACAACCACTGGACTTGTCTGCCCATGTCACCGCTGTTGAATTGGGGTGGGAGTCAGGTGCCCTAGTAGGCCCACTAACCTGCTGCTTCTCTTTTTTGAAGTCATTAGTTTCCCTGATGTGCCCCCGGTTTGGTTCCGGGCTTGACACAAGACTCATGTAGTTTGCCTGTGCCTGGAACTTGGTGCTCCCCAGGTATCTGAGCTTGGGGATCTTCAACCCTCTTACTCCTTGTCTTCTTCCTTCCATTTCTCCCTATGTTGGCCTAATTCCTCCTTTATTGTACTTATGCTAGAACCCTGTCCCAGCTCCCCAGCACCTTGCCCCCTACTCAGTTCTCCATTTGGCCCTTGCAGAGTTCCTATGGGCCACCCTCAGGTCCAGTAGTTTGTAGGGCAACACTTTGTTGATCCCAGAGTCTTGCTCTTCCAGAGTGCAGGCCTGCCATGCCAGGCTGGGCTCCTTACAACAACAGTGCCATCTCCTTTGTAGTTACATCTCTCATAGAGGATGGGGGAGTTGCAGTTACCTGGTTTAAGTTTCACTGAACACAACTGGCCGTACTTCTGAGTAGATATGCATAGGGTTGCAATGTAATGTTTCTATAAATAATACCAATTCATATGTTATGCTCTTCAAAAGGGGTTAGCTACAATATTCTTAACTGACATCAGCTGGATTTGTCATTCAGCTTTGATTACGGTAACACAGACGTCTACCTTTGCAATAAAAATAGCATGGCCACAACTGAACCTTTTCTATGTATGTGCAAAAAATACTTCTGTGTGTCTATAATCGTTCTCCTAGCATGCAGTATGCCTTTCCTCACCATATCATTATGCAGATAGGGTGTAAAAATCAGTTTAAAGCAATTGCTTGAAATGAAATGGACCAAAAAACCAATTTCTCTCCCCCCTCCCCAAATTCTTCAGGAAATCGTATGAACTGTATATAGTCAGACTACTTTAACTTTCAAAATAAAAATAAATAAATATTGCCCATAATAACGATAGCAGCATCAATATGGTTTTTATGGAAGCCCTGTAAAATGTATAATACCGGAATTTTCTTCTTCTTCTCCTTCTCCTTCTTCTTCTTCTTCTTCTTCTTCTTCTTCTTCTTCTTCTTCTTCT
>JAHTLZ010000007.1:12753517-12773164 GCA_023846285.1 Phrynocephalus versicolor | reverse complement strand
TACATACATACATACATACATACATACATACATACATACATACATACTTGTTTTCTTTGAAAAAATACTTCCTGAACATTCAGCTTGACAAAGAGTCAAATCTGGGCTGTAAATATTGGGACATTTTCTTTATTTTCATAATCTCTGTAACTTAATTTGATTTCATTGTTGGTCCTAGATTGCTAACATTAAAAAAAAACCATCGTGAAACACAATAGACAAACGTTTATAGCTGCTATTCGTTTGCATATAGTTTTCGCTTTGGTTCTTGGTTCCACTTGAAATAGCACTCCAAGCAATTAACAATGTTTTTGCTTTGGATTTCTGAGCTTCTTCATATAACTGCCTTTAAGATTTTCTTTGATATCCAAAATTAAACTAGAAATCATTGCTATTTTAGAAGGTGGGAGTTATATTGCTTCTGCTTCCAGTGTATCAGAGGGTTTTTTTTTACATTGTGTACTGTATTACAGTGTGTGTTTGTGTTCAAAGGAGAAAGAAACTGGTTTAGTAATATATTTTAACCTCTGTTGGCAACCCACGGTGCCAGCTACTCTGCTTTCCTTTTGACTGACAGGAAGGGTTTTCTAATTCATTCTCCATCAAACAACTCCACGCTTTACCCAGAAAATATTTTGTTGGTTAAAGAGGCTATATCAGACAAAGACCTTTGTAAAGTTTGGTCTTTCTCCTGGATAACAACGCAGTAAGAGGGAACATCAGACAGTAAAAGAACACCTACCTTTAATCAGAGCAACATGGGGGGAATCAAAGGAAATAGATTAAAACTAGTGCAGTGCGTGATTCTCCCAGGAGACCACTTTATTGTTCTGTTTGATGTGGCAAACAAGATAATCAAAGCACGGCAAGTGTAAGTTCAAAATGTGCAGCATTCCTTTCTCCTCCAAGAATCCTTCTGTGGTGCAGAGTATGATACTCAAGAGACCTCAGCTATCACAGTGAAAAAAGTATCACTAAGAAAAAGATAACTGTTTTTTTCCATAAGGAATAATCTACAGGGACCCCAGCAATGCATCTGTATAACATTTCCTCTACCGAGACTGTTGGACAAAACAGAAATAATTCAATAGCAACTAGTCAAGTTGCATAGTTGATACAAAACACTACAAAGAAAGGCTTTGTGTGCTCCTGTTAAATAAAGTGTCTAGTTCTGTCCCTTTCTCTGGGCTGAGCTGTCTGCCCATAGATGATGAGCACCAGAGAGGTGAAGATGCTTCATTTTTTTAGCGGGGACAAAGGCCCCAGTCTCACTACCATTATCTGCACATCTTAATTGGATGCATACTATTTTTTTCAGATGGTCACGTGACGTTTGATGTGCAGTTAGCGCCCCAATGTCAGGGGAGTATTTTACTTCTCTGCGTCCATCCTGACTTGCTTACTGCACATCTTTTCCCTGTATTTTGAGTTGATTTTCTGCATCATGCTTATATATATTTTAAAAAAATTATTTGCTGGTTGATTACTGGCATGCTGGCTTTCTAGCACTACTCTCTGTCCTCATGCGGAAGTGTCTGCTTTATTTCCCCATGTGTTATGTGTTTTCTATGGGCAAATTTACACAAACAAGCAATGCCAATAACTGCCATTGCGTGTCGCTGCTGTTTATTATTTTTCATGGTTCTCCAATGTGCCAGCATGCTGGTATGCCACCAATTCAGTAGCATAAATGATTACCAAGGCTGAACTACAGGAAGTGGTAGAAAAAGGGGTACGAATCAAATTGGTGTGAATTTTCTGGGGTTGTACCTCGTTTGAGGTGTTAAAAAGTGTGCATCAATAACAGAAGTATTTTAACACAACCCCTAGTGGTGGTACAAAATGCTGTGGTTAAAGTGCACTTCCGGGGGCGTGGTCGGCCGGGGTACCAAAATACTGCTCTTCGGAGTAAAGGCAAAATCTTTTGCTGCACAGTCTTTCACAGCAAAAAGAGCAGGAAAATCATCATGAGACCTGGGCCATAGATACATGTTTAATATGGGAAAAGCTCTGCTTCTGACATGACCCAACAATCTGCATAGAGGATATGGTTACAATGATCAGTGAGTTCCCAAGAAACATATCTGCTTGGCTGGTCAATGGCTATGAAGTCACTATCAGCATGTTGCCTGAGTGTTTTTAAAGACGTGGGAATGGCTTCAGCTGAATGGGGTCCAAGCCTGAGTGGGTAAGGTGCCCTGCACAAACCATGGCAAAGTCAAACAAGTTGAGAGGTTCAGGTACTATCAAGAAAAGAAGAGCTGAGACTTCAGTGCAGCAAAGGCAAACAATGCAGGTAGGGCATTGGATGGGTTTGTGTGATGCTCAGGCTAAAGAGTCATAAAAGCAGATGCAAATGTTTTCCCCCCCAACAATAAGCAAACTCAGACAGAACCTTAAATAGAACCACAGCTCTCTATGAGGGGCCAGGTCTTTCTACAGCAGCTCCAGTAGCTATTGATTCAAGAGCAAAAGAGATCATAGATCTTTAGGTGCTGAAAGTGGTATACAAGAATTTAGGGAGGAACAAGAGGAGGCATTCTGCTGGAAGTCATGTTTTCCTTATGGCCGACAGCTTTCTGCCCCAGATATTGGGAACTGGACTCGAAAGTCTTTGTATGGATGTTGTAATCAACAGGGTGTGTGCACTTAATCTATCAAAGCCAAAAGCACAAGTGCTTTGAAGTGTTTTATTAGGGGAAGGGCTATTCAGTAATGGTACTTCGGTAATCCTTACTCTTTTGTGTACAGACTGATGTTTAGACAGGCTGATTTGTGAGACAAGTGCTATTCCCCACCTTGATCGTCAGAGAGGAAATGGGGAGTGCAATGGACAGGAAGAGCTTACCAGTCTGTTTGACAGCCCCCTGGAGGAAGTCTTGGGAAGAAGGGGGCTGAGGCCAGCTCTGCCAGTGAGGCGTGACGCTGAGGAGAGCCAGGCAGATGTGAGGCTCATTGGCAAAGAGGATTCAAGCAAAAGAAGTGCCCATGTCTCAAAGTCTCTTGGTAACTATTTGGGAACTGCTGGAATGGCAGGCTGAGAGCCATAAATGCTATGAACTACATCAATTAATTTGGAGAGCAAAACCCTTGAATGTACTCTCACCATTGTCTCTCTTTGCCTTGCTCTGGCTCCTTGGAATGATTTATAACCTGGGATGTCTGACAACCTGTCTGCCACTGGTGTGTGTGTGTGTGTGTGTGTGTGTGTGTGTGTGTGTGTGCGTGCGTGCGTGCGTGCGTGTGTGCACTGATTCTGCATACAGTTCAGTGTACACAGGTAAATACAACATGATTTATTTTCAAAGGATATGAGCCATATGATTTTTGCATATCCAAATCAGGGTGCAGCTAGACAGGGCTTTCTCCTGTGACTTGGCCCACTCTGAGAACAAGTTTCAATCATTTTTTCAATCATTTTCTAAGTGACCACATGACAAACAAGCCATTGGCAACCAGCTTGTCTCTGATTCTTGCCTACCCACACCTTTTGGTTCCCTGTCAGGGACTACTGTGTGTGTGTGTGTGTGTGTGTGTGTGTGCATGTGTGTGTGCGTGTGTGTGTGCGTGCGTATGCATGCGTGCGTGAGCTGGTAGGATTGCCCCATTTTGGTTTGTTTCCAGACAGGAACCAAAATGCTTTTTTAAAGCCTTCATAAGGCAGCACTGATACAGTATGACACATAGAAGAAGAAGAAAAGACTGAAAGCTTCTTCTCATGACCCCTCCCCACTCCCTTGGGAGCAGGAGGAAGCTTTCACTGTCCTAAAATTGTGAAGTGGCTTAAAAAACATGGAGAAGACAAGAGGGGACAAGGTGGGGTATTTTGTCATTTTTTTTTCGTTTTCTTTCCCTTTAAAAGAAAAGAGGACCAAGTATGGTCACTTGAGATATGGTGTGGTTGATCATTGTATGTGAATACAGGGATCATCTTGTGACACATACTGGACCTCAAAGCAGTATTGTTTAGCATGATCTATCTTGATCCAGGCTGGGATAATTTGGTCATCTAGTCACATCTTCACTGTTCATACATCCCAGCTTTAAACATATCTTAGAAACAGACACTTATAAGGCTGTGGTCACACCTGGGTTTTGAACCTGATCTTCTGAAGGTCCGGCTTTTCCTCTTTGTCCCATCACATGATTTAAATGTGGGACAAGAGTTCCCACGTCAAAAGCTTTTTATTTTATTTTAAAGTGCAGTTCAGACCCCTTGGCCAGCAGGTGGTGCTAGCATTTTTTAAAAATGGACCACTTGGCTGGGGGAAATTAGAACTTGTAGGACTGGATAGAGCTTCCTGTTTCTCCAAAGGTGAAAAGCAATTAACAAAAACAGTGCCAATCTGCCCCAGGAACAGTCGGTGGGTGCTATGAAAAAAGAAAGAAAAAGAAACTTAGATCATCTGCGTGGTCTCACGGCATCTTCCTCCTTAAAAGCTGGATTTTCAAAGTGAGGCAAAAATTTCCCTACCTCATGGGTGAGTTACAGAAACCTCGCTTAAGGGAGCATTACCGGGTTTTCTTTTTTCTTGTTTTTCAAAAAGCCCGGTGGCCGTGGGGACAGCATTTTTAGACACAGGTTATTTGGTAATTTAAACTGCTTTTAAAGGGACGTGGGACCGGGGCCTTAGTGAACAGAAGGCTTTGTACAGTAGATTGATCTGTGAGCCATTGGGAGTGGCATGGATTCATGGGCAAGCCACTGTGTCTTCTTTCCTCTGGTGGGGGAGACACATGGCTCTGGTCTGCTTCCTCCTCCTCTTCTGGACACAGGCAAAGGCACCACCACCAATGCGTTCTCTTTGTTCTGTTGCTGCCATACAAATCTGCCCATTCCTAAAGAGCACAGCACTCTAAGACACTTTCATATGATGTCAAAAGTCCATGCTTTTAATATGTTGTTTAATAAATCCAAACAAGATTTATTATGTAGAACCAAAATATTTTTTTAAAGTGCTTCGAAATTCCAAAAACCTCTCAAACATCATGAAGGTTCATCATCATTCCTATAGAATACTATCCATATGTCCTCTACTGCTACTCCTAGATAAACATTACTTTTCTCTCAAATATGTGCTAAACATTATTTACACACACACTCTGTGTACACAGATTATTTACACCCCAGCAGTGATTATCTTTTGTTCTGTACTGGGCTTCTCGTGTTTAATCAAACCAATATACCTTCACACCTACCATATACTTTATGGTGCTAATCTACATCATTCAAGTTAAAAGTGTTTTTTGTTTGCTTGTTCTGTGTGAGGGTTTTTGGTTTTTTTTTTTTGCAATAGGTTTGAAGGGATCAGATTAGTGTGTGATCTCGGATAATTCCACCCTGGTTTTGTCACACTTGGGGATGACAGCTTATATTTAGCTCTGCATTACTACTATTTCTCATTTTAATGACCCTTGTAAATCTTTTAATGATCACCATCACTGTCAGGAGGGCAAAGAAAGGTTCTAATTTGTCTTGATGCAACCCAACAAAATATACTCATAGATGTCAATTAAAATAATGGTCCTGGTGATGGGTCATTTATAATTTCATTGATGTGCTGCCCTCTTTTCTTCCCAGGAGTAGCATGAAAATTTATGAAAAGTAAAGGTAAATACAATACAGTTCCTGGACAAAATAACACCATGCAATGAATGATACAGACACTTATAAGGGTGGCTTGGATTAACTGAATAAGTTCAACTGAAAACACAGGAATCCCTTTATTTCTGCAGTGTGATAATTTCACATCAATTGTTTGGGTCTGCTTTCTTGTTAAGTGGAGGCACTCTTTATGTCTCCTTTCAATTTGAGAATGACTCCATTATAGACCCTGCACTTTTAAGACACAACCATACTATGTCCAACTGGTTTGCACACACTGTTTTATTCATAATTAGAGATGGGCATGAAACAGAAATAGTGTTTTGTTTCATTTTGTTTCTGTAGAACATTCATTTTGTTTTGGTTATACCAAAATTTTAAACTACGTTCATTGCAAAATGAAACGAAATGAAATGAAACACTATGCTCCCCTGGGTCCTAAAGGACCAAAATGGCAGGGGAGCTTCCTCAAGTGATTCTAGGTAACCACCCTGAGTTATGATGCTCCAAAGGGGGTCCCCCTAGGAAAAATATTTCTAATTGGAATCGGAAGCCAAGCCTCCACGGTGATATCGCTCACCTGCAGCTTGGCTTCCAAAGTTCAGAGTAGAGATGGGCACGAATCAAAAAAAGGCGTTTCGTTTGTCGTTTGTCATCTAGGGGGTCCGTTTCGGTTTGTTTCTGTTTTTTGTGAATTTTTGGAAGAAATTCATTTTCATTTTCATTTGTTTCATTACCATTTTGTTACCATTTATTTCATTTTTTGTGATTTTTTTAGCATTTAAAGCAGTTCAATGTATTGCCGTAACGAAAACAAAACGGACGACAAAATTTCTGGTGTTTCTGTTCGTTTCATTTCATTTTAGAGACAAAAATTGTTTGTCGTTTCGTTGCATAACGAAATGAAAAAACGGAAACGGAAACGAAAAATTGTTCATTTCGTGCCCATCTCTAGTTCAGAATCCAATTAGAAATATTTTTTCTTAGGGGCACCTCTTTTGGAACCTCATAACTCAGCCCCCTGAACCCCAAACCTTTCCAAATTTTAGGGGCTTGCATGGAAGAGCATGAGGAAGCTCCCCTGCCATTTCCTCTACAACAAATCATTTTGTTCTAGAGGGGAAAATTGTTTTTCATGACGAGACAAAATGAAATGCATCCTACCGTTTCGTTAGGTAATGAAGTAAATTGTTACCTAACGAAATGACGAAACAGCATTTTGTTTTTTGTTTTGTGCCCATCTCCATTTATAATGGGTGTTATCTGCATGCTTGCATGTCTGAATGCAAAATGTATGGCATTTCAGGGAGCCAGCCCCCAGCCAGCATTTCTGGGAGCTCCTGTACCCCTTTGCCTTTACAAATATTACTATCAGGAATAATATCTTTGGCGTGGAGTACTTACTAAAGCAAGGAAGTTATTCTCAAGTGAACGACACTGGCATAAAATATGTTCTTATCTCATTTTCTGCTGCTCTCATAAATCATTTTTGAGGGTGTCCATCTGTGGAGATAAACTATTTGGAGGTTGGTAATGTGCACATAGGAAGATTAAGACCTCTTTCTCATTGTTGAATCCATTAGCCTGGATCTCCTTTCCACATACATTGAAATATTTCCTACCCATCCTTCCCCTGACTTGCTCACAGATGTTATTTGGCTTGCAAATAATCAGGAATATGATCTGTAACTGGGAGAAGGAGACCTTGCAGGAGAGTTCAAGCAGCATGTCTTTATCTTCATGGGACCTTGGAGGGTTCAGCAATTCTTTGTGAATTCTCACTCCATCAAGCATGTTTATTGAGCTGCCATTCAAAGAGCAAGAAACTGTCACTGTTTTGCAATTGGATAGTAACCTTGAAGCCACCCAACACATCTAGTCAAAAGTATTGATAGAACAGTAAGGTAAAAAAAGTAAACGGAGGAACAATTCTAACAGGGCAAAATGATTTTGTCTTCAAGAAAATATAACCTATATTCCCCTCCCCCTTCCCTAAAAAATTGTTCCTAGGTTCCGCTAATGTTAAGTTATTAAGACTTTGGCAAATGGCTTTGGAACATATTGGTTGAAAATAACAGATAAGGAAGCCAGTGTTAAGCAGTTGAACAGCAATGTATAATATTTCAGTGTTAAAAGAAGAACTTGCTGTTTTATTTTTTATTTTATTTTTTGAATCCTTCCTCACTCTTAGCTGGGGGATTCGAGAACTTGAGGAAGCTCCCCTGCCATTCTGGTCCTTTAGGACCCAGGGGAGTATAGTGTTTCATTTCATTTCATTTTATTTTGTAATGAAACTACTTTAAAAAATTCATTACAAAAGAAACAAAATGAAACTACTACAGAAACGAAACAAAATGAAACCAAACACTATTTCCATGTTTCATGCCCATCTCTAATATTTAACACATTTCCATAATGCTGTGGTCCAAATCGTTTTGTATCCTTTTCTTTGTGTCACTATGAAAACAAGGCTGTCCTTATCACTTTGTTGACATTCAAGATTCAACTGTCGTTCTGTGTATATGTGTGTGAGTATGAAAATGCATTTTGAAGTGTTAATATAGTTTTTTACTCTACAAAAAAAGCTGAAACTCAAAAATAACCTCGAATAATTGCTATTTCAGTTATTCTGTTGCTTTGATTTTAAGGGGAGGGAACATTTGGTTACATAATTTACATAATTTGAATAATTTAATTAACATAACCTATATATTTTATCATCTAAGTAGATGCATAATTGCATTATAGGTACAATAGAATTTTCATCCTGAGGATGAAATCTTTTACATCTTCATATCTTCAAATCCTTTGCATCTCTATATTTATTTTGCTTATTTTGCCAAAAGCAAAATGAAGATTCCCATGCTCTTTTTATATAACATTATTTTTTGAAATCTGGAGGATTTGTTTTCTGTTATAGAAGAAGATGTGAGCTTTGAAACTTGGAATTACAGGGAAATTTTCCCACACAAAGACACAGCTTTGTTTCTTTTCAATGAAGACTTAATTCCCAGTGGAGTGTGCCCATCACTTTCATCCTGATAAAACCAAAATAAAATCTAATATGGAACAGATGCAGGAGTTTGAAAAGAAAATACTCCTTATATGGAACTTTCACTTGATTTCTCTTCCCGTTTGAATTTCAGATATAGTAGAAAATTCTTTGGGGCATTTAACTTCCCTTTTTTCTTTTCTGAAGAACTGTTAATTTTGTCCTTGGTGAGACCATAACTCAGTAATAATATACTTGCTTTTCGTACAGATGTTTCAATTCCTATTACTTCCATTTGAAATCCAGAAAAGAATCCTGTTTCAAATCCTGCAGAAGCCTTATTTGCCTTTGTTGGCAATAATGTGTAAGATGAGGGTAGCAAACTGTGCTATTTTCAATGGGCGGCCTGACACATTTAAAGAGGAGCACAGAATGGAAACAGTTCTTCACACTCCATCTTAGTTGAGTCATGGCAACTGGACTTCTTTTCTTGAGAGACTGAAAAGTTTCACTACTCATCCAAGCAGCTTTGTCAGTCGGAGGAAACTAACGAAGCTGCTTTCCTCAGACTGACAAAGCTGCTTGGATGAGTAGTGAAACTTTTCAATTGCCATGACTCAGCTTCCAGATAAACTCACCTATATGATTGAGAATCTTCCCAAACCACCATTCTAAGGTTTGTTATGCAATTTATATGCCCCTGATCCAGTCTATATTTTCTGATTCAGAAAAAGTTGAGAATGGGTGCTCTGGAAATCTGGCACCTGCACATGATAATGTCTGGGCATTAGAGCAGTGGTTCTCAACCTGTGGGTCCCCAGATGTTCCTGGACTGCAACTCCCAGAAATCCTGGATAGCTCAGCTAGTGATGAAGACTTCTGAGAGTTGTAGTCCAGAAACGTCTGGGGACCCACAGGTTGAGAACCACTGCATTAGTCTCTGCTGTTCCTGGGGCATCCTTGCAGTTTCTTTATTGCAAAAATTAGGAAGGGTTAAATGAAAGAGGGGCTCCTTATCTCCAGCAGTCGCTCAGTTCTTGCTTTAAATGTGCAACATTTAAGTATACAATTTTATATTTATATATTTAAAGTAGGGGGAATGAATAGGCCCCAGAATTCCAAAGGACACCAAACTATGGCACAAATGCCCCCCCCCCCCACCACTGAAAGACACAAAGGGACTTTCTCAAATGTTTAGAATAATGTATCTGGAGAGTAGAGTTTTGCTCTGAGGCTCAAGAAATGCCGAGGCTTGTTTTTCACCTTCAAGGGTTCAACACATAGCCCACTCAGTGTGACACAACATCTAGAGCAATGGTTGTCTTTAGTATCATCAACAGTTCCAGGAGTTTTTTTTAATAAATAGAGCATGAATATGCAGCATAACCACTCCCAAGGAACTATATCTTGCTGCTTGATTAGTCAAGGGCGTCTGGGTGATATTTCCTCAGTAGGCACTGATAGCTCTGGCAATGTACCTTCAGAGGGCTAGATTTCTATGTGTGTGTAGAGTGCATCAGTTGTTTGTGTTTGAACTGGGCAGATAAAAAGGCTAAATTAGCCACTGTGGAGACAGAAAAAAAAAATCTTCTTTTCATACATCCACCCCATTGACATAATGCAGGAGCAGACCTTCCTTTAATAACAAAGGACGTGCAAGGTTCATGGTTATAAAACTCTCCTACCCCTCAGGTTTCTCAAGATCCAATGGAACGTCTGTGGAGAAACTGGCATCAAGGTCATAGGACAGAAAACAGGAAATGCTTCAGAATCCTTTTTTTAATCATTCACACCTGCTACCATAAAAGTAAGATACCCTCAGTCCCGGGTATATAAGAATGTGGCACACATGTGAATTCTAATCTTCTGTAGACAGCTTTTGTCTTCATAATATTAGAATTCTGCTGTCTTTAACTGAAATGGAGAATCTAATTTATCAGGTCTTTGGGAAATTTATGCAAAGTAATTTTCTTGCCTGCTTTAAGAATCTACTTATTCTAATAAACTTTACTTGTATACTGTAGTTCAAGTATACAAGTAAAGAAGGAGACAGCAAGGCATTTGGAGAACACAGTTCATTATACTTTTAATTGTCTTAATTTAAGTCAGCCCTGATGAAGTAGTATATGCAAGGGGATGGAAAAAACATGGCAAAGGCCATTTCTTTCTAATGGCTTTGATGCTAGTTTCTCCACTGACATTTCATTCTCTTTAGAGACTTGAAATATTATAGAAATGCCATAAATCTTAAACAGAAGTCATAATCTCTGGGTACCTTCTGAAGCCACTTCCCAGTGGATTCTTATAATCTTCTTTTAATCTTCTTATCCTCCTTTGCCATTCTGTAGCTGTCTCCCCACCTATGTCTCATTAGGTCTGGATTAAATTAAAACAACCAGAAGTACTGTACAATGAACTGTGTTCTTCACTTCTCGTCATTCAGAAAAGACATGTGCCCTAAGCTTTTGCCCATCCTGGATCTGAAGCCAACTCTGCGCACCACTGTTTTCTCTCTCATTAGAAGAATATACATGCCAAACAGAAAGGAGTGAACCCAATTTCAACCATAGGCTTTATTGACAGTGAGAATTAATACTTGAAATACCTGTACGTACTGATGGCTCCATGATGGCTCATGGACATATACTTAGTTTGGGCCTGCATACCTGAGACAACCTGGTGAGATATTGCTTACCTATTTGTGTTTTTTCTTCACAGGAATCTGCTTGGGGGCATTAGAACACACAGGTGAAAGTTGATACGCAAACAGGGTAGCCTTTAAGCTTTCTACACTTACACATTCTAGTCTGTGAAAAAGGAACCCAAACATTTCTCAAATGCAGTCTAGTCCCATTTCTCAGTTGTGCTGGATTGTGCACCCAGAGAGCAACAACTTTCACAACTCACGGTGCAACACTAGCTATATGAGAGATCGGCTTTGGACTGTTGGTGAAAATGCACAACCCCCTAGCCCATGGGGCCTCGTAGTTGCATAAGGACATCATCTTACTTATGCCCCTTTGCCCTTGGGCATCCAGTGAACTCCCACTTTAGAACTCTGTGGTGTGAGAGTGGGAGTGGCGGTTGTGCTTCAAAATCCTGTAGTTGTTTTTTAAAAGGTCGTTTTAAATTTGCCTCTAAGGAGGCTTTGTACATTGATCCCATCTATACAATGTAAGAAGTGACATACAGTAATATGATTAGATGTAATATACTGGCATTAAGACAAGAAGTACATTAGGAGATTTTGCTCAGTTCTGGTTGAGAAGCTGCCATATCTTTCGCATTTCATGCCATTCCACTACAGAGAGCCAGCGTGAGAGCAACATTTTTGCCCATGTATTCCATGCAGGGATTCCTTGGCATTGTGTCCAGATGTGGCTGTTTCCAGCGTTCAAACAAACATAACCTGGTTCTTGTTTGTAAAAACAAAGAGAATTGCTTTGCCTTGTTATTCAGAACTAATTGTAACAGATGGCAAAGTATGGTACCATGCAGACCTTTTGTGAAGAAGTTATTAATGTTCGGCACCGATTGAATTTTTACAACTTAAAAATAGCTGCGCGGAACTGCTAATCCAATGTGATATTTTTAATATAGTTTATCGATGCCTTTAGTTCCTCAAACATAAAAATATGGTTAACTGCATCAAATAGAAAAAGCTTACCTTGCTATTTGAAAAATGTCATACGTTAAGGAAAAAGGTCCACCTATTTTAAAAAATTTCGTTTAATTTCATTATTGCTTGCAATAAAGGGAAAGAAGTAATGCACCTCTTTCACTTTAGCTATGGTTGTATTTCACTTTGGGAAGGCAGAAAGCATATTAAGCTGTCTTGCCTGAGTCTGAATTAAAATAAATTTGAATACTAACATTTTAAAATGAAGGGAAGTCTCAAGTAGGATGAGAAGAGGACATCAACCAGTCTCATGCTGTTAACCAAGGAAATGCATCAACAATATGTACAATGCTGAAAAGTAATACATGGATGCATCTTGCTTCATGACTGAATAAAGGGCACACAGATTGGGGATGACACACTCTACCACCCTCTGGAGGCCCTCGCAGATGATTCTTGTCTGAATCCATGACTGTATTTGGGCATTTCCTTTTCTCCATGTAGACTTCATTGCTGCAAGTGTGGAAACTAGGCATGAGCCTTTCATTTTAGAATGGGTTCAGTTCCAAAACAAAGCAGAGCAGCACAGGTGCTGTTCGGAATTTGGACCTGCAAAACAAAATCACCCATTTACTTACCTTGCTTATCTTGCGTGGGGCACACCCCAACCAGGAAGAAGCCTCCGACACATCATTGTTCCTTCTCCCTGGCACTGGACAATGAGCAGCTGTGCAGGGACATGCACCATCCCACCTCCCTGTCTGATTGGCCAGCACCAGGGAGAAGAAACAATGATGTGTTGAAGGCTTCTTCTGGGTTGGTGGAGTGCCCCGCATGAGGTAAGGCAAGGTAAGTCGATGGCTGATTTCATTTCACAGGGTGGGTCCAACTTCTGAACAGCACCTGTGATACCATGCTTCATTTTGGAACTGACCGACTGAACAACCCCACCCTCCACCTGTCAAAAAGCACCAGCTTGGAGGCGCGGGGGGGCAAAAGGCAGAAAGGAGCAGGTTTTTTAATTGCTGCCTGCTCCTTTCTGCCTTTCACCACTTCCCCGCTCCCAACTGGGACTTTTTAACAGATGGAGGGTGGGGTTGTTCAGTCGTTCAGTCATGTCCGACTCTTCGTGACCCCATGGACCAGAGCTCGCCAGGCCTTCCTATCCTCCACTGCCTCCCAGAGTTTTGTCAAAGGGTGGGGAGGGAGGGTCAAAAAGCCCCAGCTGTGAAGTGTGGTAGTAAGGGAGAATGGAGCAAGCAGTGGGAAATTCAAACGGAGTGCTTCTTGCTCCATTCTGTCTTGCTGCCCGCCTCCCAGCTGGGCTTGACAGGTCAGAACAATTGGGAAGCTGCCTCCACCCAGGTGGGGTTTATTTTGACAGGTGGGGCTGTTCTGACAGGGAACAGCCCAACCTGTCAAAAAACCTCACCTGGGTGATGGCAGTTTCCGAATGGTTTCGTTACTAAAATTCAATAAAAAGTCATTTAGTAGTGAAATAAAACAATGACTAATGAAGTGAAACAAAACATTAATTTTCTGTTTTGTGCCCATTTTTAGTTGCCATAGTCACTTGTTGGCATACAACAACAACAAAATAATGATTGTTCTGAATTAATCACATTTAAATTTAGAGTTGAAACTGAGAAAAACAAAAACATGACATGGCCATCTGTCCTCATTTTTTCATGCCGTTTTTTGTTCATTCTGCATCAGAGAGCACCCAGACACTTAGGCTTTCTATGGGCAGTTGGGTGACATCTGAAGGAATAGAATACTGAATGATAAACATCTTTGGCCCAATCTAGCTGGCCTTACTGATTTTTTACATGTATGTGAAAATCTGACCAATTATTCATTTGGAAAGTTTAAGTTTGAGGTGGGAAATCTAAGAGAGGAATATCACAGGACTAGAAGGTTGGGATTCAGGCTACACTACAACATTTCACTTAAGGGAAGTTCAAGAAGACCAGTCATGTGAGGGAAGAAGCCTTCTTGAGCCAATCGGCAAGAGTTGATCCCTGAATCCTGTGAAAGATCCCAAAGGTTCCCACCAATGGCTCTTCATAACCCTGGGATGGTGGGAACTGGAGTTATTTGGAGGTCTGTCCTGGATCCACTGGTGTGAACTCATTGAACATGTTCCATCAACCCTTATTTTTCCTGCTTGTGTGTGAGTGTCAAGCAGCCCTTGTTTAAAACCTTGCTGAGATCAAGACCTGTTATATCAAGAGCATTCACTCTTCTATCAGACTTGTAACTCTTTTTAAGGGGCTCAAATATATTAAAGATGTGGAGCCTTGATAAAAACCCAGTTCTGACCTGGGAGGCATAGTCTAAAATGTATGCTCTGTTCTTTCGTTGATTCCTCAGCAATCCTAGAGGTGCTGAATATGACAGAATTATGATCTGTTTACTAGATGAAGAACACTTTTACATGTTCTCTTTGTAAAATCATGTCACTAAAAGAAGGTGACCAAGAAATGAAATGCCATTGCATGACTGAATTACACCCATTAAACTCATAGTACACTCTTTATGGGATTAGGGAATGCACCTTCATGTCACAAAGCTAAGATCTATAGCAGGCTTGGTTTGAAACTGCTGGAACTGATTGAAAACAAAGCGACCTCTAGCCCTTGATCCAGCCATCACAATATTAGTGCTTTCTATATAGACAGGATAATGGTCTGTAACACTGAAGAGATGCTTGAGGCCGTGTGCATAAAGAAGGCTGCTGGAGAATCTGAGGTTTGCATTAAAACCATTCTTGGGATCATATGCAACATGAGAAGGGTTCAAGATTCCACTCTGAAAGGATTTCTAGTTTTTATCTTTTCCAAATGTAGATAGTTCCTTGGTCAATTTTATGACTTTCTTGCTGACAAAGCAGAACTATTTTGTCTTATCAGTATCACGCTTGTCTTCCTGCCGAGACAGAGTACTTCCAGCCAGTCCTTTCAAAACCACTTGGCCATCTTTCCTTCTCAATGCTTACTTTGATTCAATTTGCTTTCATTTCCAAATGAAGCACAATAGTTGAGAAGAAATATCTCTCTCCAGCAGTCTGCTCTGAGTGGGTCTCTTCCTTTCCAGGTGAATGAGGGAGTGCTTTAATTTGAAGCTGGTAGCTGCAGCAATATTGGGGGGGGGGAGGGAGACCAGCCCCATGTGGTGTAGAATCGGCCCAGCCTTAAATGTCAAAATCCTACTCGAAAATCAGTGAAATCACAGACATTCCTACAGCAAATTGCAGCTGAGCAACCAAATTCTGGTCTCATTTCAGGGTCATGAGTCCAATTATGTCTATGGCATATAACAAGCATGTAACTGACAGTTTGTTAATTTGGTGCCATTTATTATTATGACAAAATCCAAGTAAGATTCAGGTCCCTAAAATCTGCTCTGAATTGCAAAGTTATATAAAACCCTGATATGAATGGAGTTACATAAGAACAAAAGAAGAGCCATGCTGGATCAGGTCAAAGGCTCATCAAGTTCAGCTTCCTGTATCTCACAGTGGCCCCAACAAATGCATCTGGGAGTGCATAAGACTAGATATCTGATGCCACTCCCTTGCATCTGGCCTTTGAAGTACCCTGGTTTTAAGCCCGGAGATTACACAACTCCATCATGGTTTGTAACCTGTGATGGACCTTTCCTCCAGGAATCTGTCCAATCCCCTTTTGAAGGCATCCAGGCCAGATGCCATCACCACTTCCTATGGCAGGGAATTCCACAGACTAACACCATGCTTGGTAAAAAAAAAAATGTTTTCTTTTGTCTGTTCTCGCTCTCCCAACCCTTAATTTGAATGGATGTCTCCTAGTTCTGCTATTTCGTGAGTGGGAGAAGAGCGTCCCTTTATCCACTTTACTCATGCCCTACATTATTTTGTACATCTCAATCATATCGGGGGAGGGGGGAATGAGGGGGGGCTCAGGCGCCTTTTTTCCAGACTAAAGAGCCCCAAATGTTTTAGCCTTTCCTCATAAGGGAGGTCCCCCAGGCCAATAATCATTTTAGTTGCTCTCTTCTGCACCTTTTCCAGTTCCACTATGTCTTTTTTGAGATGCAGTGACCAGAATTGTGCACAATAGTCCAGGTGCAGCCTTACTATCATATTGTACAATGGCATTATAATGTTGGCCGATCTATTTTCAATCACCTTTTTGAGAATCCCTAGCATGGAACTGGCCTTCTTCACAGCTGCCACACATTGGGTAGACACCTTCATTAAGCTGTCCACCAACACACCAAGATCACTTTCCTGATCCATCACAGACAGCTCAGAGCCCATGAGTTGATAGATATCTCAACTCTGTGTTGCACAAAATGAAAATGAAGTTGGCATTGGAGATAATGTAGGCCTTGCCTACTATTAGTTCAGTTGAGACAATTATCTCAGACAGCAGAAGCAGGAGGGCTGCCTCCTACATTCCTCAATTGTTCTCTTCCGCTAGGAGTCAAAGCCGAGTGTGCCACACCAGCTTTGCCAAATATGTCTTGCCACTGACATGACAGATTTTTTTAAGCATGGGGAGGGGCCAATTGACCTGGGCCTCACGTTAGAGGCCCAGGGCAATTTATCCCCTTCATATATAAAGACAGCCACCGCAGTGCCAGCATTGCTGCACTTTTGGCAACTCCCTCCTTCAGAATCTGACACAGTGAGCTTTGTGTGTGTGTGTGTGTGTGTGTGTGTGTGTGTGTGTGCGCGCGCGTCGTGACTGATTATTCATGACCCCATGTCCCTGGAGTTTTCTTGGCAGGAATACTGGAGTGGGTTGCCAGTTCCTACTCCAGGTGCCCAACAGCACCTGGTATTCGCTGGTGGTCTTCCATTCAAGTACTATCCAGGGCCAACCCTGCTTAGCTTCCGAAATCATGCCAGATCGGATGTGCTTAGGGCATCTAGGCAGGTGAGCTTCATAAACCAGGTGAAATTTCACAAAGCAATTTATGCTTATGTTGATAGTGCCTTTTCTTCATCGCAGCACGAAAAGACAGAGCCACCAAAAGCACCAACAATAGCAATCTGTTCTCAGCTCAATTATAGCCAGACTTTTTAAAAATAATAAGATTGCTATTTTCTTCCTCCAAGGAACCCAAGACTGAATCATTATTCCTCCATCATGGTGCACCTGGAAAAAAAAGATGTAGAAGTTTGTGTGAGAGCTTGGCCAAATGTCATTTTACTCCAAACTAAAACATTTTATGCATTCTTAGCTCTTGCAGAGCACAAAATTTTAAATTGAGAGGTGTGCCCCCTGGACGGGGGGTCATATACAAATTCCAAAGCATATGTGCAGGCCCAAACCTGTGAAAGGTAGCTTGAAGGTCCACAGGTATGGTGGGGGAGCTGTGTTTGTGGAAACATGAGTCCTCCTCCTCCTGTCTTTTTCACCACTGCTGTTCAGGAAGCATAGAAAGCTAGGAGGTTGGCCTGAGGGCTTCCTCTCTTCCCATGGAAACTAGTGTGAAACCAAATGGCAAGTGATAATGGGGGAAGAGTGGTGGAGGAGTGGTCACTGTCTTACGCATACTCTCATGAGAGTAAGCCAAGTCTGTTGTGCTGTCACAAAGGCCTCTTTTCCTGCTCATTTTCCTACACCTGTTACACTACCATTACAGCTTGGAACAGTTCCTTTTATGGACAATCTGCTAACAAGGTGCAGCATGGGCTACAAGTTCCACTATCCTCCCAGGTACCATGGCCTGTGTATTATTATTGTATATAATAGGCAACACAACAAGTGAAGGAAACAGAGTTGATGGTACAATAGATAATAGAAGGTGATCCATACTAAAGAACAGCTAGTGTTGTTTGACTTGGGGGGGGGATTCACAAACTCTGCTAGTGCCTCCCTAAGGATATTTGTGTCCAGATCAGGCCTTGAAACTGATCCAGTAATCATAGATGGAGATCTCTTTTAAATCCTAATTCTTCATGCCACGCTTTCACGTCCTCTCTTATACCTTGTATATACTATATTCTATCAAGTCACATTTGACCTGTGGCTGTGATCCTTGTAAGGCTTTCAAAGCATGTCAGGTATTTGAGCAGTGGTTTTACCATTGCTACTCCCAATGACCTATAGTTGAGCATACATTAGAACCCAGGAGTAGGTTTATACAGTCACCCCCCGCCATTTTGCGGTTCAGGTACTGCGGTCCCACTATATCGCAGGATCGCAGTACCTGCGCCTTGCGATCGCCCCGCTCCACCCCCGTGTGCCCCAAGGCTTCTCGGAGGAGCACTGGGGGGTTGGGGCCTTGGGCACCGCCCCGCAATCTCCATTGAAATGCATTGAGCCAATGCATTTCAATGGAGAAATTTTCCCCATTGGAATGCATTGAGCCAATGTATTCCAATGGGGGAAATTATCTCCTTTGAAATGCATTGAGCCAATGCATTTCAATGGAGACGCCCCGGACGGCGGGAGGTCAGATTCCCCTCCTGCTGGTGGTGCGTGCCACCCCAACACTTCTTGTACCAGTGCGTGCTGGTGGGGGCGGGGGATCTGATCGCCCCCGCCCCCCAACCCGCTTCTGTATATTGCGGATTTTCAGGCATCACCAGTCGGGTGGGTCCCTAACCCCCGCGATAGGTGAAGGGTTACTGTATGTGAAGGGGGCCAGTTGCCCTGGTCCTCTTACATGAGTACCAGGGCAACTGACCCCTCCCCGGGGTTAAACATTTCCTTCATACTAGCCTCTACATCACAAGGCTTACTTGGAAAAGGTTGTATGGCCCTAAGTCCTAGTCTATCAGTCCACGCACTCTTTATCTGTGCTGTCAAAAGGTAATCCAGTCTTGTCTGAAAAACCATCCCTGCAGGAACTCTTTACATGGTAAGAAAAAGCCAAAACAAAACCCTCTTTGTGATGGTTCTAAGTTTAAAATAAATGTTCCAGTATAATTAATTTATTTTTAACATTAAATTATGATGGAAAAATCCCAGGAGTTGGGATTAACGGTCACAGAGAAGTGGAGAACTGCTACAAAACGATATGGTGGATTTGGAGAGGGAATTTACATTTAGGACCTGGCTGAAGTTTTTACAAATGTTACCATAAGCTCTTCCTGTTATATGTTTTGTCCACAGAATGGGAGCATCTTAGAGTACTACTTTTATTGGATTTTGGTGAAGAGTAGAAAAAAGGTAGAATGTCATTTTGTGTACATTGGAAATGGGTGTGGTTTGTTAATCGTCGCTCGCAACAGGTGTGTACCCAAGAGCAGCACCTGGAAGAGGTGGGGCAGGCAAGCCCAGAGTCAGTGGGCACCAGCAAGAGGTGGCTGAGCACCAAACCACTGAACATCTGTTCCGACAGTAAATGAACCAGAACAAACCACTGAATCGGAAGTTCATTCACATCTCTAGTATATCTATCTATCTATCTATCTATCTATCTATCTATCTATCT
>JAHTLZ010000007.1:12702756-12740005 GCA_023846285.1 Phrynocephalus versicolor | reverse complement strand
TATTATTATTATTATTATTATTATTATTATTATTATTATTATTATTAACAGAACTTTTCAGCCTCCCCATTACCAAGAGGTCTCTAGATGGGTGACAACAATCAAGATATCAAGACAATAAAACAAATGTTAAGACCATCCAAATAACAAACAGTGAAAAAGCAATCAATATACAAATAATAAAATCCTGCTACTCATGCACACAGCTAAAAGAATATTAGCTAATTTAGATACTGGCGAAACGGAAAGGTATTTGCCTAGCACCAAAAGGCCAAAAGTGTCAGCTCCAGGCAGATGTCTGTTGGGAGGGTATTCCAAAGTTGGGGGGCAACGGCTGAGAAGGCCCTGTTTCAACATGCTACCCCGTCTCCTCTTTAAAAGATGGCACCTTCAGCAGGGCCTCCTGGCCTGATCTTAGTGTACGGGCAGACTCGTATGGAAGAAGGCGGTCTTTTAGATAACCAGGTCTTAAGCATAAGCACTTGAATTGGGCCCAGGCAGCAACTGGCAACCAATGTATGTGGCATAATATGAGTCCACGTAGTGGCACCACTCATCAGCTGTACAGCTCAGTTCTGTACCAGTTGAAATGCCGGACCATCTTTAAAAGCAGCCCCACCTAAAGTGCATTACAATAGTCCAGTCTGGTTGTTACCAGTGCATGTGTGACTATTGCCAGGCTACGTTCACCCAGGTAAGGGCTAAATTGACATAATCTCCACAGCTGTAAAAAGGCACCCCTGGCCACTGAGTCCACCTGGGCTTCCAGCATAATACCTGGGTCCAGAAGGAACCCCAAGCTGCGGACCATGTCTCTTAGGGGGAGTGCAACCCCATCCAGGGCAGGGGAATGGCCTTCTGACCTATCAGGCAAAACACCCACCATCAACACTTCCAAATTATCTGAATTGTGCTTCAGTTTATTGACCCTCATCCAGTCCATTATCAATCCCAGACATGAATTCAGAACAGAGATTGCCAGACCTGGATTGGTGGAAAATGAAAGGTAGAGCTGAATGTCGTCAGCATACTGCTGACTCCTCAGCCTAAACCTCCTAACAACCTCCCCCAGCAATATAGAGCCCCGGGGAACCCCATGATGTAAATGCCATGTGCCAGAGTACCTGTCCCCCAGCACCGCCTTCTGGACCCGGTCAGCTAGGTAGGAGTGGAACCACTGTATAATGGTGATTCCAACTCCCATCCCAGCCAATCTATCCAGAAAGACACCATGGACAATGGTGTAGAAAGCTTCTGAGCGGTCCAGGGGGGCCAACAGGGACACACTCCCCCTGTCTCTCTCCCGGCAAAGGTTGTCATACAGTGCAACCAAGGCAGCTTTGGTCCCATAACCCAGCCTAAAACCCAATTGAAGTGGAGCTAGATAATCTGTTTCATCCAGGAGAGCCCGGAGCTGCTCTGGCACCACACACTCCAAGATCTTACTCAAATAAGGGAGGTTTGCCACCAGATGGTAATTAACCACCAGCCATGGGTCCAGATTAGGCTTTTTAAGGACAGGCCAAATTACCACCTCCTTTAACATGGCAGGGAGCACTCCCTCTCTCAACGAGGAGTTGATGGCCTCAAGGACCCAGGTGCGACCCCCCCCCCAGCAGATTCCTTTATTAGCCATGATGGGCAAGGGTTGGGTTGTGTAGTGGTGGCATGGACAGATCCAAGCACCCTGTCCACATCATCGGGTCACAACAACAACTGAAATTCATCCAATAAATTGTGACATAAGCCTGTAACACTGGATACAACCATGGACCCAATATCAATGGTGGAGTCTAATTCTCTGTGAATCTGAGCAATTTCTCCCTTAAATTCACCACAGTGAGCCACTGAGTGGTCTGGGACCTCCACATGATTACCTGGTTGAACAAGATTCTGGGCCACTCAAAATAGCTCTGCTGGGCAGAACTCTGAGGAAGCAATACAACTGGAGAAATACTGCTGTTTTGACAGCTGTATCACCACAGAATAGGCCCGATAATGGGCTCTACGCAGTGTTCATTCAAAGTCACAGTGATATTTCCTCCACCTGAGCTCAAGCTGTCTCCCAACCTGCTTCATTGCCTGAAGCTCCTCTGTATATCATGGAACCTTATAGGTCCTGCGGGTTGGGAGAAGGTGCTTAGGTGTAATCGTGTCATCCGCCTGAGCCATCTCCTTATTCCACAAGGCAACCTGGGTTTCGACAAGAATGCCGACCATATCAGCTGGTAACTCCATAAGTCTCCAGGGGTGGATAATTTTAATTGATCCCCCACTCCTGCAGAGTGTAGCAGTGGCAGAGAGTCTAAACTTTACCAGGAAATGGTCCGACCATGACAATGAGGTCAAGGTTAAGGTCTGCATGCAACCTGAAACTATGCATGGTGTCCATTCCTGGTCTAGACAAAGGTATTGCCTATTAGCCTGGCTAGAACCTTGACTGGGAATACTCATATAAGGCAGAGGGGAAACACTGTAACATTTGTCACAGAGACTACTTGACTGCTCTATTAGACGAGCCAGAGCTTCATTTGGAAGGCAAAGTAGGAAGACAACCAGGAAGCGTAAAATGTAAGTGACTGAAATAACCTGTCTGCCTTCTCAGAAGGAAGTTCTGTTGCTCAAAATTGTCCTGGGATTCAATGACTCGTATAATCTGTCCATCTTTCTTCCTCCTGCCTTCAAAGCTCCTGCCAGTAAAATCAAATTGTGTTAATGTAGCCATTCACTATCATCAATCCATCACCCTCTAACATGCTTTGTGACGTACCCTAACACAAAACATGAGGCAGCCATCTGGTTACCATGTATGATTGCTGTTCTTTGGGTGGGTGGGTAGAGGGGAGGCAGTGGGGGGCGGAGAAAAAAAAAAGATGTTCCAGCTTCCAGCACTTAAGGATGACTAGCAATAGCTATAACTTATGGGGCTTGCCTCAGCTCACTTGACTGCAGGGTAATTGGTGGAGAAAGGAACCTGGGGAATGCCTGAAGTGTAGGAGCCACAACTGGTTGGCAAAGACATCCATTTCTGACAAGCTCAGCATCCAGCAAATCATCTTGTTTGTGCAGAAGAGGGGACAGAGGCTGGGCTCTTGGAGAATGTTGATCTTTTCCATCAACTGCTCCCAGGTCTGCTCCGGGGAGCCTGAAGTGTGAGTTTCCTTTCTGCCTGGCAAAGCATTCCATGATTAAAAGAGGAAAGATTTTAATTGTTCCTTCTGTCAGGAGCCCAGCTCTGCAATTTATTTTTCCAGTAGTCACATCTGTCTTTCATTGGCTCTTTTGGCGGGCACCTCTGTTGGCTCCGCAGCACAATTTTCTGTTCTGTGTCTCCCTGGCTGCTATAGGGAAGGGTGTTGCCTGGGTCTGGAATGTGTTGCCGCCTCAGGATCATTTTTATTCTCTGTCATGAATTTGGAGGGTAAGTGCCCATTCAGAGCTGTGAAGAGAATAACTTTCAGTGCCTTCAAGAAGTTTCCTCTGAGAGCCAGATGCATTACCGGGGGGGTGGGGCAAGTAAACCAATTGCCTCAGGGATTCTGAGGCAAGGGGTGCAATTATGTACGTATATAGGTAAGTACATAAACCAGGCATGTCCAAACTTTGGCCCTCCTGATGATTTGGACCACAACTCCCAGAATTCCAAGCCTGTATTGCCAACGGCAAAGGATTGTGGGAGTTGTGGTCCATCTGGAGGGCCAAAGTTTGGACATGCTGGACATAAACAAGGTACTTACTACCCCAAGCATGCCATGCCACAAGAAAAGGGGTGTATTTCATGAGTCCTATTCAGTAAGTTCCTACTCAGAAAACCTCTCACTTAGCAGGCAGACCTTTTGTGAAAATGACAAACCTGCAGTGGAGGCATTCCTTCTTATGTGAAGAGTCAACATGAGATTAGGAACTCCATACTTTCCCCTCCTCTGCTCTTTACTCTTTTCTAAGGGTAGTGGTTGTTTCGTGGTGCCAGAGAAAGTCTGCAAGAGAAACATTTACAATTGACCTAGTCAGCAGTGCTTGTCAGCTTGTGCCAATGCTCATAGTTGTCTGGAGGTTAGTAGACTTCAGAGCACATTAATTTTGCTGGATGTTTAATTTTTGTTTAATGAATCACCTCATTAGGGAAGAGGAACCAGAGGCAGTTGTTGATGGGACATTTGAGGACTGTGGTACTTTTAAACCCAATGGAAGGTAAGGAATGTAATAAGGGAAGTATGTAAAATGATGGAAGAAATGTAAGATAGTTTGAAAGTATTTTTAAACAATATGTTAAATGCTGCCTTACTTATTATGCATTGATTGCGTGTGTATCTAGGCGTCATAACTAAAATAAATCTTTGTTATTTATTTTCAGGTATTTTAATCAAAATACTGTAACTGCTATAAAAGTATGGGGATGCATCTAATTTTATGTTCTGGTTTTGGGCACAAAATTGGTGAGTTACAGAATGGCTAATTTGTAGCAGGCAAGTCGTTTATATGGAATGAAAGCTCCTGCCTTCATTCCCCTTTTCTATACATTCCCCTGTTCTATACAGCCATGGTTCAAGTGAATGCCATTAAGATACTTGGATCTTTGATTTGTTGTGGTCTGCAGCTCAAAGGGACAGGACACAAGAGACACTGCATACAACTTTCAGAGACCATAGACCTATTTTGTCATTCAGCGTCACAATGGGCTAAATACATAAAAGGAAAGAGTGAGTGATGCTCTGAGAGGAACATCTCCTCTGGAAGGAGAGATGTCCGATGTTCAGGGAGAAGGACTAAGCATAAGGGCAAGAGGTGAACATGGAGGGATAGGAAGAGACACCACCCAGCTGCATTCTGAAGGAAGGAACAATTAAAATGGGCACATGTGGTACCTTGAGACCTGAGACGCAAAGAGAGAAAAATGAGATGTTGAAGAGGATGGTGGTGTGGACTTCTGTTCTGGAGTAAAGAAAGGCCATCATTGATCACAGGTGCTAGAAAGTGGAGAAGAGGAGGAATTGTTTTTCAGAGAAACTTGAAGTGGTCAAGGGAGAAAAGACAGTGTTGTATCTGTGCAGGATGAGAAAATTGAAATGGGATTAATAGTAAATGGAGTAAAAAGTCAAGTTAATATGGAAAAAAACACATTTAAAACAATGATGGACTTCCTAAGACCATATAAACGTGCTCACAGTGATTTCAATGGGTAGACTTGAACTAGAGTAAATTCTAAAATGGCCGATTACAAAAAGAAGGAGCCCAACAGCTAAGACTATTTCAGAGTGGTTTCAGATTGAGCGGTGTGTCTTCTCCATTCAGACATTGCTGACCGTAGCATCACTCTCAGATGACAAACTGAGTATTTATCTTCTTGGGGAGAATTCCATCTGCCAACTAGTGAAGCAATTTATCTATAATGAGGTCAGTCTGAGGGCAACAAAATTGATGGTGATTCTTTCTTACTATACTTCCCCTTTCTAAGATGGAGACAAGAGAGATGTCTTCAAGTCTGAACTGAAACCACCCCAGGAGTTCACAAAGGCAGGACAGATGATCACAGCCACATAGATAAATGTATAGAACTTGGGCAGTGGCATATGTTGGCAAAATGTCCTTGCCAAATGAGCAATTAGTATCTGGTTTGTATCTTATTGCCAAAATGTCAACCTCTATGAGTTGATAATACCTTTCAATTTTTAAAAAAATGCTCAGAGGTATTAGTTTAAGCTCCCTGTTGGATAAACTTCACTGAGTTTAGGGTTTCAATATAGAACATTGTCCTACTTATTTGGAGGTATCAAATATTTCTAGCTCGAGTTAACTTACAAATGCATCAAGGCAAAACTTGAATTTGTGTTCAGACCATCATGTTGTGGTCAACATGAAAGCAACTCCAACCTTGAGTCAGAGCCCTTGATAACCTTTTTGATCAGAATAAAGCTATGTATGATCAATGATATCAATGCAATGCCAATTTTATTAAACCCTTGGATTAAAGCTCTCTGCAAAGATATCCTGGGCTAAAGGTTACACTGATCATTTGCCAAGGAAGAAATTATTTGCTTTTCAGTTTATTAATCAGGTCCTAAAACCTTGATAGCATGATTTTGCATATACCAGTAGTACAGGAAGCCAATAAGTAACTCCTCTAAGTAGCTTTTCTGAGAAACTGAAAGTTACATAAGTTGAGGTTTGTTTACCTGAAACAAAGATTATTCAGATGCTAGCATAGTCGATCAGATTTGGCCTAAGTTATTGGCATAAGTAATATAATTATTATAATAGACATTGGCAATGGAGTTCAATATCTTTAAAAGTTAATGCTTAGAACTTATTGGTGTTTTTCTGTTACTTCTAGAGATGGGTTTTCCACTCACAGAGCTACAGATTCCAGAAGTGGAATCTGCCTTTAGCTCCGTTGCAACTTGAAAGTTCACAACGGCATGAAAGATCCGCATTCACTCTGTCTTGATGTTCATATTTTGCTCTGTTTTTGTTCTGTTTTCACTTAAATATTTTCTAGTGTGATGGTGCCTGAGTTCACAGAGAGTGAACTGAGCCCACACTTGGATTGTTCTGATGAACAGAGTTGTAAGTAATGGGCAGTCCTCTTGATTTGTAGGTCAAGTAGCCTATTGTCATACCCTTGAAATAGAAATAGAACTGGAGACCCCAACACGTGATATTAATATCTGAAATTTAGCCACATAAAGGCACAGTCCTGAATGTATTGAGATCAGAGCAGGTGGAGGAACATGTTCAGAAACTACCTTTCATATTGTTTTTAAATCAAAATGGATGGTAGTTTTTAAATATTGTTTATAGATAAATTGCTAAGAAAACTTTGGAGCATCTGAAAGTGGAGCCTGGTTGTTCGAGCAGATTCACAGACTGATACCAATACAAACAATTGTTCAGTTTGCTTAGGGTGTCTTTCCGATAGACTTTGTGAATTGATTAGCTGGTCTGGTCAGTATCATTTGTTTATTCACAAGTGCATGCTATCCTGATTTCCTTCTTAATCTTCAGGGTACATTTTTAAATCTACATGCGTGTACATTTATTTTTGAAGACACCTTTCAGCATATTTTTCTGTGTTCGCAACTTATCCTTGCCATTCCGTATACTGACATTGGGTTGCTTGATTAACCCATGTTTTTAGCCATGCCATTACAAGCTACAACTGGTCCAGATGTTTCATTTTGTATTGCAGGTGATGATAGACAGACTGATTACTGTAAACGCCAATCACTTCATCTCCTTTGCAATAGATACAGGGTATTATTTTTTCATCCCCAGAGAAACAGATAGCAATTATTAGGAAAAGATGTTCCCATGAGATAGTTTTACTGTGTAATCACCACCACATGGAATGATATATATCCAACTCCACCATAATGATCTCTGCTTCATCATTAGCTGTAATTAATATATAACAATAGAAGATAAAATCTATCTAGAATCCCCTTGGATCTTTATTCCTATTGCCTTCAGACTGTTGCCTTCAGATTTGAGGTGGATCCAAGATACTCTGCTGTTTAAGGCAGAACAGCAAATGCTGTCTTTTACCCACAATACTCACGGTACATAAAACCTGTTATTACTGGTTCTCAGTGTATTCCAAGCATTTTAGTGCTACATGTTTTGTTGTACTGTATTTTATTCATGAACATGTGAATACAGTGTATTCGAAGCATTTTAGTGCTACACGTTTTATTGTACTGTATTTTCTTCATGAACATTTGAATTGAATACAGTACTCATAAATGTAACACCTCAGAAGTAGTAAAGCCTGCAGTTTTAAAATGGAATGATTTGATAATGCTAAATGCATCTCTCTGATTCTCAGTGTGGGGTAGTGGGTAGTGTGATGGACCAGGACCCTGGAGAACAGAGTTTGAATCCTTGCTTGGCCATGGATACCCACTAGAGGAGTGGAACTGGCACAACCCTTCCTTAAATATCCCACTTAATTTGAAAGCCCTGTTAGGAAGTTTGTTCCAACTTGATGAATGCATGCACACACAGAGAGACACACACGGGGGGGGGGAGGGAAGGAAGCATCTCAATGAATCTGTCTAGTGTGTGTGCTGCATATAGATTAAACTGACTCAGGTTGAAATCTCTGCTCAGTTCTGACACTCATTCTCTCATCTTAGTCTTTCTCACAGGTTTATATTGAGACAAAAACCTGGAGATGGTAGGGAGAAGCTGTTATGCAAATTGGGAAGTCATGGGATTTACCTTTTTTTAAAAAAATGAAAGCAATTTCTTTTCTGCCTTATGCAACCTGGGAGAATATGCAGAACTTATTTTCAAGAACTTATTCTTCTTTGCATTTGGTGCTCATTTTTGTAGCACTTCAGGGAGAAAAGTGTAAGTGTCCCCACAAAACGTATACACAAAATATTTTGCACATTGCAAAATGCAAAGAGCTGAAATGCTTAAAAATTGGACAGTTGTCCTTTAATCAAAAGGCGAAACCTGCACGTTGTTTTTGGTACGTGCTGTCAAGTTGCTTCCAAACTATGGTGATCTTATGAGTGTCCCTGTCATTACAACCCTGCTCAGCAATTGCAAACTCAAAGTTATGGCTTCCATCATGAAGTCAATCTATATTATTTTTGGTCTTCTTCATTTTCTGTCACCTCCAGAAAATATTTTCTGGTGAGTTGCATATGCAAAACAAATATGCAAAAATATATACATTAGGGAAAATGAAGAAATGGGCACATTTCTCAGTGTGGGGAAATATGAAAAACATTGGAACCCAACACAAAACAAAGACAGGAAGAGAAATGGGAGAAAATCAGAACTGAGAGATTAAACATTCCTATATTCCTTGTGGAAAAAAAATGATAAAAACTTGTAAAATATATAAAATATTCATGTGCTTTACTTGTACATATTTTAAAGGAAATAGAGTCATTAAGAAGAAAGAGAAAAACTACAAGCCTTACGATTCACCATTACCATAATCATTTGTGGAATAATATATACATGTGAAGTTAATTTGCGATTTCAGAGCTATTTTGAAGGTTTTAAATTTGATTTGATTGGATTCACTTAATAATTATTTGTATTTATTTTGTGTGCCCTGTTGTAAACTGCCCAGTGTGGCCTTGCAGTCAGAAAGGTGGTATATAAATCTAATAAATAAACACATTTCATGATTCACTGTTGCACTGGTTAATTTATAAGTAATATTTTAATGGGGACTCAATCACTCTGAAGTCTAGCATTTGACCACCAAACACAATACTGTGTCTTATCTGTTGTATAATTTTCTATACACATGCAGAACTTTTAGAAATTGATATTATATACAGTATATTTCTTGTGCAAAGGAGCTGCGTCCAGTCATTGACTCATTGTTCTTTTCAAGATGTTGGACCACATTGGTTCTGTCAAGATTATAAGATTACTTGGGGATCACCCATTTGAATTCTTCTTCAAGAGTCTGTTCAGAGTACAGGTGTTATGTTACATTGTTAAATTCAATAAGTAATATGGAACAGGAAGAACAACTCTTTCAGTGCTTCGACATTCCATGTAAAACTACTGGGTATTTCTTTTTAAAGTTTAAATAACTCAAAGGGATGAATCTGACTCTTTAGCATTGATCCTTTGACACACACACACTGTTCCTCATCACTATGTGGACTAGAATAGTAACTTAGACTGCTAGTCTATCTAGAGGCAACTGCCACCGAAAGAAGCATCCATGGGCAATCGAAAAACCAATGGTAATACATTAATTGGTGAGGTGTGGCAAGTGTCTTCTAAAGAAACAGACTGCAAACCAGATTCCAAACTGATCAGAATCAGAATCAGAATCCTTTTATTGGCCAAGTTTGGTTGGACACACCCAGAATTTGTTTTGGTAAAAAATGCTCTCCATATATAAGAAGGAAATATAAGAATCATATATTCAACAATAAAAGCACAGTACAACTGTACAATATTACCTATTATTTAAAAAGAAAGAAAAGAAGTAAAAATTAATTATTCAACAGTTTGATAGCACTTGGAAAGAAACTATCTTTATACTGTATCAACAGTAAAAGTCACAGTCAGAGGAAAATTATAAGGAATGTTAATATGGATAATTCTCCTAAAGTATGCTGAAATATGGATCTTAGTCAAATGTATATACAGTAGGACCTCTATTTTTGTGGGGTTGATATCTCCAGTTTCATTTATTTATGGTTTGCCACAGCCCTAACTACAACATACAAGGGCTCCCCCTGGTAGACATTGCCCTGCTCTCTTGTATGTTGTATATAAGGGTTCCTTCATATCTGAAGTTTCAGGCATCCACAGTAGATTGTGGAACTGATCTCCTTTGGACACAGGGTTCCTACTGCATAGATGTTCAACTGAAGATTCTTTATAAATTATGGGCATGTAGAAGTGGAACACCATGCAGGCTGACTTGCTCAATTGTAGAGATGGACATGACTTAAGTTGTGGGACTTCATATGTACTCTGTGTCTCTCAGGGTATGGGTGGGTCTGATCAGGTAGAAAAAAAAAACTAAACTAGAGTGCACCAACCTGCACCAAAAAAAAAAAAAAAAAGTAGAGCCCCTGAAAAGGATGCAACATGGCTTCGGTTGAGGGGCCCTGTGGGGAAATTGGAGGGAAATAGTCTGCTTATCTGCTAGTCATGTGGATGTTGAAAAAAAGTAGTGGCCAAGGGAAAAAAAAAGGGGGGGACAAGTGCCTGTTGCCGCCGCTTGTGCCTGATGTTTTTCCTGTGCCCCGTTGTCCATCATCGCCTCGATGAGTCTACCGTGGCGCTGTCGTTGCGGCTTTGGCTGCTTCAGTTTCTGCAGCCCATTGCCCACCACTATCTCAACGTGGTTTGCCGCCTACTATCATTCTGGACGTTGCTGCCGCTGTGGCCATCTACATTGTGATATAGTGGTTGATTGTGGGGAGCTTTGGGGCCAGTTTTGGACTTCCCGTATAGGCGGAGGACTGTGGGGGGTTTGGGGACATTGGGTGGTTTCCATTTTGCCCTCATTCTCTATCCCCGTTCACGCCATTGTAGGAACTGGAGTCCACCTGTCGTCGTACGGCCTCTTGGAGGACCTTGGACAGCCTCGGCGGCCTATGGTCATCTTAACCAACCACGGAGGCATTGTTAGGTTTGTCGCCATTTTAGTCTGGGCCCAATCGGGCCATGAGGCCGTTGTTGGCCCTTCCTGACGGCCACAGCCCTGACCACTCTTCAACACCCGATTCCATCTGTGCCTTGGTACCAGCCGCCGTTTTTCTTTACAAGTCCCACCGGGTAGCCTTCAACCATTTTCTCCTACATCTTGAGCATCTGTTTTCTCCCCCTCCCCCCCATTTTCCAATCTAGCCCTGGCTTTGTGCCCTATTGTGCAGTATTTTGTAAACCCTTTTATTGTTTATTGTTTATTTTTAGTTAATTATTGCTGTCTGTATATGAGTGTTGTTGTTGATTGGGATTTGTTTATCCACTGTTGTTGATCCCCCCCTTTTCTTTCCCTTTGGTCACCAGTCACCATGATGGCAGGGACCGCTATACCTGTCGTGTCGAGCCGTGGTCGATACGCTAGCAGTTGGGGGTTAGTCGTTTAAGAAGAACTTGGGCCAGGCATCTCGCGCCTGTCCCCTGTTCTGACCCCTCAATTCACTGCCACGTGTCATGGAGCCACTCCGCCAGCGCCTCCGACCTGTCGTGCCTCCTGATGAATGCCAGGTCAGTCCATAATAAGATCCCCATCATTTATGATGCCATCATAGATGGAAGGGCTGACCTGGCTTGCATCACCAAGACCTGGGTGGGAGCAGAGGGGGGAGCTTCACTCGCCCAGCTGTGTCCCCCTGGGTTTCTGGTGCAGGGCGTGGGCAGGTCGGAGGGTCGTAAGGGGGGTGGGGCGGCCATTGTATACAGGGAGACTATTCAAGTCAGCAGGGCCTCGATGTTGGTGACTCCAGGGTTGGAATGTCTTCATCTATTAGTTGGGCAGTGGGACAGATTCGGCATTGTGCTCGGTTACCGTGCTCCCTGCAACCCAGCACAATCCCTACCAGAGCTCACCGAGTTCATTGCGGCTGCACTTCTGAGAACCCCCCGCCTTTTGTTGGTGGGGGACCTCAATGTGCATGCTGGCAATGGACTGTCTGGCGCAGATTTGGAGTTCATGCGGTCCATGACCTCCATGAACCTGACCCAGCATGTTCTATGCCCAACCCATAGATCTGGGCATACCCTGGATCTGGTATTTACCTCCGCGTCATAGGATTCTTGTCTGAGGGTGTGGGACATTGTGTCCACTCCTGTGTCATGGTCAGACCATCACCTGCTGTCCTTCTCTGTATCAATCGCTGCCCCAACCCGCGGAGACCCCCGGCCGTCTGTTTGGGCCCACCCCCAAAGACTCCTGGATCCTGATCGGTTCCGGGATGTCCTCGGGGAGCCACCTGGCGGACTGGCTGACGATCTGGTTGACACCATGGTGGATCAATGGTTTGAAGAAACCTCCCGGGCTGTCGACCAGATCGCCCCTAGGCGCCTCCTCCGATGCAGAGCTCGCCCCTTGCCGTGGTTCACGGCGGAGTTGCGAGCGATGAAGCAAGAACGGAAGAGGGTGGAGCGCAGCTGGAGGAAGAACCGGACGGCGACTAAAAAGGCTGCAGTTATTGTCCAGTCCAGGCACTACGTTCGGGTGATCAGGGAGGCTAAAACATCCTATTACTCCCTGAGAATTAGTGAGGCCTTGAACCGTCAAGCGGAGTTGTTCCATGTGGTTCACGACCTCACTAATCCTGGGCTGGTAGGGCCTCCTCCTACTGATTTCAGTAGTGAGAGTTTTGCAGCCTTTTTTTGATCTAAAATAGAGGCTATCCGTACAGGTTTTGACTCTTGTTGCTCTAGTCTACTCTCGGCATCCCCTGATGCTGCACCCCCTTGGTCTCCTGGCATGGTTGAGTTTGGGTCTGTCTCCTTGCTTGAGGCCTCCAGGGCTATCGCCCACTGCCGGCCCACGTCCACCCCCTCTGACCCTTGCCCATCATGGCTTATGAAAGCCGTTGGTGGGAGAATGCCCGAATGGGCTTCTATGATCGCCACAGCCTTCTTCAGGACAGGGATTTCCCCCTCTCACCTGAAGGAGACTGTGGTAAAGCCCATTCTGAAAAAAATGGTTTAGCATCAGGAGATCTGACCAACTACCACCTGATTGCTAATGTTCCCTTTATGGGCAAGGTAATTGAGAGGGTGGCCGCGGTCCGGCTTCAGTCATTCTTGGAGGGAGAATGTGTCCTTTACCCATTCCAGTCTGGGTTCAGGCCGGGTTGGGGGACTGAGACAGTCTTGGTCGCTCTGCAAGATGACCTCCTCCGGGGGGCCGACAGGGGTTGCTCTACCCTGTTGGTCCTTCTGGATTTGTCAGCGGCCTTTGATACCGTTGACCATGGTATCCTGCTGGATCGGCTCTCTGAGATTGGGATCAGGGGCACTGTTCACAGTTGGCTCCAGTCCTTCCTTGGGGGCCGTCCCCAGCGGGTTCAGCATGGGGGGGGGAATTGTCGGCTCCTTGGATACTCCCTTGTGGGGTTCCACAGGGGTCGTCCCTCTCTCCCATGCTGTTCAACATCTATGTAAGGCCGCTGGCAGAGGTCATAAGGAGATTTGGAGTCTGCTGTCATCAGTACGCTGATGACACGCAGCTCTATCTCTCCTTTTCCACCGCTGCAGATGAGGCTGTCCGGACCCTCGATCGGTGCCTGGGCGCAGTCATGGAATGGACCAGGACCAACAGACTCAGACTCAACCCCGATAAGACTGAGGTTATAGAATCATAGAATCATAGAATCATAGAATTATAGAGTTGGAAGAGACCTCATGGGCCATCGAGTCCAACCCCCTGCCAAGCAGGAACCCCTTTTTGGGACTTTTGCATCTGGTTATGGAGGCCCTTTTCCCACCTTGGAGGGCATTTCTCTCCGGCCTTCGGACACTGTCTGGAATCTGGGCATAGTCCTGGACCCGGTGCTCACCATGGAAGCCCAGGTGGCTGCTGTGTCCAGGACTGCCCTTTTTCATCTTCATCGAATAGCCCAGATTCGTCCCTACCTAGATGCGGACTCCCTCAGGACTGTGGTGCAAGCGCTGGTGATCTCGAGACTGGACTATTGCAACACGCTCTACATGGGGTTGCCCTCGATCCTCCTTTGGTGACTGCAGCGGGTTCAAAATGCGGCGGCCAGACTGGTGGCGGGTGTGCGTCGATTTGACCACATCACCCCAGTTCTGGCTCGCCTGCATTGGCTGCCCGTTGCGTCCCGAATCAGGTTCAAGGTCTTGGCTTTAATTTATAAAGCCCTCCATGGCCTAGGACCTGACTACCTAGCAGAGCGGATCGACCAGTGGTCAACATCGGCCCGACCGACTAGGTTGTCGCGGGCGCACACGCTGCGGGTGGCCACACCCAGGGAGGCTCAGAGAACATCCACCCATATCCGAGCCTTCTCTGTGGCTGGCCCCACTATGTGGAACCATCTCCCCACTGACATGCACCTAGCAGAGTCCCTGCCAGCCTTCTGGAAGGCCTTAAAAACTCCCCCTTTCCAGGACGTATTTGGTGACTAAATTATTTTATTATTATTATCGTTATTATTTTTCCCCTTCCCGCCATCTGCTATTTTTAACTACTATTTTAACTGCTATTTTTAATTGTTTAGTTTGTTTTTGTTATTTGCTTAATTGTTTATTCAATTGCCTGTTATTGCTTATATTGTCTTGTTGTAAACCGCTCAGAGTTCCCCCAGGAAGACGGGCGGTATATAAGCCCAATAAATAAAATAAATAAATAAATTAATGCCTCTCTGGACCTACTCTAAATAAAAATGATGTCATTAGGGGCTGAAGAGCATTTGGTCCCACCAAAATGAATCACAAAACCTCACTGTTTAGTTCTATGCCACAACATGACATCATCAGCCACCCCAATGCCAGGCACTGAAAGACACTTTTAATACTATAACAATACCCCTCAATGCCGTTACATTAACACAACATCCATGTTGGCTCCGGAGGTCACCAAAAATGATTTCTTGCTAACACTTGGGCTCAGGCGGCTGTTCTCTGGGAGTCAATTTTTTCTTCTCAGTTTGTGGCACTCAATTGCCAACAATCAAGAGAGTGTTATTTTGGACAGCAAGAGCTGCTACCGAAAGTAGGAGAGAAAGGTTTTAATTTATTTCAATACTGTTATTCTAAATAATATCATTCCAATAAACTATTTTGGCATAGCTATAAGTTTATAACATCAACAATACAGGAAAAAATGTGTTTTTCCCACTCATTCCCCTGAAAGAAACTGTGTGTTGCTATTGTTAGAAGATCTCAAGGGCAGATTTTACTTTGCTTCTTTGGCTGTTGGTGTATGTGTGTGAATGTGCATGCATGGAAGGGTGAGGGGGGGGTGAAGGATCTGCCTTTTAATAATTCCCACCTTTGATATGGGCCCCCGATGGATGATTTCTTTCAACAGGGGTCATATGTGCTGCTAAATATGAAGTCTGTGTGGCCGTTGTTTGTTCAGTTGTTGCATATTAGCTCCTCGGTGGTTACGACGATCTGAACAAATAGGAGGGCTTACACTACATTCTATTACCCTTTATTAGTAGGAAATTGAAGTCTAGAGATTATTATTAAGCCTCAGCCACTGCAGTCTGACAGTGCTCTGGAACAGACCTTTCAGGCTGACCTCTGATCAGATGTATTAGAAGGATTTTACCCTTGTTACTAATTAAATAAACAGTCCTGTTGGTATTACTCTTCCTCATAGCCGTTTCATGACATCAGCTCTCCAAAGGACCACAGGACAAAGGGAATCAGATTCCTATTTGAAAAGGAATAGTATATTTTGCATATTAAGACCATGACACGAGGGTCAACCACTTGCTCAGCTGCCTCACTGTGATTAACTCACTCGTATATCCAATATCCAATGAGCTTTTTTTTCATTGAAGTTAAGAGAGAGTAAAGGAAAGATTTCACATCACTTGAAACTTTCTGAATGGAAGCAAAACCTTTTAATGTATTATATAAAGGTCTTCTGAGTATTTGATCATTTATTTCTTGGAGTGCTTGGAAATGCAGGCCGGAGAGGTCTGATACATTAAAGATGCTTAAGAGTCACACGGGAGTAATCTGAATAAATATTTTTTGCATCTTTGTTCTTATTTACCCAAAATACTAATAACAGGGCCAATTTGGGATCTTCCTGGGTACATATGGAAATGCCACTCCTATAATTGATCCTGTGAAAAATCTACTCAGAAGTAAGGCCTACTGAGTTCAGTAGGATGTACTCTAAGTCTTAAAAATTGGATTTTACAAGGGAAGTTCCATAGCTGTAAGGCTTGTGTTTTTTTTTTATCAGTCAGAATGTGTATTTGTATGTGAGTAAGTGAGTGAGTGTGCTTGATAGTTATAACAAAAGCTAACTAAGTAACAGGTACACACATGCATACACACCTACCAATTTATTTATTTGGAAAGGCCCATATAGTGTTTCTGTTTTTTTCCTGATGAGGGAAATACGACTATTGGGGAATGCCCAGGTTTCAGCAGGGACAGGAGTGCCTCTGCACAATTAAAACTAGTATGCTAGCTGTGCCCATTTCCTGGATCTGGCCATGGTGGCGCATGCCCCAGTGACATCTTGCCAGAATCAATGTAATGTGCTCTCTGTGGGGCTGCCTTTGGAAACTGTTCTGAAACTTCAAAGGGACCAAAATGCTGCAGCCAGATTGTTAACTGGGGCTGGTTGGAGGGAACATATAACTTTCTTGTTTCAGCAGCTCCACTGGTTGTGGATCCATTTCCGAGCACAATTCAAAGTGCTGGTTTTAATCTATAAATTTTTAAATTGCTTGTATCCAAGCTATCTAAAAGACTGCATCTCCCCATATGAGCCCGCCTAAGCATTAAGTTCACCAGGGGAGGCCTTTCTCTTGGTCTCACCACCCTCACATGTGCACTTGGTGGGGACACAGGAAAGGGCCTTCTGTGTTTCTGGAACATCCTGAAACTCCCTCCCACAGGAAGCCTGACTGGCCCCATCTTTGCTGTCCTTCTTCAAGAAGACTTTCTCTTCAGGCAGGTTTTCCCTCAATAACTGGTGGTCTGAGATGAGTTTTAAATGGACTACTGTGTTTTATTGCTTTAAATGCATGCTAATATTGATTTTATTTGCCATTTTAACATCATACTTGTTTAAATTTTTATAATTTTTGTATCCTTACTGTTTTTTGCTTTTAAACCCTGTTTTTTTAAATTATGTAAGCCACCTTAGGTCCTTTTAAGGATAAAGGTGGGATAAAAATATTTTGAATTAAAAGAGTAATAAAACATAGATTTTATGAAATGGCATGCCATGAACACAATCAGTATCCTGGATCTGATTTGGTAATTTTTTTGTACTTGTTCATTGATCCTCTAATATTTTGTCTACTTTGGCTTGAATATTTTATATGGGCTTCCCCTCATGCTGGGAAGGTATAATTAAACTTGGATTTCCTTGCCACAGCTTATTGTTGGTTGTTTCTGCATGGTATGCCAAATAATATTCTATTAAATTCCTGGTTCTAAAAAGCAGTGAAAGTTCTCCACTAGGGACCTCTTTGCAAATGGTGCTGAAATGACAGGGAGCCGTGCTGTAGTTTACAAATGTCTTTATTGGTTAGTATTCCTCATTCAGTACTAGAGATCTTTGTAAAAAGGATATTTCCCCAACTCTTTAGAAAGAGTTTGCTCATACCACTGTACTTGCCCAGGCAAAGGAGATAGGATGGGAACCTTTTCCTTGACATTTCCAATCCCCTTCTAGTCTGCTTTCTTGGTTGGATTTACCAATGCAGTGAGAGAAAGCTGCTCGAAGAGGGGAGGGCTCCAATGTTGGGGGAACTCCAACAACTTCTGTAGCCTGCCATCGATCTCTTACAAATGTCAATTCTGTGTGCTGCTAAACTAAGGACAGAAAGGTGGAAGATAGATGGGATAAACCACGAATAAAATTGGGGATCGGCCCTTGACGGTTGGAGAAAAGTGCTGGAATATAGGCAGAGCCATTAGGTGCTTTGCCAAAAAGCTGGTTCTGTACCCACCCACTCACACGTGTATGTACACACACACACACACACACACACACACACACACTACTGCTTTGCCACTCAGAAATGGCCTCTTGTTGCCACTGACTGGTCTATTCTTATCAGCTCATTGCTTTCCCGATAGCTTGCTCCTCTAGGCTATCTATAGCTGCAACTCTGCACACTCTCCTTCATGGTGTGAAGCTTCATTGTTATCCACACACCGTAGGTGGAAAACAATAGTTGATGTTGGCCTGCTGCCAGCGAACTGAGAGCAGGCTTTTACACAGGACACCTCTCCTGGCCCGAAGTGAAAAGGGAATCTGCAGTGGCTAATGAAATACCTGCATACGTAAAGACCTTGGGATTTCATCAGTGACTGGGAAGAAAACAATAATAAAAAGGTAAATGCTCTCTCTCTCTCTCTCTCTCTCTCTCAGGTTGCAGCTCACAGCAACATAAAATGTGCTGCCTCCCAATGAAAGTGTTGACTGGACTGGGCTAGGCACTGGGATGTCGAGCAACATCATAGGTAACCAGAGCTTCCTTAGCAAAAGAAGACTGAATGCCTGCATTCAGTCGGGAAAGCAGGCATTTTCTTCATCATGCCAGATTTTTTTTCAAGAATGACCACAAATTTGTGGCAAGAAATTCAGAAAGTGGAGGTGTGAGCAGCTCATGGTTTCTAAAGCGATTAAAGGCTGGATAATTGTTCTATAACACTTGCTGGGAAAAGTGTTTGGGAAGAAAGAAATCTGCCAAAAAGTTAATAGATATGACCTGGGCATGTTTATTAAGCTGAAGAACCGATTCCCATTCCCCACGTAGTCAGCTGTTAGCATGTGAAAAAGTCCAGGTCTTAATGAAGCAGCTTTTTGATGGCGGGTGTTGTTTTGCCTCTCATTTCTGTACTTCTGGAGTCCACCACCAACGAAAGTTTGTGGCTGTCTGTTGAAAGAAGGAGTAGAAAGACTCACAGTGGAATTTGGAATATGACTAGGAGGAAATATAAAATCAGTGGAACAGAACAGATCTATGAAGGGGGTCTCAATTTGTGCATTCTTGTGGAGACTTTTATGTGCATGCATTTGGAGAATTTGACCCAATGTGTCAAATTAGAAGAAAGAAATACATGGGAAGGAAAAAAAATGGTGGTTGCTTAAATCATGCCATTATAACCTTGAATTACTGATCTCTTCATTCTTAGAGATAAACGTGTGTGTGTGTGTGTGTGTGTGTGTGTGTGTGTGTGTGTGTGTGTGTGTGAGAGAGAGAGAGAGAGAGAGAGAGAGAGAGAGAGAGAGAGAGAGAGAGAAGTATCAGCATCAAAAAGAAAAGAGTAACAGAAGACAACTGGTGGAACATTTGAGGATGGGTGCATGCACTTGGGCCCATTATGCTTTTTGGAGTCAAGCAGAGAGAGGAGAGCCAGGTTCTGGAAGACATGGTGCACAAATTAATAAAAGCTCTCTGTGTCCCAAAGGTAAAGCCATCCATAAGCCCAAACAGAAGTCTAAGTTCTGGAAAACTCAACATGTGTCATGTGTGCTCCAGGTAAGGCCACACAAGACATAAATCTATCAGTCATTGTACCTGCTGATGCATGTTGCTAGCTACAAGGTCTTGGTTCCCTTTTGGGCTGCCATACCACTTGGATTCTGTATTACATAGATGTCATGTGACATGGTTTTATTTGGTTGCCATACAACCTGGTTTTATTTGGGTTCTGGACATGTTTACTCAGATTCACCTCATAACTGTTTCTGTAGCCAGTTGCCTCAGAATCAATACCAGCCTCCCTCCCTATCTTTCCCTATCCTGCTGCTGAAAAACTGTAGGGAAAGTGAAGCAATTATTGAAATACAGTGCAACTCACACACAACCTCCCCACAATGGACTTGGGTTCCACTCATCTCTTTGCATGACACTCCTATCCATCTTTGGAACAGGGTAAACTGTGCCACACATGTTTTCTTGCCATTGTTTTTGCTCATCTCTCTGAGTCAACATCAGTCACATCCAGAAAAGAGTTTAATATTCATGCAAGGCCTGGGACCTGAAAGGAACCTTGGGAAAATTCACTCAGCAGATCTTGTTTTCAGAAGGAAAATCCATTAAAGATTTTATAGACTCACAGCTGTCCATTGTTTCTTTACACAGTGGATTAAGCTGTACAGCTCAATATAGCAACAAAGCTGTTGTTGACACGTAAAGAGCAGTTATTGTGTGGCCACAGAAGCCAATAGATTTAAAACTGTTGGGATTCTGGAAAATGTAACAAGGATTAGGTGTGCACCCACGAGGGCCTCAATATCCTGCATGCTTTACAGAATGATTCCTGTATGTTTTATACGGTCACAGCTCTGGGGGACTATAGGAACAAGGAGAAATATGTAACTATAAATTTACTCTGTCCTAGTGAATCAGAAAGATTTAGCCTCAGCTAGTGGTTAAGTGTTGTGACCCAAATCTGAACAGGTTTCTGCGTATATATGGAGGTCCAAAGAAGAGGTTCTTCATTCCCCCTTTTTAATATGACCTGGCTCTCATCAACTATATCTGCTTTCACCAACTGAGTGCCTCTGTTGACATTTTGGACTACAACTTCCATGACAACCCCCCACCCCACCCCAGCCAGCATAGTCAATGGATATGCTGGCTCAGGATGATGGGAACTCCAACACATCTAGACAGCAGAAGTTTGGAAAGAGCTGAATCATTTACCAATGACTTTTTTTTTCTGTACTCTACTCCACCCATTCATCTTTTCTTCTTGACAAACACAAATCATACAACATTCATCTTCCATTAGGTATTTTCAGGCTAATTTTTGTCACAGCCTTATGGTGGCTCTAGCGAAACAGAAGAGTACAGTTGGAGGGGGGTTGTTTTGCTTTTCTTGTGGGGAGCTGCATAGTTGTATGTTCACACAACGAGAGTGCATCACATATTACACTACAAAATAATGGATGAAATTATTATCAAAATTTCTCCTGATGCAAACCTTTTGGGGCAAATTTTTATGGGCAATTATTGCTAATTAAGAATTCAGCTTACTCACTTGCTATCATGCTTCAGTCCAATGGCCACTGTGTGACAGCAAATGCATATGCAATCTTTTTCACTTGTGGCAATTGGCTGCTGAGATTTACACAGATGGCCTTATGCCAGAGGGTGGCCATAGTAGGAGTCTGGCCCTTATGTCTGTTTACATCAAAACAATAAATACATCAGAATTCAGAGACTGGGGAGAAAGCATCCTCTTGCCCATACCCTCAAGGCCACCTATGGTAATAATAATAGATACAGCAGAATGAGCAGTAGCAAGCAATGACAGCTATAGTAAGAAAAGGCCAACACCCTATTGTTCTGGTCACATCCTCCCTATTCAGAGGTGAGTGTGACGGATTTAGTCCCTCGGCATCTTCATTAGGAATGGCACCTTCTGTTCCTCAGGATATAGACAGAGTATAGTTGCTCGTATTGGAAACAAGAACAAAACTATGCATGGTTAAGTGTTGTTATGGAAGAAGAAGATTTAAACTCCTCCTCAGTTTTGCTATAACCTTCCAGGATGTTTCTGTATTTAAAAGCACAGAGCTCCAAGGAGAATGTCAATCACAGGCTGATTAGCATGAGCTCCTTAAATTGAAGCTTCATCTTTGACAACTCTGAAATAAACTTACTCTTCCAAGATTAAGCAGAGGACAAGAACCTGTTGGTGTCACCTATCACCTTGCGATATACTTGACTTGCTCTCTGACTTCCAAGTCACTCTTTATATACCTTGACCCTATATGGGTTTTTAAATAGTTTCATCTTTGTGCTGGACATGTTCTTACACACAAAGAGGAAGATGGTTTTCCTTCCAAGGGGAGAGTGTTCTAGATATTGGGGATATCAAGTGAAAAGTGCCACACAAGTACTGATGAAAGGATATTCACTGGGTGGTGGTGAGAGAACCCTAACAAGTGGGTTTCTTTTTCTGCAGAAGATGATTTTTAAAAGAGAGAAAAAGTCAAGTGTCTTTGAAATGATGCTTCCTGAGAAATCACGGCTATGGTCTCCATATACAAATGGGCAGTTTTTCAAAATGCTTGACCCCATTTATATATGGGAAAAAACACTACTTCAATGGAGGAACGTAACAATTCTTAAGCAGGTTCTTCATATTTAGAGATGCTTTCTGAAGCATAGCTTCCACAGAGGGACGGAGGAAAGAGGGACAAGGAGAAGGAAGAGGAGGGAGGGAGGGAAGGAGGAGGAGGAGGAGGAGGAGAGAGAGAGAGAGAGAGAAAAAACTTGCTGCCACCAGTGGCATAGCGGAGTAGGGGCTTACTGGCTGCCCCATCCAGTACACTCCTGCAGTTGCTCTTTGCGCTTCTCTTACCCTTCCCAGCAGTCCACGTCCAAGATGTCAGGAGGCACCAGGATCACTGACGTGGCTGCCAGTGCAGACCTCAAGCAGCTCCATGGCCACTTCATGGCACCATCCTGGAAACGCCCTATACTGCACTCTAATGTCCCAACCTGCCCATGTCCCGCAATACTTCCCTTGCCCCAGTTGCTCCAGCTGCTGGAAACCCATGCTATCTTATTGGCTGGCACTCTATACAGAAGTACCAAATATGGGTTGACAACAAAGTTATTATTTTTGCATCTTCCACAATCTCAGACCTCTAGCATTTCTGTTTCAAGCACCATTCTGGGATATACTGCATTACACTGCATGGAGTAAGTTTTGGGGGGATTAGTGACCATAAACTTGTGAAGAATAGTTGGAGCACTCAGCAAAGGATCTTTTTCTTTGTTTGAAGGGCTGAGGATATGAAAGGTTTCTGAAATGCATCTTTTCTGAGAAGTTTAGTCTTGGGTCCAAATATATGGCAAAACCAGCATCTTGCTCCACGAGGTCCCTACATTTTACAGGTGAGCCTTGGTGCAGCGTTTTGGTTGCTCTAATTCTTGGACACAGGCAGCATATGAACACATGAATAAAGCAATGGATGAAAAAGTTCTTCACTTGCCTAATAATATTTATCCTATCTAGACTTCCCAGCTGTGCATCTGCTCACCGGCTTGCTTACACTGGGCAGGATGGGAAAGGCTTGAGGGCAGCTGGGTTTGGGAATGTCATGAAAAGGCAATAAACAATTTGGTGTTTATTTGGAGCCTTGTGCGTAGTTTAACTGTACTATTGGAGTAAAAGGTCTGCTCATGATCAACCCTCGATTCCAGCAGGTTCTCAGCCAGTTCAAGGTTCAACCAGGCTTCCAGGCTTCCAAGGTCAGTAAAATGGTTGCCCAGCTCACTAGTGGTGGGGTAGGGACAACGTGTAGCCTGTATAATAAAATTGTAAGCCACACAGATAATGTTTTAAGTGCTGTGGGGCAGTATAGAAGCAGCACACTTTTTACTGTATTTTTAGAAGAATGACTGGAGAGGTATTTGGGGGAATTTCTTCCTCTTGTGCCAGAATAACTTATCCAGATGTGTATATTAATTATCTCAATTGGAGGGGTGTGAGACACCTTTTGCTGCTTTTCTGCAGGTGGCAAAATGTCTTGCATGAGTCCCATGGCTCACTCTATTGGGTCTAAAAGAACGTGTCTAAGTATCTGAAACCATCACTTCTGGTTCCATTTTTATTCCCATAGGAAAGAATGCTCTATTACCAGTAAAAGGGTAGGTAGGAATAATATATGAACACTGAAAAACATGAATCCATGATTACCAGCAGCCTCGGTCCTTGGATGTGATCCTTCACTCCTTTTCCCCATTATAGAATAGGTTCTCCCCACATTGCCTGATTGTGTTCCAAGTGAGCCGCAGAAAGCGCAAGGGATATTGGAGTAAGTGGGATTAGGTTGCTAGCCACTGTGATTACTTTTGGGGCTGAAAATTGGTTTCTTTCTGAACATTTCACTCACGGCCATTTACCTAATACATCTCAAAAATCAGCACTTGAAGGCTCAATTTATTTTGCTTCCGTCCAAACAAGCAGGTCAATAAGATCGGGCTGGCAAACATGAATAAGTGCTCACATGCTGGAACGCTCCTGCAAGCATCTAGAGAGCGGGGTAGCGGCGGCAGTGGTGCAGGCTTGATCTTTGCACAGGAACTGTCAGTGTTGAGAGCCAAAATGTGTTCCAGGTGTACACAGCTGTTCAGAACAGCAACCGGAAGGAGGGCAGGAGAAAAACACATGAAGTAATGAAAAGTGTTTATCAGAATGAGGTTGTTCAGAAAGGCTAAATAAAGTTTTCCTGCTGGTTTGTATAGCTGAAAGAATGGAGAATTGTGACTTTTATTGGTGCTTTGTACTGGTTGTGGTGTACACGCTTGCTCCAAGATATTGGGGTGGGGGATGCTTTAATTGTTTCTGTCCATGGAATTTTCTTGGCAGGGATACTGGGGTGGCTTGCCAGTTCCTACCCCAAGAAGTCTTATTACAGGCCTCATTGTCACCAGTGTCACCTTACAAGGATGAAAGCACAGTTCAGCCTGTTTTCTTTTGTAACCTCAGTGATTAACTGGGACACAAAAGTAGCAGTGTGCCCCCATTTATAAGATATTCCAGCCTGTGGTGCTGGAGGAGAGTTTTGAGAGTCCCCTGGACTGCAAGATCAAACCTATCCATCCTGAAAGAAATCAACCCCGAATCTTCATTGGAAGGACAGATTTTGAAGCTGAGGCTCCAGTACTTTGGCCACCTCATGAGGAGAGAGGACTCATTGGAAAAGTCCCTGATGTTGGGAAAGATTGAAGGCAAAAGGAAAAGAGGACGGCAGAGAATGAGATAGTTGGACGGTGTCATCGATGCAACCAATATGGATTTGACCGAACTCTGGGAGGCAGTAGAAGATAGAAAGGCCTAGTGAGCTCTGGTCCAGGGGGGCCGCGAAGAGTTGTACAGGACTGAATGACTGAACAACAACAACAACATGCTTTAATTGTATAGACTCACTTAGAATTTGGACATTGTTTTTGTTTGTTATTGTTGTCATCATCATTCCTACATTTTAAATTTAGTAAGAGCTTGAGAAAATATTTTTTTATTTTCTTTCCCAAGTGCCATGAAAGCCCATGCCAAATAGTATCCTTCTAAGCAAGTCTGATATTGGGCCATGGAAGCCATCACCTTTGTTGTTACTGCTCTGATGTCACATGAGGAATGACCAGTCTTGGCTCAGCCTACGATATACTTAGGAGGGATTCTAAGTTTCAACCACCAGACACCTTAAGAACATAAGCATCTTCATGCAACAGAGGTAAAGTACATGTTTTTTTAGGAGGGTAGCCAACTAATGAGAGTGGGAGGTCCACACACAATCTCCCCTTGCTGTTCTTCATACATGGTATCAACAGCAACTGGTGACTGAATTCTGCACACTCAGAATTGCCACAATTCTAGTACAGCATATGTCCACCTTGTGAGAAAGAGAGACAAATGTGAAGCTGTTAGCCTTTTGAAGTGGTCATAATCTTGAAGCAATCAAACCCCCCTGACATCAGATTTGCAAATTGGTATATGGATGCCATTGTATTCTGTTTACCAGTGTGCTTGAAAGCTTACCTACAGGGAATACATTGTGAAAGATTAAAAGCCACTTCTCTTTTGTTTCTGAACCAGTTGCAATTCGTCCTTCTTAGTTCTGATTCTTAGAAATGGTAGAATCCTTTCAAGTGGCTGACCTGTTATGATCCCAGAAGAGACCACTTGTGAGAGGCTTAGTAGAATTCTGGAAATATCACATGAGAAGCTGAATAGAAAAACAATGATAAATGTTAGATTTCAGCATATGTGTACGTACATAGGAGTGGGTGGGAGCCCAGGCATGCTCTTCTCATGCTCACGAGTAAATCTTCTGGTTTGCTCCCTTACTTATCTAAAATGTTTCGACTTCCTTGATTCAAACGCAGGGTGATCATCTAGCCGTCTTTTTGAAGAGCATCTGCAGAACACAGCATGCACTGTATACCTTTTCCCCATCTGATTCAAAGGAAGGTGTTCTGTGCTTAGACCAGAGTCCGTTTTCATTGATGGACTGGATGAGGACTAACAATCTGAAAACTAATCCAGACAAGGCCAAGATGATCTTGATCAGTTCCAAGGCATATCTGGGGACAGGGGTTCAGCCTACACTCCCTCTGAAAAGTCAGGTCTGCAGCTTGGATGTGCCCTTGAACTCAACTCTGAGCTTGGATGCACACGTTTCATAGGTGGCCAGGAGTGCATTTGCACAGTTAAAGCTGTAGCAATAGCTACACCCATTACTTGAGATGTCTAATCTGACCATGGTGACACATATCTTAATCATATCATGTTTGGATTACTGCAACACATTCTGCCTTTGAAGAGCCCCGTGGTGCAATGGCTAAACAACAGTACTGCAGTCAAACTCCTGCTCATGACCTGAAATTGATCCCAATGGGTTCAGGTAGGTGGCTCAAAGATGACCCAGCCTTCCATCTTTATGAGGTCAGTAAAATGGGGACCCAGCTGACAGAGAGGGAGAATTCCTGTTTGCACAATTATGTTGCAAACTGCCCAGAGAGTACTCTATCATTATGGGACTGCATATAAGTTGACACAACTACAAGAGTGTTAGGAAACTTCTGTTGGTTGAAATGCTGCAGCCAGATTGCTGACTGGTGCTGGTTACAGAGAGCATGCAACTCCCTTACTGCAACAGCTTCAGTGGCAGCCCATTTCAAAATGCTAGGCATCATCTATGAATCTCTATGCATCTGGGGGCCAGGCTATCTAAAGTTTTGTATCATATCATATGACTGTTTTTTAATTTTACTATATATGCTTAATTGTTTTTAATATATTGATGTAGTATATTTAAAACGGTTAGTTGTTTTCTAGTTTTAATTCTTGCGAGTTGCCTTGGGCCCCTATGGAGAGGCAAATAAAATTGTAGAGAGATTTAAAAATGTATTAGAAAAAAGCTTGAGTGAAGATTGTCTTTTTATCCCACAAGCACCAAAAGACAGCTGTAAGGGAAAGCACAGCACTCTCATTTGTAGGCTCTCTGGTAGGTCTATCGCTCATCCCAAAGAGTGCCACAAATGTCACCTCCTTCAGCCTTGAGGAGGTAATTGGTGCAGCTGGTTCTGAAGTCTGCCTTTCTGCTGACAACATGAACATGGCATGCTATGGGACTATTGCAAGCAAACGACGATGCAGGTGTTTCAAAGAGGCGCTGTTCAGCTGGAGATCAGGTCTGATTAGTCAAGACCAAAGACATTTCCAAGTAAACAGAGACAGATCTCTTTCTGTGTGCCTGGTTACAGTACAAAAAGCATTGCATTACACATGTACACATTTGCCAACAAATGCATGGTAAATTATGCTTTATTTTAGGGCATGCTTTTGAAGTGTCCTGTGGCAATATTTTTTCTGAAATTAATTAGGGATCTTTTTAGAAGCAATTTCCATTAAAGAGACAAACAACTCTGTGTAAGTTGAAAAGGCTGATGATCTAGGCAGACAACCCAAGGGACATGTCCTGCTGTACCTGTGGCAGCCTAGACTTCTTTTCTTGCTAACAACAGAGGCAGAGGTATGTCTGTCAACTGTACATATCAAAGCATTTTATCATTTTTGTTGAATGCTGGTGGAAAGTGCAACATATGCCAGGGTGCTCACTTGACTAGTAAGGAGCAAAAATGGCTAGTGACATTGATGGCTCATGAGCCAAGAGAGAGGAGACTAACCCCAAAATTCTAGAGAAAGACTTTCCTTCCTAGTGGGTCAAGAGATAACAATGATCAGGCAGCCAAAGTTTTGTATGACTCTCTAGAGAGCGTGGTGGCTCAGTGGACTAAGACTCCGAAAACTGTCGGCTGCAAAGTCGGCAGCTTGGCAGTTCGAATCCCAGGTGCTACACAGCAGAGCGAATTCCCGCTGATAACCCCAGCTACTGCCAACTTAGCCATTCGAAAGCATGTAAATGCAAGTAGATAAATAGGTACAACCATAAAAAGCAGGAAGGTGAAACAGTGTTTCCTTGCAGCCATGCCAGCCACGTGGCCATGGACTTGCACAAAACTGGCTCTTCAGCTTGAATACGGAGATGAGCACCACCCCTAGAGTCGGACATGACTAGCATGCATGTGTGAGGGGAACCTTTACCTTTACCTAGATCAAAACCCTCTATTTTATTTCTCTCTGGCTGTAATGGGCAGGTAGATTAACAGATTGGACCAGTGAAAAGACCCATATGGGGCTTTACGCTGGATTATTACACATCATTCACTGACCCTTCACTGTGTCTTATGCCTCTTAGGTTGCCAGAAATACCTCATTGATCCACAGAGGGCATTTGGATATGTAAGAGGAAGAGGACCAGAGGAAGGCGCCTCAAGATACCTACCTTAAGATCCTCACTTAATGAGCTAGTCCAGGCATGTCCAAACTTCAGCCCTCCTGATGTTTTGGACCACAACTCCCAGAATTCCAAGTCTGTATTTCCAATGGCAAAGAACTGTGGGAGCTGTGGTCCAAAACATCTGGAAGTTTGGACATGCCTGACCTAGTCTTTAGAATGGAATGCTGTTGCTGAGTGAAGAGTGTCTGTATTCTCAAGGGAAGGCATAATGCTTCTTCAAAGGTACTGACACTTTTTTGCCAGGGGTCACAGTCTGGAAACAATTCTTCACACACCATCTTATAAGGTTTGTCATGATAATAATTTTAGGACTGCAGCATTGGGGTTGGAAGGGATCCTATGGATCAAAAGCGAAGTGTTCTGCTTATATACCGCCCCATGCCACTTCAAGTAGTCTCTGGGTGATTTACAGTTTAATTATGCAGGCCACACATTGCCCCCCCCCCCCACAAGCTGGGTACTCAATTTACCAACTTCAGAAGGATGGAAGGCTGAGTCAACCATGAGCCAGCTACCTGGGATTGAACCCCAGGTCATGAGCACAGTTTTACCTGCTGTACAGGCATTTAACCACTGTGCCACGAGGCTCCAGTCCAGCCCCTGTCAAGGAGGCTGTGGGGAATTGAACTCCCAACCTCAGGTACCTAAACCACTTAGGGCCTTTTCACACAACCCCTAAAATCCACGGCAAATAGCTCCCAGATCCGGAGCTTAAAATTGTTTCCCCACCAGCTCTGGAGTTTACAAAAAATTAAGTGCGACCACGCCCACCTAAACATGTCCCAGCGCACTTTTCAAGTACCTGCTCTCCGAGGGTGAAATTTTTTTGATGCGGATGTAACATAGTGAGTGCTGGGCTCTCCTCTCTTCTGTTTTTTTTTTTTTTGCCCCCGCCCCTTTAAGAGATACTAAGAGACTGGAATGCTGCCGGGAGCAGAGCGAGACGGCAGAACAGAGGTAAGCCGGCATTCTTTTCTTCCTTTTTTCTCCCTCCCCTCACACAGACAGCAGCCAGGAGTGTGGAGGGGGTGGGAACACAGGAACAGCGACAAACCCCCAAGATCTCTGGTCTGAATTTAAGTGACCAGCAGATCTTAGGGGTCGTGTGAAAAGGCTCTTAGTTACCCCACAGTTTGATATGCAATTTAAACAATCCTGATTTGGGCTTATATTTTTTTCATATGGTGTTTGTGGATATGGCCCAACCTAGGCTGGGATTGGCTGCTTTAATGAAGATCATGTTCAGTCACTTGGTGCTTAAAATCCGCATTAGAGAGAACCAAGGGAACCCAAACATGTTGTATGAAAAAAGCATCTTTTGTTCCAAACAGAGTTTTGCCCACAATAATTCTTGCACCAGTGCCTTTTCAGCTGGTATAAACATACTGTGAGATCAGTCCATTTGCTTGTATCCCAGCATGTCACACATTGCTATACTAAACAATGTTGGCTAGGAGGAACAAGCTAAGAGCAGTAGGCATGGTTCTCAGCCAAGGTGTCATTTCTTATCCTGGTACAGGTGCTGGCGACTAGAAATTAAGTAGCTCCTTGCAGAATTAGGGGGAAATGAAAATAATGTTTGCTCCATGTGGCTCGTCCAGGTGGGGCGTCTTTGTCCCCTCCGGCTTCCATACTCTGAGCGAAGAGAGGTGCAGGAGAAGCCTCGCGAGAGTGCAGGATTCGAAGCCTTTATATTGGCTTCCCGCACTTTCTCCGGCCTCTCTTCGCTCTGAACAGCACCCCACCCACCTTCCCTTAGCTGTCATGAGGATGAGTTACTCTGGTCGCTTTGGGGGCGAATGGGAATTTTTGGCTGGCACCTGATTGGCCTTTGGTGCCAGCGCGTTTTCGCCCATTCCATTCTCAAGGCATGGCAGGTAGGACTTCATGGCCACTTGCGGCAGGTAGTGCAAGTAAATTCCATCCCGGGATGTCATCTCCAAGGTTCCCTCAACAAGGGAACTGGGCGGCTGCGCAATAAAATTTTCCGATCAACATGAATGGCCCGGCAGGCCATTAATCAGAAATTGGCCAAAAGTGACAGGGCATGCATGGCGGCCTGGAGTTACAGGCCCAAACAAGAACATTTGAGTGCCATGTTGTACGAAGGGCACTTTCATATAGATGCACATGACGTAATAAAATCTAACCCCAAATAATTGTAAAGCTAACTTGCACTACGGGAGGCCCATCAAAATTAAATCGTTACCATTACAGTTAAAGTTAAGAAAGTTATTAATAAAGTTGTGGCCCAGTTTTAAACCCATATGCTGATGTGTCGACTCTTTATTTCAGGGCCTGGGGGGACAAAGAGGTCTCAGTAAGCAGAACACTTTCAGTGCAATAGCACAATCCTAAATATCTTTATTTAAAAGTAAGTGCCATTGAATTACATTAGGCTCATCAGCTGGTATCCATTTATTTCTGCCCACCTGCAAAAGCCTGTGGCATAAATTTTAGCAGCAAATTGGCAGCAGTTATCAAGTCAGCGTAAGCATTTCCTAACACAGTGTTCCTGGTGTTGATTTTTCTGATGCTTTTTTTTTCCTGTTGCTATTTTTCACCGAGAGATTGCTAGGAGCAAAAGCAACTTTAGAAACTGGGCTGTGTCTCTGGTGGTATACTATTTAAGCAATAGCACACAACAGGCACAGCATTTCTGGGGGATTATTGTGAGCTGCAGGTGTGTTGTGAAGTGCAGAGCTAAAAGACGAGTGATTTCAGCTACTTGCAACCTCTGGTAAATCCTTCAGGGTTGTTTCCTGAGAAATATGACTATCATTAGACCTGATTCCCTCCCTCTCAGCAGTTATATACTCATGTATTTCTGAGATGTGTTGCCAGGAAAACAGAATCATTGGTGGAGAATGGAAGAGTTTAAATTCTGGCTTCAAGCTGAAATGCCACTTCCAATAGATGACCCTCTGAAACCTAGGGGTCACTACAAATCCATGTAATAGTGCTACTTCGTCCAGTTGGGAGAACCAGATAATGTCTCAAGTCCCTGTGGAGCTGCATCCCTTTGCTTCCCATGTAGCTTACACAGGAAAGGACCAAACAGCAGTGACACATATCACCAGAGACTCCTTGGGCAACAATCCAGATCTCCAGGTCAGTCCTGCAAAGGCCTTCTGGAAGAGTGAGAGGGCTGGAAAGAGAAGTCCTTTAGTCAATTTCTGCCAAATAGCCTGTAGCCAGAACAGGAAGCTGGGACTTAACATTCAGAGGTGTTTGCAGGACCTAATTCCAAAGGAAAGATTTAGAGTGAAAATATGAAGTGTTCCATAGGTCAGAGGAAGCAACTGAAGAGGGCAAAATAAAGGGATGGTTCTATTCCAGCAAGGTGCAAGCCATTGACTGGATGTAGAAAATATAACCACATTACCAACAGATACACTTTAACAGTGAATTGTCCCTGGCTAATGGTCAATCTAGGCCCAAGACTGACATGACCCTTGTGAGATAGTGCCTTCTCCGTTGCTTCTCCAGAACTGCGGAACGCTTACCACTGTGAATCAAATTGGCCCTTTTTTTGCTCTCCTTTCACTATCAGGCAGACTCTTCTCTTTAGGAAGGTATATCTCAAGTAACTCTCTCTTCTCTCACACACACTCTCTTTGTGTGTGTATGTGTGTGTAAATTAAAAGGGTTTGTATGTGTTCTAATAATTTAAATGTGTTTTTATGTTCTTTAACCTGTTTTTAAAAATGAGATTTATAATAATGTTTAACTCTTAATGTTGTATTTGTAAAATATTGTTAGTCACTTTGGGGTCTCTACAGGAGAAAAAGGGAGAAAAATTATAACATGAAATGAAAATGAAATTTTGAAAAAAAAAATTATTTTGGAGAATTGAGATGGAATGAAGTAATACAGTAACAAGATTTCAAACTAGGATGTCCCATAGGGAATACATTGTTAAATTCCATTTTTATTCACATTGGCCCTTTGTTGGGTGTGTTTTAACAACCACATTAATATAACATATACCTAGGATTGCTCTGCATTACCAGAACATATATAAAAAGCTTATACACTGCCCCATAGTGCTTAAAGCGCTATGTGGGCAACTTACAAGTTAATTATGCAGCCTACACATTCTCCTCCCTCCCGCTGCAAGTTGGGTACTCAATTTACCAACCATGGAAGGATAGAAGTCAGAGAGAACCTGGAGCTGACTGCCTGGAATTGAACCCAGGTCATGAGCAGAGTTCTGGCTGTAGTAGAACAGTTTAACCACCATGCCACAAGATTCATTTAATTTATTAATATCAGCCTTCATTGATTTTTTTAATGGGAAAAAGCAAAACTGACACATTTGTTCATCCACATAGAGGACATTGTGTGCTCAGCATTTACAAGAATGGAATATATTCTGCTTATTCAACCATGTCAGTTCTGGATAGGGATGAGCACAAAATGAAAAATGAAATGCTGTGTCATGGTTTTATTACATAACGAAATGAAATGAAATGAGGAAGCAGCATTTTGTTACAGATGAAACAAAGCAGTTGGTTTTCCATTGAAATGAACCGTATTGTTCCATCTATAAAGGGGGTCCCTTACCTGCAGGGTAGCCTCCACTGCTGGAGCCCAGGAGAGGGAAGAGAAGAAGGTGGGTCACCACCACCACTCAGGCACTCCCCACCTCCTCTCAGCCTAGCTTCTGGCCTCCTGGCTAATGGCAAATCTCTTCCCTCTCAGCTGGGAGGCAGGTGGGGGGGTGACTCCCCCTGGGTCCTAGAGGCACAGGATTTGGTGCCAGAGAGCCATTTCCAGAGGGCTCCTGCTGAGCTGTCATGGGCTGGCGCCCTTTAAATCTGGCCAAGTCAGCACCAGGGGATCCCCCTGGTGCCAACTGGGCCATCTTTAAAGGGGTTTAGCCATTGACAGCTCAGCAGGAGCCCTCTGAAAATGATCGGGTGGGAAGTGCATTTGCTCGGAATTGCCCACCCGACCATTTTCAGAGGGATCCTGCTGAGCTGTCATGGGATGGAGCCTTTTAAAAATGGCCCAGTTGGCACCAGGGGCATCCCCTGGTGCCAACCGGGCCAGTTTTAAAGGAGTTCAGCTGATAACAGCTCGGCAGGAGCCCTTTAAAAACGGCTCCTGGGCACCAAATCTGGTGCCTCTAGGACCCAGGAGAGCCATTTCATTTCATTTTGTATGATTTTTTTAAAAAAAATTGTAAGAAATGAAGCAAAACAAAATGGGGGGGGGCATGAAATGAAATGAAACATTATTTTTCCATTTCGTGCCCATCCCTAGTTTTGGATTAATTTTGCTACTCTCCAAATAGACTCCTTATCATCTACACATGTATGGCAGACAGGTATTCCACAGTCCTTTCCAGGCACTCATTCTGTGCTTATTGAATGTGGCCGGTGAAAATGGGTGGGAATGTTATATCTGTTCATTTTTAAAGAATTTACTACAATTTGGAGTTCTTCATATTTAGGAAAGAAAGAATTTGGCTTTGAGGAGGGGGGAGGAGAATGTAAAGAAAAGGCAATTCTGTTCTATAAACCTTATTTCCGCATTTGAATGTGATATATTTTTAAAAGTAACATCCACAAACAACCATAGATGTTTTCATGTACATTTCTCCCAATATGCATATTTTGATACATTTATGTCTAAGGTTGAAAAGTTTTGCAATACTTCCCCATAATACTCTATTCATCCAAGGTATTTTTTTGCCATCTCTAGACTTCCAAAATAGCTTTAGGACTGGAAATCTGAATCGAAAAATTCAGAAAAATGTGAAGTCTATGAGTCAGCATTGAAGTGCTCTTTGATTCTGGAAAGGCAGATTAAATAAATTTGTATTAGAATGTGAACCAAATGAGTTTCTCCCCATCGCTGTAATCATAGCTAATAGCTGTTGACAGCCCTGTCTTTCATAAATTTGTCAACCCCTTTGAAAAAAGCCATCTATTCAAATGGCCATCATGACTTCTAACAAAAGTGCATTCCTTCTGCACTGTTTGAAATCATACTTTCTTTTATCTGTTTTGAATAGCAAATACCGATAAAATAAATCACTGACAGACATCCAAGGAATAATTCTGCAATTACTAGGAAGAAAATATATCCTGATTTATATTTCTCATATCATCCATTTTAAAAAAGAAAGCTAAACTTCTTCCATGCTTCTCCTTTGCCTTACCTGCCTCTGTCCAATTTCAGACTCATTTGGAATGACTCTCCTATCAGTTCTGAGCTGTAGCCCTAAACCCAAACAATGTTATTTTTTCAATATGTGGCATACATCTCTGTCAGTGATTTTTTTTGTATTAAAAATACAGTCCAGTTCAAGATGGACTACAGGAGATGCTGAATCAGACCAAACTTGTGTCCAATTGGGTTCTTTTTGATCCAGCAGTGGCAGGGGTGGGGCTACTCTTTTTTTGGAAATATGTTGTTGTTAGAAACTAGATCATGGATGCTCCAAAGGATGACTTTAAAGGGTATCACATCCAGTGAAGCAATCCATTATGATCCAGCGTGACCCTGTATCACCATCTGATCACACCCTCAGTCTGGATCAGAATCTGAGTGTAGCTCTTAGGTGGACTATAATGCTTTACCCAGCTGTTCTCATCCCAATCCAAAGTACACACTAATGTCTGATATTTTTATAGGAATAAACCTCCCATTCAAATGAATTCTCTCCCCCACCCCTTTAAACAGAGAGCAAGCAAGACCCCTCCTACACAGGACTGGGAGCAGGACACAACTACAGTAAGCCTGCCTTTATTTATTTATTTATTTATTTATTTATTTATTTATTTATTTATTTATTTATTTACAGAATATTTTAGCTGCCCAATTACCAAGTAGTCTCTGGGTGGTTTACAACAATATATCAAAACAATAAAACAACATGTTAAAACTATCAAAATAACAAACAGTTAAAAGCAATCAATATACAAATAATAGAATCCTGCTACTCACACACCCCGCTAAAAGAACATTCACTATCTTTACACTAATCCCAACTGTTACCCTAACCCTAACCCTGTCTCATGCCACTGTGGGAAAATGAGGAAGAACACAGTTTTTCTCCTTACCCCTTACATGAGAGAATGCTACATTTTATGGTGCTCCCAAGAAGAGAATGAAAGCAAGCTAATTTTTTGTATAATGAAGCAAAGTTGCCTACATAATGCTTTCATGAAAATAAATGGCAATGGCTGGTGCTTTGATGGGCAGATTTTTCAAGTTCAAAAACACCAGAGAGGCTGCTTATCTCTTATTTAACAATCAGTCAGATGTTAAACTCTCTGTCTCTGTCTCCCTCCCCCCTGTGTGTGTGTGTGTGTGTGCACGCGTGCATGCGCGCATACATGTCCATGGACTTTGCAGAAAAAGTACTAGTTTTGTACAAATTTATTTATTTGATTTGATTTGATTTCTTAAAAAGAGTTCATACAAATTATGGAAATCTTAATGGGGGGGACAAATAATGGGTCCTGAACATCCCTTGACAATTTGTCTCATCTGGCAAAAACAATGCAAACCAAGAAAATTGCTGGTAGGGTTTATATCCATAAACTAGATGGAATGTTTCACCTTTGCTTTTGAAAGCCAAACCATTCATAATAGAGATGGGCACGAAAAAAGCTTTTGGTTCATTTCGTTATTCGTTATTCATTTCATTACATAACAAAATGAATAACGAACTGCCCCCTCTAAGAAAAACAAAATGAAATGAAATGAAAATTTCAGTTTCGGTTCGGTTTGTTTTTCATTCAGATGGTGTCTCCTACCTGGAGTGGTCCTGGTCCAGTCCTCCTGGCTGTAGCACCAATGGCAGGAGAGAAAAAAATACAGCGCCGATGGGCCTGTGCTACAGCTGGTAGGTGAGCCACGTGGTTGGCAGTAAACTAAAATAAAAATAAGAATAAGAATAAAATAATGATCCTGCCCACTGGCCCCGGTACTGGCCTGCGAGCACTGGACCTGACCCGTGGGTCGCCGAACCGTCCCACGGGCCATGGTACCAGCCCATGGGCTGCCAAAAGTAAAAAAGAAAAGAAAAAAGAAACAAAGCTGACGGGCCCGCGCTACAGCTGGTAGGCGGGCCACGTGGTCAGCAGTAAATAAATAAATAAATAAATAAATAAATAAATAAATAAATAAATCATCATAATGTAGTTGCTCAAATGGTCCACTGGAAAATGTGTCAGAACTATCATTTGCCCGTAGCAAAGAACTGGTGGGACCATAAGCCTGAAAAAGTGACTGAAATGAGCATGCAAAATTACTTTGGGACTTCCGAATACAGACAGACAGGGTTTTGGAGCATAATACCCCAGATATTGTGATTGTGGAGAAGAAAAGAGTGTGGATCATTGATGTTGCTATATCAGGTGATAGTAGAGTCACTGAGAAACAACTTGAAAAAAATTACCCGATATCAGGATCTGAAAATTGAACTTCAGAGACTCTAGCATAAACCAGTACATGTGGTCCCAGTGGTAATCGCATGCTGGGTGCGGTACCTAAAGAGCTAAGCAAGTATTTAGAAGAAATTGAAGTTGACAAAGTCACCATCAGTCAGCTTCAGAAAGCCACCTTACTGGGATCTGCTCGCATAATTCACCAATACATCACTGAGTCCTAAACGCTTGGGAAGCGTTCGACTAGTGATTGGGAATACAAAATCCAGCGTAGATGGCTGTGTGGTTAATAATAATAATAATAATAATAATAATAATAATAATAATAATAATA
>JAHTLZ010000007.1:12679470-12702746 GCA_023846285.1 Phrynocephalus versicolor | reverse complement strand
ATAATAATAATAATAATAATAATAATAATAATAATAATAATAATAATTGAGTGCCGACCTGGCTCCAAAATGAAGAAAAAACTAAAAAACTAAAACGAGCGCCAACCCAGCCCCAGGGGCTGAGCAGTCGGTGCTTTAAAAACAAAACAAAACAAATTAAAAATAATTTAAAAGGAGCACCGACCTGGCCCCAGGGATGGCTGGGTCAGTGCTCTAAAAGGAAGGGAAAAAATAAAATAAAACCAGCACCGACCTGGCCAGCACCGACCTGGCCGCGCGGTCAGTGCTTGGCAAAAAACCCCCCAAAAACAGGCACTGGCCCCAAGCCAGTGCCTCAAAAAGCTCCTGCTGCAGGGGCCAGGATCGCACGCCCCCACCGCCCGGTAAGGACCCAAACACATTCAGATCAGTTCGGGTTCATACAATTTTTTTAAAATTCATTCAGACCTGAATCAAACCGAACCAAGGGTGGGCCCAAAACAGACAAACCCGAACCATGGTTTTTCTGTTTTGTGCCCATCTCTAATTCATATAGTTGCATACTGGATATTGAAGGTAACATATAATTTGGCCCTAACATGTCCTTAAACCATCTTGCCCAAATAGGGCTAGTTGTGTATACAAGCACATATTGGTGCTCCATTAGGAGGCTAATTAATGAACTCCATTGTGTGGCTATTAGAGATGGGCACGACTCAAAAAAATAATTTTTCGTTTTTCATTTTTCGTTAAGGGGGTCCGTTTCGGTTCGTTTTCGTTTTTCGGGGGTTTTTCCCGCATTTTTTGTTTTCGTTTTCGTTACAAAACGAAACGGAAAAAACAAAACAAAAATGAAAAATTTTCATTTTCGTTAGCATTCTTTTCATTGTGATGTGTGTGCCGTAACAAAAACGAAAAACACGGCAAAATTTATCGTTTCGTTTTTGTTTTCGTTTTGTTTTCTGGAAAATTTTCATTTTCGTTTTCGTTGCATAACGAAAATGAAAAACGAAAATGAAAACGAAAATTTTGCTGAGTCGTGCCCATCTCTAGTGGCTATGGATCTAGTCATATACAATTTGTATAGGAAGGTTAAGTTAATATATATTTTCATTCCTCATGTGGCAACTGCTTGTGGATCTGTGGCTTTGATACTAATGGAAGGATCGCTAAAGTGAACTTCCATATCACCAGCCCAAGGAGAAGAAAATGGCTTTATCAACAACTTGTGGTAGCAGGTCGGAATGGATCTGTTAAATTTGGGTTTTGGACCTCCATGCCCAAATGCACAGATCGTGCTCTTCATCAGTTTGCCTGACATGTGCATTTAGTGTGGAAGGAACTATCATATGCCCCTCCCCAAAAGGAAGCCAGATTGTCCAGACTAATAAATTCTGTCCAGTATGTGGGCAGAATGTGGAACATTCCAGCTAAAACAGACATCTTGGGAAATACTATCAGTGTTAGCATACTGAGGCTAGGGAGTGAAATGTGTTGATAGTGCTAAAGTATTAAAGCAGATGAAAAATTGTTGGTTTTGGATGATGATTAGAATGTAAAGCCTAAGACTGTATCTTCAAACATTTTCTGGATTGGGTTTTCCTACTGTTGGCTAGACAAACTGAGGTCAAGATAGAATTCCTACCATCATAACATGCTTTTTTCAGTAATAAAAATTTGTCCATATTCATCCAGAGGGAAGAACAAAGGTTTTTTTATTGGAAATGTTTGGGACAAAGCAAAGTCTTATGTTTTATTTTACAGCGCAGTTATTTGAAGGGATGGGTTCCCATCATCACTGTAAAACGTGAGGTCTAGAGACTCCTATAAGCTATGTAAACCTGTCAGGATCAAAAGCAGCATGGCCATTAGGCAAGGCTGTTCTCCAACAAAACATTTTGAGAAGCCACCCAGAATTGTCTAATTAGTAGGATTTAAGAGCCACAAATACTTGGCCTACTTGCTCTGCTCTTAAGCCAAAGGAAACCACAGAAACCTAAGGCTCCATTAAGGATCTTGGAGACAGTGTAAAGATGTCCAAATACAGCCCAGATTCATTGAGATTCATTGAGACAAGATTTGAGGCGAAAGGACGATTGGGCTCTTTTTGCTGATTCAAGTGGAATTGGGAATTAATAGAGGAGCCTATAGTAGTCTACATAGAAGCACAAAACGTACAGAAATGGAACAAAAGAGAAAACCCAAAAATCAAGCTGAGCACCACCCAGAACATATTACTTCAAAGCCAAAGTGGTGACTATGAGCCAATGAAAGACCTCCAGGAAGAAAGGAAGTTTTATTGGAGTCCTGGCGAAATCACCAATTTCTAGGCCAAGTACTGTACTAATTCATGACGGAAAGCTCTAAAGGAAAATAAAAATTGCCAGTGTGAAGGCACATAGATAACAGAGGCCATTTGTCTGCTGTTATGTTAGAGGGTAGGATGTAAGCCAAGATATTAAAACTGCAAAACATGTGATTGCCACTGATAATTAAGAAGAGCTTTTCAACAATAAAAGTCTGAGCTTGGGAGTAATGCATTTCGTTTTGGAGTAAGAAGTGGAATATTAATACACCACTTTTTATTAAATAGCATTTTGAGCCCTGGCACAATCTGTTTAACAGCAGAAGGTAGTTGTCTTCATTTAAAGCACATGCTGGATGACCACCCAACAAGAACGGGGTAATGGTGAATTCCATTTCCCTAGTAGCATGATTTTCAACTAGGTGGCCTTCAGTATTCCCAACCCATGAATCTTTGGCAGAAAAGGGTGTGCAAATTCTTCCAGTCCCTCCAGCTGATGTAACCTACCATTACAGGTAGCCTGGGCAAAGTGTTGGTTATGATATTGAGCCTCACAGCAATTGGATTCTGGAACTACTGTCCAGCTAAGTTAATCACAAAAAGAAAGCCACAATTGCAAGTTCTGGCTGGTTTTAAGGCCATCAGGAAAGTGAAGCAAAGGCACCTTTCCATAGCACATCAGGCACAAGTCAAAGACTCCTCTCCTAACAATTCCCCAGATTCCCTTTCCTCTGTCAGATCATCTATCCAATCATAGGATCTGGAACATCAGTATAGCCAGTATGGGTATGAGTTCCAATGAGACTCCATGATGCAGTCGGTAATATTGTTGTTTATTTCAGAGACTGCATACAAAGAAGCCAATAGTTATCTTTGTATAGGATTTGCTCACACTTAAGATAAAATATGTGTAGGTGTATAGCAGAGATAAATAATCACATATGTGTACAGTATTTACTATTTTTGTTTTGGTTAATGGGGTTAATCTGCATCATCTATACCAATACACAAAACTGGATGTAATGTTGTGATTGGAAATTGTATTGCAAGATCTATGGAACATTTTAAGCAACAGACAAAAAAAAAACCCCAGCACTATGTCCATGCAAACAAACCCGCCTTAGTCACCGTAGATTATCAGTGCTTTCTATTTGACTCCCAACATCCATTATAACAAAAATTAGGAGTCATTGGGACCCTATGCCACAGACCAGAGAGCATCCCCACCTGCACAGAAGCCAAGAAGAAAGACAGGCACCTGAAGACAGCACTTAAGGCCTGTGGATATCCCAAGTGGCCTTCAATAAAGCAGTGTCCCACCGAGAAGAACAATGGATCAGTCAGAGACCCAGAGCCAATGGAGGAACCTGATATTCTTTACATGGCTGGACTATCTCAAAAGCTTTAAAGGATTTTTGGCAAACACCACGTACCCATTTACTTCAAAGCCACATTAAGGCAGAGACTCATCCACCCAAAAGACCAAAACACAAGAGGAGCAAGATGGTGTATGCAGTCCAATGCAATGAGGAGTGTGGAGACTTTGGAGAAACCAGCCATGTCTCAATCTGCAGATAACCTTACCTGGATGACTGAGAGTCTTCACAGACTTATCTCATTGAGGCATCTGTCAGTTTGCCCATTTTCTTTCTTTCTTTTGTAGGGATGTGGTCGTGGTGGTGGTTTTTGGCCTTTTAACAGAAATCTGCATTGAACAGACGGGTGTGGGGAAAGACAAAAGTCCATAAAGTGAACTTGATATAGCTGTTGATCCCTAGTAGTCAGAATCCTTAATTCACGCCTTCAACAGCAGTGGTATATAAATGATTGATAAGAGCAAAATCTGAGATAATTTAGTATAACCATTAAGAAATTCAATATCACTAATAGCAGTGAGTGTGCTTTTACCTTAGACCATGTATTTTTAAGTTTTCTCTTATATTTCGTAAGGAAAAATATCAAGTCTAAGACTGCATACTGTCCCTTTCCTAACCTTGCCAGGTTGAGTATGTTGTCCATGCTGCAGTAATCTTTCATATTCTATTTAATTCTTAAACACTTCATTACTCTAACATTGTTGCACAACCATTATGTACTGTAAGGAATGACACAGAGATGTGTCAGAATACTATATCGTACTACTTGGGAGGGTATATACTTTGCATTATTTGTCTGTTTTTCTTGTACATTGATACTGTTCAGAGTAGAAAGGTATTAGTTACTAATTTAAAAGGTATATATGATTTAACTGTAATTACAATGATCTGTACTTGAATTAAGAGTATTAGTTCATTTTGTGCTAGCCTGAAAGGGAATATTTCCTTTCATTTTATATGCTAGGCCTACAGAATAAGAAATACAGAGCTCATACTCAAATATTCAGAGGTAACAGCAGAAAAATCTACTTAAAATATGTATTCCAAAACAGTGATCACAGAAATGTTTCAGCACCAAAACTGCTGGGGAGTTTCCTCATGCTCTTCCCTGTAAGCCCCTGTAATTTGGAGAGGTTTGGGTTTTAGGGGGCTGAGTTATTAAACTCCAAAGGGGTCGGTTAGGAATTTTTTTTTTTACTTGAGTCAGAAGTTTGGAACTAAGCCAATAATAGTGCCCCAGTGGGCGAGCAATTAGCGGCTTCCAACCCAATTAGAAATTATTTTTCCTGGGGAACCCCCTTTAAAGTTTAATAACTCAGCCCCCTAAACCCCAAACCTCTCCAAATTTGGGGGAAGAGCTTGAGGAAGCTCCCCTGTTATTTTGGTTCCTCTAGGACGAATTGCTTTGTTATTAAAGGAACAAATGGTGTTTCATTACATTATGTAACAAAACACGTTCTACCATTTCATTTCATAATGAAACAATTTGTTACATAATGAAACAATGAAACAGCAATGTATTTATTTATTTATTTGTTTGTTTGTTTGTTTGCTTGTTTGTTTATACAACTTATATGTTGTATATTTTGTTTTTCATTTTGTGCCCATCTCTGTTCCCAAGTATTTCTACAGTAAGTACTGCTGTGCTCGGTTGTATGAACACAGAGCCAAGTGTGGCATGACAGGATTCCTTAGCTTGTGCATGACTGATGATTAATTTGTAAACCCAAAGAGAAATTGTGAGCCCTAAGGATTAAAGCCACTCTGTCTCATATCAGCCTGGTTGGGTACATCTGTACAGATGCTTTATTTACCTGTTTAAAAGCAGGCAAATGTAGGCTAAATAAAAGGAAGTAGAGACACTTCAATGTCCAGTTGCCCCAAACAGGATGACCAATGATAAAGGCCAGCTCTGCCGTCAGCTATGTCCGGTGCAGGGGCCGCATTGCCCTTCCCTGGTGAGGATGTGAGATGTGTGCTTCCTTGTGAGGCTGGGAGAGGGGGCAGGGCAAAGTTCTATATAACAGGCGATTCACCCACCCCCTCAGCCTCCTTCAGAACAAGCAACAACCCACCTGCCTTCTGCCTTGTTCAATGCTAGTGTGGCTCAAGGTGGTCACCTTTGGAGCCAGATAGGAATTTTACCCGGTTCCCCGGATTGGTCAAGGAAGGGCAGGGATTTTTTCACCTGTCCCACACTGGCATGGATAGAATGGGATTGGCCACACTGGTGGGTAGTGCAGGGAACAGAAGCATTTGTTGAGTCCTGATCAGTTATCAAGTTATGTTCCTGCAACCCCAGGGCACTGCAGATCCTGAGATCACAGTCCTAGGGTGAGGAGGCTTTGGAAACCCACTCAGGGCAGGGACCAGCCACTGATGGCACCCTCGCCTCTGGGAGGGGGACCACAAAGCTTAGGCTGGCCAAGGGCCACTGCAGAGGGATGCCCTCCCTTGGGGCCTAGGGACATGCCTACCTTGACAATGCTGTTGGCAGAGGTCCCCAGGTGGCCTTCTGGTTCCAGTGGTTCCCTGCACCAGGTAGCCCCCTCTGGGCTAAGAGTGATTATATGTAAATATTCAATAAAGGGTGGCCCGAGTTTTCAACCCACAAAATCGTCTCACCTGTTATTTCGACCTGGAGGGCAAAGGATCTGGGAGCTGGCATTCAAAATATCTAGAAGGCCAGATGTTCTCCACTCCTGGACTAGACCCAAGTAATGTAACAGAATTTATTCCTCAGACAGTACTTAAAGGGGGGGAGAGTAAAAAAACAGGAGCAGAGGGTTTTTTTAAATGCCAAGTTCTTGCTATTTCTGTATGTTTTCCTTTTTATGAAGGAGAAAGAGGATACGTATATCTAGTACTGGCACAAGTAAGACTTGTTTTTATTTGTGTGCATGTTTAACCAGGCAGTACCAAAGGCCCAGGAAGGCTCTTCATTATGTCTGAGTAGTTGTCACAGTATTGTTGGGAGTACTGGGACTATTGCGATGGTGATAGTAGGGAGAGAACATCTGACATCTTTTCTGAAAGAGAAAATAAGGGAGGGGAGAACCAGAGAGAAGGCCTAATAGCTGCCAAAATCTGGTGACACTGACAGTCCGCAGCCTCTGTTCAATTCACATTGACTTGATGTTGATGTCCTTGAGGGCCTGTAGAAAAGCAATCTGATTGAGGAAAGCTGATCCCAGGGTACATGTGTGCCAGGAATCTCCATCTCTTGATGGCACTTGAAAGATCATTCAGCTGTTGCAGATGAGGCATGGAGAGCAAAACAGTGTGAATGATACTGCAAGAATTGTGTTAGAGGTGTATACACAGCTAAAACCTAAACTTCCATTTTTGTTTAGAAAATATGGATGTCATCCTTTACATTTTAAAATAATCTCGGCTTAAAAGAGAATCTAATAAATCTCTAATTCTATAGAGTCCAATCTCAGTCCAGTTCCTAAATTGTTCAAATTTTTCTTGAGATTTAAAATTAGGGTGTTCCAAAATAGGACATAGAGGTGATATAGGAGGGGCTAAAATTCCTATATGTTCCTTCCATATTCTTACTCTTTCAAAATTATATAAATTCTGGGTTTGGTCATTCTTCTAAAATCTCTTTGTTGTAAATACATATTCATTCATTATTGTTTCCTCTCCCCCTCCTTCCAGCTTGACCCATTCAGGTACATTCTTCATCTGTATCAATTTGGACATTTGAGTAATTTGAGCGACTTCATAATATCCCAGTAATTGTGGTATAGTCAAACCTCCTTTTATACTTTCACTATGCTTAATACTATTAACAAATCTTAATATATTTCCTTTACCTGCAATAAAATTTTCTAGACTTTTCTGGACTGAAGTCATTTTCTTTATGTCTGGTTGCAAAGGTATATTTTGAAATAAGAATTAGGTAAAATATGTGCTTTTACAACTATAATTCTCCCTAATAGACATAAGTTTAATTTTTTCCACCTTTTTATTATTTCCTTAACAAATGTGAACAATTTTTTGAAATTTCTATAAATTAATCCAATGTATTTAAAAGTTGAGTAGCATAGGTCTAAATATGACCTCTTTGGATTTCCTTTTATTCTGTAATAGAAAATTTAAGACATAAAAGTTTGGATTTTTGATAATTAATTTTTAAACCTGTGTAGACTCTATATTCTTGTAATAATTAAGTACATCTATACTTTTAAGTGGGTCTTCCAAAACCAAAACCAAAACCAAAAGCATTACATTTATTTTATGATTTATATTCATAAATTCTAGCCCCTTAATATTTTCATTCCTTCTAATTTGTGCAGCTAATGGTTCCATTACTAAGGCAAAAATTAATGGGGATAATGGGTCACCTTGTCTAGTTCCTCTCTGTATCTGAAAATTTTCAGATTCTGATCCATTGATCGATACTGTTGCCCTCATTTCTACACATAATTTTCTTAACATGTTAACAAATTTTCCCCCATGTTCATTTTTTTCATTAACTTTAACATATAAACCCACTCCACTCTGTCAAAGACCAATGAGAGTATTGCAAGCTTCCTTCTGCTTTTATTTGCTATGTGTATAACATTTAATACTCTGCAGGTTGTGTCCTGCATCTGTCTAGCAGGCATGAACCTATGCTGGTCCCCATAAACATAGTTATTAATAAAACTACTCATCCTTTTAGCCAGTATTGTTGAAAAAAAACTTTTATCCTGATTTTGCAGAGTTATGGTTCTATATGAAGCTGGGTCCTGAGGGCCCTTCTCTGGTTTTAATATGGTAACTATCCTAGCTATTTTCCATGAGTTAGGAATTTATCCCCCCTCCAATATTGAATTAAACAAGTTTATTAAATATCTTGATATATCATCTCCTCATATTTTATAAAAATCTATGATAAATCTATTGCACCCGGGAGCTTTTCCCTTCTTAAGACTTTTAATTACTGCTTTCACCTCTGATACTGTCACTGAAGTGTTAAGCTATTCTTTATGCTCATGTAAAATTTGATTTATTGGAAGCCATCTTATAAAACCCTTAGTATTTACACCTTCATCTATTTCTGTCTCATACAGTTCTTTATAATAGTCCATAAATGTTTCTAGTACTGTATCTGTTGTTGTGATGGGACTATTGTTTCCTCTTTAGTTCTCACTGATACATTTGCCCTTTTGGTAGCTTTTTTCTTAACTGCATATTATAATAAATTAGTATTTTTATTTCCATACTCATAATTATTTATTTTTTAAATAATTCATCATTGTCTGGGTTCTACCTACATCTAATGCCTCTAATTCAGATCTAACTCTTTTTAGCTCCATTAGAATCTCCTTTGATTGACTTTTCTTATGGCATTCTGATAATTCCTTTATTTTATTTTCTAACTGTTCTTGTAACTTATTTTTTATCCTATAGCTCTCCATAATAAATTTCCCTCTAAGAAATGCTTTCAGAGTGTCCCATAATATTGATGGTGTCATTCTTTCTGTATCATTCAATTCAGAGAAGGTTTTTGTATCCTCTTTTATTTTTCCCTATTATTTCTGTATTTAAACAGATATTTGAACTTAATCTCCATATTCTTGGTTTTGTCTGTATGTTATTAGTCTAAGAAACTTTAATTTGTGCATGGTCAGAGGTTATAACTGAATCAAAATATATTCTCTCCAAAAGAGGTGCTAATGTTTCTGAAATAAAAAATACGATCTATTCCAGAGTAAGACTTTATTTGTGTGGAGAAAAATGTAAAATCTTTCTCTTTTGGATTTAAGTATCTCCAGCTAGTCATTAGCCTTGCTTTCCTAATCATTTTATTTATTTTAATTCTATTGTTATTCAAAGTGCTTCATATTCCTTCACAGCATATGAAGCAAATCTTACAATTGTATCTCTTGTCCTTGACTGTTGTTTTGTTCCAATCTGGTGTACACGATCCACATCTCTATTTGTTATCTCGATGCTGGGGCAGAGTTCTCAGATCTAGTTCAAAACTATTTATTTCAGGTCACCATCTTTCTCGCTTTCACTTTCCTTAAAAAATCTCAGACGAATGTTCTGACTTCTTTGTCTATTTCCCTGATCCACAACTCTGTCATTTAATTTATTAAGGTCCCTTTCCAGTTCATCATTTCTGGATTGTAAACCTTGTGCCATTTCGAAATCAGCATCAGCTGTTTGCTCTACATTTTTAATGATTTTTTTAACCTCCAAAAGGGTTTGTTGTAAGGGCATAATAAGACTTTTCATGTCCTTCTGTAAGCCTTTTCTTAATTGTTTAATAAGCAGTTTCATCTCATCACTAGATCCATCAGTTTTTTCCACCTTCCCCACTTTTCTTCTTACCAGACACCTCCATTTTGCTCTCCGATTCATCTGATGTCCTGGTTAGATCTCTTTGATTCCCCCTCATCAGAGGTGACTTTCGGCTTATTTTCTTCAGGCGTCTTCCTTGGCTCTCCCATAACTATGCAGTACAAAGTAATTCCGTTATCTTTTTACAAACATTCACACTTCTTTTGACTAATGTATTGGGGCATAGAGCGGAGTTAATCTTCTATGCTGCCATTTTCAACAACAGCAATACTACCCCCCCCGCCCACGGATCAAAACAATTCACCTAGCATTTTAAAAATACAAGTCTTTGCTCAGTGCTCCAAAAACTAGTAGTTTTCCCACAAACTACTTTATCACAAGGCAAAAAATATATGCAAAAATGCAAGCTAAGATGTTCTTTCTTTCACTCATATCTAAATCAGGGATTTACTGAACAAAACTGAATCCATGCCTTGATCAAGTTAAATATGTACCATGCATGAGTGAAAGTACCAAGACACTCTGGAGTCATTGTGCTTTTCTCTTTCAAAGGTTCAGGTTTTGACTGATCTGTGAACATAAAGCGATTTATAAAGTAATTCAATTATTCGCTGATAAGGCATATCATACAGAAAGCCAGACTAGATATTGATGAAGGAGGAGTGAAAACTGGTGGAAGAAAGAGCAATAATTTAAGATACGCAGAATTCTTCATCTTACTTCCAGAAAGCAGCAGTTATTGGAAACAACTTTTAGTGAAAGTGAAAAAACAAAGTGGCAAAATAGGGTTGCAGTTTAACATTAAGACGACAAAAATCATGACTACAGAGGAACTGCACAACTTTGTTGCTGACAATGAAGAACCTGAAATAATGGGGGGAGGGGATGTTCATACTTCAATTCAACCATCAGTGTAAATGGAGTGCAGCCAAGAAATCAGAAGAAAACTGCAGTGAAGGAACTAGAAAAGATCACCAAGTATAAGGATTTGTCACTGAAGACCAAGACAATTGATGCTCTTATACTGCTGATCCCCATGTATGGGTCTGGAAGCTGGACAGTAAGAAAAGTGACAGGTGGAAAAAAGCTATCAAAGGAGAGCTTTATAGAACTAGTGCCACACCATAGAAGGTCCTCTTCCACATCTCCATGTAATATGTAGCTCTCGCTGGTGGGAAACAAACAGAACCCCTCTAGTAGATCTCAGGCTTGAACAGGTATGTATTCATGAATAGAGATGGGCACGAAATGAAAAAAAGTTTGTTCCATTATTCGTTATTCATTTCGTTATGTAACAAAACAAATAATGAAAATTGTGATGAAATTGGAACAAACTGAACAGAACCAAAAAAATTAGGTTCATTACGATTCGTTTTCATTAATGGTGACACACAATGAAATAAGCTGTTTTTAAATGTTAAAAAACATCCTGAATATCCGTAAAAACCCAACAATAATTATTTATTCTGCCTGATAATACCTACCAGGGGGGTTGGGGTCCTTAAAGCATGCATTTATGTCTTCTCTCAGATCGCTGTATTTTTTCCCTTTAAGGGGAGTTAGGGGACATCGACCCAAAATGGCTCCCAGATGCCTAATATTGATTTCTTAGGTATTAAAATGCCCTGGACATCCATAAAAATGCAGCAATAATTGTTTGAATTTATTACCTACCAGGGGGTTGCGGTCCTTAAAACGTTTGTTTTTGTCTTTCTCCCATCGCGAAGCATTTTTCTTTTCCCTTTAAGGATGACACAAAAATGGATTCCAGCCACAAAATGGATGCGAGCCATCTGATGGGATCATGTAAATTCTTGGACAATAGCATGCCCAGGTTGCAGACTGGGTAGGTGTGGCAGCCACAGAGGGCATAAAAAGCTCTGGCAGCCCCCGTCCTCCTTGCAGTCTGCAGTGGGAGTTAGGGTGGGATTGCTGTCTCTGCGACTCATTACTTTAGGCCAGCCAGGCAGGTGTGTGTCTCTCTGTTCCTGCTGGCTACAGCCTGGCTCTTAGGGGAGAGAAAGAAGAGATTTCTCTTGTAGCCTCCCTGTGTACCTCTTGGTGAGTACCCTCCCCTGCCCCGCAGTGCAGTCACTCTGCGGCTGACTTACGCCATGGGCAATGCCCTCTGCTGCCTTTGTGCATACCTAGTCTATACTGTGTCTCTGCCAGCATCATTTTTTTAGTGTTTTCCCTCTGGTCTGGGGCATTGGGGGACGTCCGTGCACGGAAATGCTTTAAATCACACAAAAAGTGGGTAAAAATGAAAAACAGAAAAACAAAATGGATTTTTTTCAAAAAATGGGACCCACAATGAAAAATGAAAAACTGAATCATCATTTTTTCGATTCGTGCCCATCTCTATTCATGTATGTGTGCATGCATATAAGTAAAGCTTCCTTTCTAGTACTGGTATTCTGGACCATTTAGGACTTTAAATATAATCATTAGCATCTTGGATATGGACCAGAAATTGAATGGCAGCCAGTGAAAATCCTTCAGATACCATATGCTTTCTGTAAGGTGTTTCTGTATGCAGGCCATCTGCTGCCTATGGTACCTGGTACATGTCATTTTTCCAGGTAGCCTTCTTTGAAGCATAGATGTCATTTTGAAGGGTAGCACAGTTATGAAAGGAAGGCAGAAGCTTATTTCTATTTGGCAAGTGTTGCCAATGCTTAGAAAGCTGCTTGGAACATGCAACTAGCTACAGAATGAGAGAAATCTACATTTCTCTTGAATGCCTCTAGTGGTGCAGCACTCACCAGGTGATTAGTTTCATTGTTGTACTGCTCTAACAGTTAAGTAGTTTTCCCTAATATTCAACCAAAATCTGTCTTCCTGTAACTTGAACCCATTGTTTTATAACCTGTACTTGGGGATCATCTGTATGAAGGCCTTCCAAATAGCTGAAAACTGCTATAACAACTCCCCAGTATCAGCACTATCTGATGAACAGATAGCATCAGCATTACCTGATTAGCAGACATGAAGTCAGGGCGTTTTGCACAGTAGTCCTTTATGAAATAGCCGCCGCCACCACCACCACCACGACCACCACCACCACCACCACCAAGGAATATAATTTGGGCCCTTTCCTTTATATTTTTAACTGGACTATAGGTATATTTTATTTTAATCCACTATTGATGTTGAGATTTTAAATTATTGCTTCTTACTTTGTATTGCATTGCTTAATTGGTTTTGCTGGGATGGAAGACAGTATATTTTTAAGGCTGCCTTTTCAGCTTTAATATCCGTACTGTTTTATATTACTGTCAATCTTAAAACATCTTGAAGTGAGGATTTTAGAAATATAAAAATACTGAAGACCAGTCTGTGTTACTAGGGTGACCACATGTCCTTCGACATAACAATTTTCCACAAACGTGGGCAGGATTTCTATTGCTAACTGTTTGAAATCTGGAGTTCTGCACACCCAAGGGAAAGAAGGGGCTTTAATATGGCAGGTTAGAGAGGTGCAAATACTTAAATTTCCTCCTTCAGGCTCACTGCCTGTCAGTACAAGGAAAAGACTCTGTGTTGGCGCTCTTTACACTAGTTGCACATAATATAGGTGTGTGTAAACAGGCCAATGAAGAGACCCAAGTCAGAAAACTAGGAATGGGCACCAAACAAAAAATGAAACACTGATTCATCAGTTCATTAAGTAACAAAATGAAACAAAACAAAACAACACAAAACAAAACAGGGAAGCAGCGTTTCATTAGTAACGAAATGAACTGGCATTTTTTACTTTACAATGAGCTGATTCATTTCTCTGTAAAATGATTCCCCGAAGTCCTAGAGGCACCAAATTTGGTGTGAACCTTCCTTGGACTCTCCCCTTTAAGCCCTCCAAATCCGGGGATCAGGGGGCCAAGTTATTCAACTTCAAAGGGGATGCCCCCTAAAAAAACATTTAGAATGGCAATGTTATGTGCTTGAAAATCGTGATCCCAGGCAGCTAGCAGTGTGGAAATTACAGTGTGGCTTCCTCAAACTCTCCCCTTGAAGCACCTCCAATTTGGAGAGGTTTGGGATATAGGGAATGGAGTAGTTGAGCTCCAAAGGGGCTGCAGGGGGAACTTAATTGAAGGAGTGTGGATTGGTGCGCTGAGGGGAAGCTGTCAATTAACCCTATAATTGGAGGGAATGAAATGAAACGAAACGAATCTCAATTTTTCTGTTTCAAGCCCATCCTTACAGAAAACATCCTTTGCCTAAAATCCAACATAACATTAAGACAGTAAAAATGTTTTTTATTTAAATCCCTGCCAGTGTTGGATTGCAGAATAGTGCAAACAGTTGGAAACAGTTCTATAAGCAGTTGTGCAATTGGTTGAACAAAAGCACAAAATGACTTGCATGACTTGCACAACCCCTTGTGTCAGTAAAAGAATGTTCAGGATCAGCCTTTTGCTAACTCTGGAAATGCAGAATCACTAGCCCATGTAGTCACGTTTTGGATGTATGCTTCATTCTTAATGCTAACTTGAGTGGACTTGAATCCCATCCAAGCTAAATGCACATAAGAGCTGCCATCAGGGATGCATTACAACATTTTGTTCCAGAATCCTACTTGTCAACCCTTAACAGTTGTCCTTAGTCTTGAAGGTCCTTGGTATATCAGATGTGCTCCAGTTGCCCCCAGTCCTAAGAAGACCACCAACTTCAGAGCCATGACTTGGGTGGCTCTGAGATAGGTAATGAAGGCAACTCACCCTGTGCTGGAAATAAGTGTTGGTACCTGAGTGATTAACACCAGGGAATAAAAAACACACAACTTTCACAGTGAGGAAAATTGTTTCTCTTTGTGATGGAGAGCCCATTCATTTCTAATGAATGGATTATTTATTGCATAAACATTTGTGTGAATGTGTTGCTAACCGCACTGTATTTATAATGTGAGAATTCCCATTAAGAAGCTTGCCAAGCAAAGGTTTATTTCATATACTTAATCACCCACTGTGGTGGCATGCATTAACTTTGAATTACGGTGTGATGTATTACAGGATATCCAAACATGTTGAACTAAAATTCCATGAAGTTCAGAGGGATGAGGGTGTGAACCAGCATCACAAAGTAATTGGAAAGTTTACCTCTTTTCAGCACTGTAATATATCTTGATTCATAGAGACCCATGCTATTCACAGTGTTACTTGCAAGCAACCATAAAATGTCCCATAGGCTGCATTAGTGAATTGTTCTAATGTATGTGGCTCTGTAATTCTAAACACACTGCAATGCAGAAGGGCTACATTTTATTCAGTTGAGTTGCTCAGGAGTAAATATATAGAGCACATATATCCTTGTCAATGAATTAATTTAACAAAGGGCACTTTTACACGACCTCTAAGATCCGCTGACAACTTAAATTTGGACCAGAGATCTTGGGGGTTTGCTCCTCTTGCTGTGTTCCCACCCCTCCGCACTCCCTTGCTCTTGTCTGTGTGAGGGGAAAGAGAAAAAAGGGGAGAAAAGAATGCAGGCTCACCTCCGCTCTGCAGTCAGGAGCTGCCCCGGGAAGCATTCCAGTCTCTTAAAGGGGCGGGGGCAAAAAAAAAACCAAAGCGAGGAGAGCCCGGCACTCACTACTTTGCAATCCGCATCAGAAAATTGTCACCTTCGGAGACCAGGCACTTGGAAAATGCGCTGAGACGCGCTTAGGTGGGTGTGGTTGTACCTAATTTTTTTTAAAAGTTCGGAGCTGGTGGGAAAACAATTTAAAGCTCCGCATCTGGGAGCCCTTTGCCTCGGATTTTAGGGGTTGTGTAAGAGCGCCCAAAGAAATCTAGTCTTTGTTTCACATTTGTATGCTATTGTTGGGGGGGGGGGGAAAGCTACTGTTTCAGACTACGTGGGGCAATAGTGGTTGGTTGGAACAATCAAAGTAACTTTGGTTGATTAGTTCCATCAAAGTAACTTTATTCATCTCTGCTTTTTTGACTACAGAGAGATCTTGACGTCTATTGTAGCTAACAAACACACAATGTGGCCCATGTGCCATATCCCAGCTTATAATTATTCTGGACCAAGTGCAGTTTACAGACAGTTTGTAAAGGCAGCTTCATATGGCAATCATCTATAAAGGAAGTTATCAGTTCTTGGATAACTCCAGCCAAGCACATAAGATCCCATCCTGCTGAATCAGTCAAAGCTGAGACGTACCACTCTGAGCCAAGCCTCTAATAACAGAGCTGGATTAAGAAATACCTTCATCTGTGTGACTCTTTTCAATCAGAGAATGTATGACAAATCTGTGGGTCCTAAGGATGTATGGATTGCTTAGCTTTATCTCACGAAGCCCTAAATGTAATTTCCAAAGTACTACACAGGATCAGGTCTCTGTAATACCCACTTCTCCCTTGGAAGCCTTAGGAAGTGGGAAGAGAAATATTAGAGGAAAAAGAACAGGAGGTTGCAAGCATAGAAAGCAACATGGTGTGCTCACTGAGTTTACTATCTGGCCTTGTCTGCCAGAGGCTTGAGCCCCATGAATTACCATCATGCAGCAGCCTTCAAAAAATTCCTTTCCCCCCCAGAGAGTATGACATTAATGAAAAGAAGAAAATGGCCACTCCTGTTGTGGACACAGTCTTTTCCTAACTAGAATAGACATAATGCTGTTCCAAAGCACAGACCATTGAACAATAGGACTGCCATCCAACTGCAGTAGTTTATGAAGATTCTCAGTCATCCAGGTGAGTTTATCTGGAAGCTGAGTCATGGCAACTGGGCTTCTTTTCTTGAGAGATTGAAATGTTTCACTGCTCATCCAAACAGCTTTGTCAGACTGACGAAGCTGTTTGGATGAGCAGTGAAACATTTCATTCTCTCAAGAAAAGAAGCCCAGTTGCCATGACTCAACTTCTAGAAGAACTGCAGTTATTGTTTGCCTATTTGTGTCTCATGAAATATGTATTACACTACAGTAAAGCATTTATTTCTTCATGGAGTTAAATTCATATCTCTAAATTACATTTTTTGCAAAAGAGAGAACCATGATGTGATCTAACAGATGCTCTCATAATTATTTCACTAATGTTTGAATATGTAAGCACTGAAATTAAATGGAAAGTTAATACTTGTCTCTCCTCAATTGTTCAGCCCATTCAAAAATGCTGATTTTATTTCAGGTGGTTGCTTATTTGCATCCCTACACGTGCATTTCTGGGTAATACTGGAGTAGTGCAACATATTTAACATTTGTTATGTTCTAATTATTTTACTTTTCTCCCATTTGACAAATAAGTATGAGCTTCCATATTTGTGTTGTAAGGAAGACAATCTTTAAGTATATCATTAGGATAGTAGTGTGCATTAAACATGGGAGGAAAGGTTTGTTAGAAGTGGGGAGTAGAGATGAGCACGAAATGCCAAAATGGTGTTTCATGTTTGTTATTTGGGCCCTGGGGCCCGCTTCATTCTGTTTTCATTTTTTGGGGCCCCAGGGCCCGCTTCGTTTCCATTTCTTCATTTTTCGGGTGTGGCAAGCTGCGGCCACAGGGAGGCCTCCCAGGGCCAGGCGCCACTGGAGCCGGATGCATGCGGGCGGGGAGAGCGTTCCCGCGGCCGCGGGCAGCCCTCTCAGGGCTGGGGCAAGCCTCCTGGGAGAGCCGTCCCGCAGCCACGGGGAGCCCTCCCGGAGCTGGGTGCTGCTCCAGTCACCACCCACAACAGGCCGCCACCCCCGGAGCACCGCTGAGTGCCGCCCTCCCTTGGGCCCCCTCCCCAAGGTCCGATCCGCTGCTCCATATGCCACCTCCATCAGGTCACTACCCCGGAACCCCATGCAGTGCCGCCCTAACTGGGGGCCGTCTCCCCGGGAACCACTCTGCCCCGGGAGCCGCCGCCCCAGCAGACCACCGCCCCGCACCCCCCCCTGGGCCTAGACCCAGGAAACCTGTGGGGGTGCCGCTGCACTTCCCCCCGTGCTCCAACGACACCCTCCGCTCCTGCTTCTGAGCTGGCTGCACTGTTGCCGCTTCGCCATGTGGCCAAGATGGCACTGGGCACAGCCGAGCTCCAATGTCCTCCCCTCCAAAGCCTGCCGAGTGCCGACAAAGAGGCCGAAATCCCGGAGCCCAGCCCTCATAAGGGCTTGGATCCCGCCTCTTCTCATGAGACCAGCAAAGTATCGCGTCAGCTCTGGCAGGAGGGGGCAGGCCCAGCCCCCTCTCGCCACCCTCTGCTGCTCCGTTTTTCATTGTGCGAGCAGCGCGACACCAATAATGGAAACGAACAGAACCGAAGAAAATTTTCTTGGTTCGGCTCGGTTTGAGCCTGCCCCATCGCAACGGTCGTTATTCATACTGTTACGTAATGGAACGAATAACGGAGAACGGTAACAAAAAATGGTCGTTTCGTGCCCATCTCTAGTGGAGAGGGGAAAACTTCTGTTAAAAATTTGAAGAAATTAAGGTGCCGATTAGCATATATGAAATAATAGGCTTCTTTCCACAAATTGTTAAACAGCAGGGGTTCAGTCTGACCACACAGTTAATATTCTTGATCTGCTTAAAGGTTTCAGTCTGACCACACAGTTAATATTTTTTATTTCCTTAAAGAAAGAGGTGGATCATTTGGCATTTTCACTTCACTCTTGGACCTCCAGTGCATTTTTTATGAACTACCAACCCAATACTGATGTAAAGGAAAATTCTGACCATCTCAGGAAGGGAAATTGCTTTAGAGCCCACCTACACTGCTCTGATTACTTCTGAGATCTTCATAACTCTGGATTAACTACCATGAATGAAAAAAACATACCAATTGTCTTCTATCATTTTAGCTGCTTTTCTGCCATTTCTGCATTGTTTCATTGACCGAAGCTAGAGGGACATTCCAGATTCCTTTTAAATATAAGCTGAACTGTAGGGATAGTTTGAAGCAAACTGACAGGTTCTCTTCAATAGTTCTCTTAAAACGTTTTAGGGAGCAGTTGAGATAGTAAAGGCTTAAAAGCTTAGAAGACCTTCCTAACATGCTTTTTGCCCAGTATAGAAAATAAAATATACTACTACGAGTAACAAGATAATAAGAACAGCCATCTAGATCAGTCTAAAAACGTCTTGTTTATACCATGGCTGGACAGGTCCCTGTGAGAATCTGCCAGCTTCTCATATTAAGCAGGGTGTTAAATGGGTTCCCTGATTCAGTTTGGAGGCCAGTTTGGGGTTTCAGGATGGAGGCTCTGGGGCATGGCTTCTTTGCCACATGCATGAAATGACAGTGCAGAAGCAAGCTGGCTATGGATATGGCAAAGCAGGGGCAAGGCAGCCATTTTAGGGCTGCATTCGCTGTGCTTGGCCTTTTCCTTCTTGTGGCAAGCGTCATTCCCTCCCACCCTATATACAATGAGAATGAGATTAGCTGGTTGCAATTTTATTGGGCTGGATGGGAATTTTTGACTGGTACCTAAACTGGCTCATGCTATCAGTGAGTTTTTGCACATCCCACTCTTAATTGGGTGGAGAGTGCAACCATCTAGATTTCAGGTTAGATCATTAAGAAGGCATCCAATGGGTGCCAGGCAACCCTCAGATTGGAATTAAGAAAGGAAGGAGAACAGTGTAAGGATGATAAGAAATTATAGGACAACATGGTTAATTATGAAGTGAGGGGTGCCTCACTGTAATCAGACCTTTGAAGTTTGGAAGAGTGCTGAACAGGTGCATAGCACTCTTCTGAAGTAGGTACTTCCTGCAATCAGACACAGGCTGGAAATGAATTGCCTTCTGGCCCAGACCTGCTTAAGGGTTTTAATAAAGGGTTTTAATAAATTAAATGATATTTGAATAAAGCTATGGCCCAGTTATAATCCAATTTACGTATCTCATCTCCAGGCTGGGTGGGCAATGGATCCCAGTTCAGTCCAGAGTTATTTGTGCCCAATTCAATTTTATTTCTTCCCCATATCCCAACTGATTTTTAAATCCTCCCAGTGACTCTCACAGGAAAAACAACAACAGAAAAACATAAAATTTAGAGACATGATAGGCCTGGAAGAGGGGAATAAACCTGCACAACTCCAGGCATTGAAGCTTTTTCAAACTGGGCATTTTTACATTTTGTTAAACAAACAAACAAAAAACTGACAGGCTGAAGCAATTTATGCCTTATCCCATTTGATTTATCCTCTGGATATTCAGCCATGTTTACATTTCTTTTGCTCCACTTCAAAACCAAATCCTGTCTTTCAGCTTTGATCTGGACATCATACAAATTGATCCAAATTAAACAATTTAGCTTAGCAACACAGGCTTTGGCTTGGATTTAAAAAGAGGTATGGGCTACATGTGGACTTCAGGCCAGTTGCTGACCACCTCTTTTTCAAGCAATGGTTGCTAGTGTCCAAATTAAACCAGCAGGGCAGTCAGGTAGGAAGTGGTCCCTGCTGAAGTTGTTGTTAACATGTGGAAGGATATGAAGATGGTTCAAGGGGCACAGCTAGTCCATCTATGTGGAATCTATACTAAAAAAAGAAACCTGGGCATCAGATATACCAGATGTGCTGCTGTTAACAGATTTTTATTCCCCATGTGGATTGAGAAGGGGTGCTATGCAAGTGCTCCAATTTGAAAAAAAAAGTTTGTTCTATTTGTTTGACCACGGGCCATCCAGATGTTTGAATAAGGACTCCTTGCAGAATTTGTCATGCGCTAATGGGTTCATCATGAACTTTTATCAAAAATGTTGGGAGGATAACATCCTTTAAAGCTGTTTTTAAACACAGTAAGGCAAAACCTTATGAAAGGACAAGAATTACAATAATCCTTTTAGAATTAAGTTCCTGGCCATCAAAGGATAAATATTTCAAGAAGAGGTACTGCACTCGTCTTTGTTAAGTGTAGCATGAGTACATTGCTGGCAAACAGCCACTCTAGCATTGGCCTAATTACAATATACACTATCTCGCTGGTGCTATAAAAGATGACCGACACTAAAGAGATCATGGATCACCTAAACCAATTGAGGGTTCATGTAATCTGAGAATGAAGTCTTTTAGAAGGATTGAGTAATATAGGCATTTTGAGCATCTTGAAGGGATGAATTAGCATTGGGTTTATGATGGCTGGGAGGACAGTGGAAGTGTTTATCATGGGGGGCGAACGTATTCATGCTCTCAATTGCCGGATATGGCCAGGATATTGTGAGAAAGAGAGCAGTTCTCTTCCTGGAATGACAAAAGAAGGTCATGGATCAAAAACTTAATAAGGTCAAATGTTTTATTGATATCTGGAACAGAAAATGGGTCTCTTTTAATTCTCAAAACCTCAGTACATAGCAGAGCTGAGGCACATGATAGGAGAAGGGGCTTTCCCACTGGTAAAGTGCTGTGGTTCGTAGCCTTTTTCATGCTCCATGTTTTAGACCTCAGCTGCCAGAAGCCCCAGTAAGAATGGACAATGATCAGGGATTCTGGAATTTTCAAGTCCAAGTCATCTGGAAAGTCACATCAAGAGTTTGAACCAATACAGACTATGACGGTTACTTCAGCTCCATTCTCGTTCCGGGAAGAAGTTTGTTGTGTGTTGATGACAGTCGTGGTCACGTTGCGTGATGAGGTTTACTTCACAGGCTCTCGTCTCAGAACGAGAAGTGAGACGGGCAGATTCCCTAGGCCAGGGAGGGGAATTGATCATCCCGCTTAAATCGCAGTTCAGGGGGCATGGTTGGGATGGACTCCCCTCATCCTGCAATGGATGTGCAGTAAGATTACTTTGTACCGGTCCCAAGCGGGACCGCAAACAGCGATGAGATGGACATGAAGTATCAGCCTATGTTTTGCATACACAAATATCCTGAGTCAGGGCTTCAATTGAAATCTTTAGAGTTTGAGGAAGTGGTTATGGTCCTTGTGTCACTATGGTGGATTTAAGCTGCTATCTTGGATTCTCTCTCTTTCTCACTTCCTAGCAAATACAAACCAATGGCAAGGGCTGCAGGTTTAGAAAATAAAGCCATATATTGCATGAGATTGAAATTGATGCCTTATACTGGGCTATCTTTTTCAACTGCAAGTTTGTTCTTTAATGGGAGAGAATGTGCCTTGAGTGAAAAGGGGGGCCTAGAGAAGGTTTCATTTCATCGTACGTTAACCAGTCTTTTGCCTGAGATCTTTGTAAAATTACTGCCTTGTCAAAGTAGACAGCACTAAGGCTGGATGGAGTAATGGTCTCATTAAGCCAATGTAAATGCTTTAAGTGATTTAAATGCTTATGAGTTTCTTGCTTTTCTTTTTATAAGCTTCTTAAAAATGTGTGTGCTTCCACCGTGTTTCTGATTGTGTATTTCCCCAAAAAGCAGATTATGCCGCTGACCCATCCTGTTTCAAAAGGTGGCAGAGCTAGCATATTTTTGATCAGAATTTTATGAGCAAAAGCTCATTTCCTATTTTGCAGAGTTGTTTGCCCCTATTGAGTGCCAGGGATCAATTTTCATGAAGGCTGATTACTTCATTCCACCAACAAGCCTTCTGAGCTGATCAATAAGTCCGATGCCTCATGAAAATAGATTATATGGCAAGCCTGCATGCTACGTTCAGTCTATGTATAATGAACAAAGACGCTTTGAGGTTCATATGGAACCATGAGTTAAGCTGACCTAAACTAAAGGAGGGTCATCCTTATCTTTGTTTACCAGGTTTGAATGCTGGACACTAATCTGCTCTGTGCTGGGTGGTGTCTTGTACTCCATTACACCAGTACTACATTTAAAGTTTTAAATCTTCTCTGGTTTTGCAAATGTATGTAGCAATAAGGCCAATTTTAATAATAATGGCTGTAGATAACATCATTTCTAATGATATGAGATACTGTACAAACCCAATGCTTTTGGAACCAGAAGAAGATTGATCAATACCTGTGATTCATACTTGTAAATGACTGAAGTCCTGTTGCTTAGCAAAGTAAATTGTACTATAGTAGAACCATAATGTGGATTTTGTAAACCAACTCATCCATAAGTGCAATAGATTCAAATGACCTTCCTATAATAGTAATATACTAGATTAAAGTAAATCAGAACTAGAATAGGGTCACTCGAATCAATGGAGCTGATACCGGTGTTGAATCACCAAATCCCCACTGTTTTATTAGACTCACTCCAATCAAACTTATTACACTAAGCAGTATGATTTCAGCCAATAATTCTGAATATTATATCCAACTGCTGAGCCCCCAAGTTTTCTTGAAAATGCTTATTCCCTAGGAAAATGACAATCATCGCTTATTTAACTTTTTTAATTACTGGAAGTTTTTGTCCTTTGTGTGTGTGTGTGTGTGTGTGTGTGTGTGTGTGTGTGTGTGTGT
>JAHTLZ010000007.1:12637398-12662573 GCA_023846285.1 Phrynocephalus versicolor | reverse complement strand
TGTCTGTCTGTCTGTCTGTCTGTCTGTCTGTCTGTCTGTCTGTCTGTTACTGACTAAACTGTATAAATTGTACATTTCTGCATATGATATGTTGGAACTGGGTGTTATTGATTGGGTATTTTACTTCTCATTTTTATGCTTACTTTGTGCTTTACTGTATTATCATGGAATGTGAAGGACCTGAAATAATCCAAAGCCAAAAAGGGGCTTTTTAACTTGAAGAAGCTCAGTGGAGATATGGCTCCCCCTTTTAAAATCAATCAATTAATATATTTATTGCCCAATCACATGATCATTGCACTACAATATTAAAATAAAATAGAATAAAGTACAATAAAATAAATCTAACATTTTGTTAGATTAAAAACTGTCACCTAACACAATACTTATCAATTTTATAGAATTTTACTCAAGAAATCTGTAGTAACATAATTTTAAGGTGTGGAAGTTGAGTCATGGCAACTGGACTTCTTTTCTTGAGAGATTGAAATGTTTCACTGCTCCCCCAAACAGCTTTGTCATTCTGAAGAAAGCTAGTTGCGAGTCCTCCATTTTAAAGTTTACTTTGACGTCATGTCACCCTAGTCTGAACATGTACAATGTCCTGATTAGGCTTGTTAGGTGGACAATAGCCTCAATAGGCTCATTAGGTGGACAATTGGCTAAGGTGTGTGAAAGTCCCACCTTTACAACCTTCCCAACACCCATAAAATATGGGTTGTTAGCCATGGAGGTTTGAAGTATTTTTGATTTGTCCGGTGATTTTTGAAATCACTTCCTGATAAGTAGCAGATAGACTGTGCCTGAGCCCCCCACCTCTGTTGAGAGAGGGGTTTTTTATACTTATATGAATGGTTTCCCTGACTCATCTCTCAAACCACCTATCTTCGCTGCCTAATATGTGTACATCCTCATCCTTGAATGAGTGTCCTTTGTCCTTCAAGTGGAGGTGTGCTGCTGATTCTGGTCATGAGCTGTTGCCCCTCCTGTGTTGGGCCATCTTCCTGTTTAATGACTGTTTAGTTTCTCCAAAGTAGAGGTCTGCACATTCCTCACTGCATTGGGCCACATATAATATATTATTCTTTTTTTTCTTTTGGTGTCTGGAACTGTTATCATTTTAATATGAAACCTATGTAACAGGAAATGATAACAATTAGAATTTGAGTTGGTTCATGTCATGAATACATCCAACTGTGGCTGTATTGATTCACAATGCGTCTTTACATGTTCAGCAAATGAAAAAACCCAGAGGATTATGTTCAAGGTTGTGCATTATAAGGACTCTGAAGCATGTCTTGCATACTCAAATTTAGATGAGGCAAACAAATAAAGGTGCTGGGTCTTGAATACAATGTTTATGCACCTGTCATCATAGGGTATTGCTCCAACATCCTTCCTTGAGCATCACCTCCTCCCCATGTATCTATCTACACAGTTAATCAGACCAATTTTAATGACTATGCCTGATAGCTCCTTTAGTTATCTTCTATTCTGAGAAGGGTATAAATATTTTAGTAATAATATAAAAGAAGAGCCTGAAAAATCAGAGCTGCACAGAGAACTATTTTGAGTGGGAGAAAGAACAGGCATCTTTTGCAGCAAGATGCTACTCAACTCTTTGATATGTTGTTTGAGTTTCAAAAGCACATTCATTCTCAGACAAGAAGTTAATTTTCTTTGAAAACATGTTTGTCTCTGAATATTTTATTTTTTTGCTTCTACAACTACAGGAATGGTATCAAATGAGTGTCCCAGGGATTTGAATGGAAACTGATGCTACTAACATATGCATAAATTATCTTTAGCAATAAGAGGAGGAAGAATTGTCTTCATATTCGAGGCTTGGATTGTTTAGCTATGCAGATTGATGATAGTTTTGCAGAACTGCATAAAATATTATACAGCAGAGATGCTATAGCCCACAGCCTACCTGATGCTCCCAAACATCCCCCGTGGTTGACTCATGGAGTGCTTAAACTTTCTTATTTATTTTTTTTAGGTGTGTGCAAATTGCAGCAGTGACAGTGGCAGTGGCACAGATAAGGGATGGGGTGGGAGACCCCACTACACCCTGGAGGCAGACTTGCCTCTTCTGCCCCCCCCCCATTTTCTGGGTGAGGCATCTGGGTGTAGTAGGGTCTCCCACCCCATCCCTTGTCTGTGCCACTGCCGCTGTCAACTGCTGCAATTTGCACACACCTAAAAACCACAAGAAAGTTTAAGCACTCCATGAGTCGACCACAGGGGATGTTCGGGAGCATCAGGTAGGCTGTGGGCTGTTCAAAGTTGGACAGCTCTGCTATAGCTGGTGGTGGAGGTGCAACATGTATGATGTTAAATGTTGGGGGTTAAATGTATAGTGATGCTGGTCTCAATGTTCAGTGGAGAATTAAACAGTGGTCAATTACAGATGTGCCATTTTGGGTTCTTTTTAAAACTCCAGATTCTAGAATTTTCCATCCATGGTAATCCACTTCCCAGGCCTACCCATAAATTGTGCTCACCTGGAGAGTGGCCTAATGGTCTAGGACAGGCATAGCTTTTGCTTAGCTTCCTGGGAACCCCCCAACAAACTCATTTCCCGACAGAAAGCTAGACTGGAGCTCAGCATGGAGGCCTTCTAGCCTAGCATCTGTACTTTTTTTCTCCACTACTGGAGCGTCAGTTTCCCCCCAGATCAAATGAATTTGCAGGCTTTTAAAACCTCTCCCCTTCCCCAAGCCCCAGATCATATCGCCCCCCACTGCCGGCCTGCACTCCTCCAAGAAGCCTCGGGGCTGTGCAGCCAGGTGGGGGGGCGATCGTATTTTCATTTAAATGTATTGGCTCAATGCATTTCAATGGAGAAAATTTCCCCCATTGGAATGCATTGAGCCAATGTTTTCCAATGGGGAAAATTTTCCCCATTGAAATGCATTGAGCCAGTGCATTTCAATGGAGACGCCCCGGATGAGAAGTCTTGGGGTGGCGTGGGGCGGGCGGCGGGGGGAGGTCAGATCCCCCTGCTGCTGCCGGCGCGCACTGGTCTGAGAAGTCTTGGGACGCCATGCGCAGGCAGTGGCGGGAGGTCAGATCCTGCAATGCCCCCTGTGCGTGCCACCCCAAAACTTCTCAGACTGGCGTGTGCCAGCGGCGGCATGGGGATCTGATTGCCCACCGTCCCCAGGCCCCACCCAACCCTGATCCACATATCGTGGATTTTCAGTCATCGTGGGTCTGGTGGGTCCCTAACCCCTGCAGTAGGTGTGGGGTTACTGTAGGTTTAATTTATGTCTATCAACTTACAGTTGTTGGTTTCAAAGACAGAATACCATTTAGCTAGTTAACTTTAAATTGCCCTTGAGACGGAAAGAATGAGTTTTCCTTACCATGCCACCTAATGGGGAGGTTGGGGTTAATTCAGGCTGGTATTTTCCCCCCTCTACTTTTGGTTGGGGGATTCAATCTGTTTGAGCTGGACTTAATCTCACAAAGCATGTCTAAAACAAAGATGGAGACAGGCCCAGACAACACCCGGGTAGAGATGGTATCTGAAGAAGAATCTAATTAAGAGTCTAATTGCTTTCTAGAGAAACTGGTGTGTTGTGTGGGGGATGGGGTCTGGCAATGAGTGTTCAATGACACAATGGGAAAGGGGGGGAAAGTAATGAGTTTTGGCTTCAAAAGATGTTGCTGGTGCTTGTGTGACTGGAAATTTTTACTGAGGCAACCAGGAACTGAACCAAAGACCAATGCGAGGGGTGGCACACTTATAATGACACCACATGGAGAAGCTCATTAGTTTCCCAAGTGGGCCATTCCTCTTCTCCTTATCTTTCTTTTAAATGTCTCCCTTCATTACTTGAGTGTGTGATAGAGTGAGGGAAAGTGGAAAAGCAAACCTTGTCATGTTGAGGATGCAAAGTGATCTCCATAGACCTACTGGGAAATTAAAAGAGAACTTCGGATTTCCCAAAACAGAGACGGTGTAATGTGCAGAGGAAGAAGCAGTCTTACCGCGACAGAAGGCTTTGGGGAGAAAGAGGAGAGAGAGGCTAAAGAGACCATTTCTCTCTACTGTCAAGCATCAGCTGATAATGCTTAGCTCTCAGTTTTGCTGTGGATTGTTTCCAGCATGCCTTGAGGAACTTTTGTGCTTCCTGTTTGAGTCGAAAGAAATAAAAGCCTCTGAGAAGCACTGTGGAAATACAATCTTCTGGAAAAAATCAGGATTTCAACATTCTTGGGGTTTGTTCCTTCGCAGCGATGCCTGACAAAGCAGAGAGGTGTGGGACAGGTTGCAAAACCACACTTGATATGTTTTCCTGAGATAGAAATGAGGTTTGACCCAAACTGATTGGAAGGCTTGTGTGCATGACCTTTGGATATGTCAAAGCCAAATAACACTCCATAGGCAATTGCAAGTACTCCCCCATCCTACTTTTTTCTGCTTCTGCTATTTCCCCCTTCTCGTTCTGAGATAGAAGGCAGGCAATCCCTTTTAAAAGCAGTGAACAGATTCCAAAGGCAACCTTTGCGTACAGGACACTTTTCAGTTCAGCAGAAGAAAGGCTTTGTGATGGATGATCATCACTATGGAGAAAAAAATGTGATACAATTGTACATCCCTTTTTGTCTGATGTTTTGAAAACACTTGTTTGCGGGGTATGCTTGTGTTATGCTCTTGGATATGATTTCATGCCGGTTGATATCACAGGCTAACCTCAGTTCACACAGAAGGAAAACCATCAAGTTGGGATTTATAAAGTGAAGCGGAGAAATGGTTCTGGAATAACTTTTTGATATTTTCAATAGCGGTGTGCACTTTAAACAAATGTACAGAAATGGATCATTTCAGGGATTTGTTTTGTGATTCTAGATAACTATGAAGAGGTGTTCAAGAAATCTGCTTTAGCTGCTGGGTAGAACAGCAGGTGGAGTAGGAACTGGCACACCACTCCAGTATTCCTGCCAAGAAAACTCCATGGACATGGGGTCATGAAGAGTCAGTCACGGCTGTAATGACACAACAACAACTACAGAACACCAGGATAGTGAAGCCCTTGTGGCCTGAGATGCTTATACAGCAAAAATTAGGGTGTGTGCTTGTTGTGAGTAACAATAAATCTTCCTACAACACATATATTCTGCTCATGAAACTTTATGGCTTTCCTTCAAAACTCATGGAAGCAGAGGTCATTAAATCATATCAGTCACGTGACCTCCTGAGAAGTCTTTCACCTGTGTCTGTGAAAAGCAGAAGAATGCACATTTGCATCCAGTATGTTGTGTATAGGAACAACAGTTTATGTAGCTCATGGAAGCACATTTGCATTTATTCATTTACATATACTGGTAATTTAAAACATTAGTTCTTACATTAGACTTATGCTTCTCTTTATGGTGTTTTGGTATTTCTGGCAGGAGTTTTTCCCTGGTTTCCACTATTGGACACAAAACAAATTTCTATAAAGCTTAAGGATCAGAACTAAGAGTTTTAAAGGAAACACTTCATTTCAACAAAATCCCCATTCTTCATGATTATTTACTATGTTTCCTGTAAAATGACACTCTCGTGGGAGGTGGAAAAAAAATATAATGTGTTTATCTTTAAGAAACATGTATGCAGCTTACACTTGCTTCCTCCAGTTTCCCTATTTGTAGCAACTGTAATTTTGGCTAAAGACATTCATTTCATCTGTAGTTCACTTAGTATACCTTTAAAACTAAGACATAGATTAGATCCCAGTTATCTTTTCAACTGTCTGGTTTTTGCAGTATAATTCCCAGTTCAGACATTACCTTTCAAAGCAGTCAATTGTAGAAAGTTATGTACTAAAAGGGGTGAATTTCGTAAAGCAGAGAATGTTAGGGAACATTATATACAAAAATAAACATCATTTGTTGTGTGCATTTCTCTTAAATTATAAAATTATGTGAATTTTGGACGTACTAGATTTAGAAATGGATATATGCCAAACAGACACAGACTGGAAATGTGCTACATGTTCATACTGCAGCATTAGGCAGATGTCCTTATGAAAGTGTAAAGACTTCTTTTAGAAATTGCAAGAGAAGTAACCTGCAATCTTCATTTTGGATGGAGCAAAAGTTACAGAGAAGGAATCCATCTGGATCCAAGGGACATTCCTTTGAAGAACCAGAGTATAACTGGCTCACAGGATACTCATAGACTGGGATGCTACAACCACTAATATCTCATTTGATATAATTTTATGTTCAGATATATTATTTGAATGCTAATCATGCCTGGGAAGTCCTTATTAAACAGAATGCATCTGTAATTGCACACATCTGCCTTTTACTGGGTCAGGCTCAGGTATTTTCTAATAGCACTGTCTGACAGTGGCTCTCTGAGGTTTCAGGCAAGATTCGTTCCTATGCTGTGGTGCTAGAAATTGGTCATGGTCACGGACCTTCTCCCTGCTAAGCATAGGCCATATTGTAGAGCTGTACCACCCTCCCCAAAGTATGTCCTGATCTGACTATCATCTTGGCCATAATCTGGCAAGCTGCAGCTCTCCAAGGCTTCAAGATGAAGATTTTCTTAATCCTTCTACTGGGGAGCTTTTCTGCTGGAAATAAGAACTGGACCACTGACCTTAGGCCCATATTATGCTGTGGAACTATGATATATCTTTTTGGCCATTGATTCCCAAATAACCTTGAATTTCTCACCTGCTGCTCTTTTTTCCTCTGGCTCACACTTATTAGAACACCCCATGTTCCTGTATGCTTGTTTGTTATCCCTTCATCTTTGGAAATCAGCCTTTTTTGTTCACAAATCCTGTCCATGCTTAACTGCCCTTTAAATACCATGTCCCTCACTTCAAACCCATTCTTTCCGTTCACAGGGGAGTGATGGGAAATGAACCTTCTCCATTGGGCAGCTGTTTTTAAGTGACAACATGAAGCTCTCCTATGACACTTTAATCCTAATGTGCAGCATATAACTGATCAGCCAGGGTTGAAACTTGAAAAGGCACAGAGGGCTATAGACAAAAACGTATCTCAGAGGAAAGTTATGCTTAACATTTACCTCCAGATCCTAATTCTATGTTCAAGAACATGAATAGGGTCTAGTTTTTCAACTCATCTGATAAGACTACCTTTAACACAGTACCAGTATTGTAAATTAACAGTTATGGTCTTGAGGCAGGATGGTGGTGGTGGTGGTGGGTGGCATTTTGGTTCCCACTCTTTCAGGATAGGAGCTGCTTCTACCACGGCCGCCCTAGGGTACAGGTCCAAGGATATACAGTGCATAGGCAGGTGGACCTCAGAACATTATAAAGTTTATATATGCAATATGGCTTTGGTCTGGCTTTTTTTTTTTTTTTAGTTTCAGGTGCAGGGATTCATCCTGGGAGATGGCAGATAAGGATGTTGGGGCACAGCTACATCTACTGAGCAGCATGCCACGTAGCTGCATCATCATGGGGGCAGAACTTGGGCCTGGGAGCAGACGCGACGATCATATGGCAGGGGAAGAAAGGCGTGTGCTGGGACGAATTCTTGAGTGCTGCACGGCTGGTGGTGGCTCAAATTTGGGGAAAATGATATTGCCAATATTAGTGGGAAGGAGCTGGTGCTTAGGACAAACCAGGACTTCGCTGCATTCCACTTGCAATTTCCCAGCATGAAGATTGGTTGGTCTACTATTGTCCTGCGTTTATGTTGGTGGGCCAGTTGCAGCCCAGGTTGTTTGAATAAAGTGAGGAGCTGAGTTAACCATGAAGTTTGCTGGTTTGTCTGTGCCAGTGCCGGAGTGGTGATTGGGCACCAGGATATTAACACAAAACGCCCAGGGCTTTACAAGGACAATGGAGTTCATTTGTCTTTACAGGGCTTTGAAATATTTTTGAAAGATCTGAGGAGGGGGGTGATGGCTGAACTGGTTGCTCTGCAGGGGGAGCAAGTAGCATAGCTGAGCTAGTTGCATTGATCCTAATAAAGTGTTGCCCAACATTACCTATCTATCCATTTGTCTCGACTCATTATTTCTGGGTGGGAGGGCAAAGTTAATATACAGGCCACCTAATAACAGCACCACCAGCATGATTAGATGTCTTTTTATTTAACTCACATAATTCTTTCCTAATTTGGAATTCTGTCGATTGCTATGGCCCGTTGCTATGGGCCAGAGGGTTGATCGAGTAAGAAGAACTAGGGTCAGACAGTTGCTGTCTGTCCCCCATTCTGACCCCTCAGCTCACCGCCACAATCCTGGAAGCCACTCCATCCATGCCTCCAACCTTTCATGTTTGCTGATAAATGCCAGGTTGCCCTGTAGACCCCTTCCTTCTCCTTTTGGGGGAAACATTCTGTTCTTCTTGGTAATATTTTTGTGGCTAATCCACTCTTTTGAGTGAAGGTGCATTAGTGTGTCCATGCAGCTCGTGCCTGCAGAATGTGTGATTCAACATACATTTCTGTCACTCAAACAAATTCAAGACTCCAGTTTTGGCTGTAGGATAACACAGGACTTAACAAGTTCTTCACAGCTCCCCAGTGGTCAGGATCAATTTTACTACAACTATGGTATAGTAATCTTCTTTGGCTAAAGATCTGGCTAATTGTTTGGCAATGACTATAGTAAACTAATGTTCAAGCCTCAATTCTAAAATTATTTTCACTCAATTATTTTATACTCTATGGACACAACATTTAACATTTCTTCAGGACGTTTTAAAAGAAAAGGTTTTGAGACCACTTTGCTTCTGCTTTTCTCTTCAGTTTTGCATTTTCTGCTATGTACACAAAAGCAGGCATATCTAATTCCTTGGGGGCCATCTTACATGTATAATGAGCTGATGTTAGTTGTATCTTATGGTCTTTATATTGGGATGGAGTTGTACAATGCCTTCTTCATAATGGTGCAAGCATACACGTGTGTTTGTCTTGCTTTCCACAATAAGGAATCACAAAATTATTATCCTTGACCTGAAAGACCAGTATGTCAGGAGCGTTCTGTTTTATCTCCATCTGGCTGGGCACTCTCCTGAAGATGGTGGACACCACCAGCTATCCTCCCCATGGATTGAGGGTGGGGGAGCCAGAGGATTTTCATCCATGTCTCTTGCTTGATCAGACAACTGTGGCTATGGCTACTTCATCTGCTTGGGCTGATATCAACTGGTCTGGGCAAGGAATGATTGTAGCCTGAGCTGAACTGACTGATGACGAGTGATATGTTGACCCTGAACTATTGTTAGATCATGTGCTGATGCCCCCCTCCCCACTCCCCTTGATCAATTCCTGGTTGTGTTCTGTTGTTGTTTTGTTACTGATTCTTTATCATATTTTTAAGAGGGTGGGTTTAATGGGAGAGTGGTAGGGGGTGGTTTAGTGTGGGTTCTGTTATTGCTAGTTTGTGTACTACTACCATGTGTTTATCCTCCCCTCCTGGTGTTCTACAGTAGTTGTCGGTGCAGGAAGGGGGGCCTATTTTTGTGGTGTCAGCCCAGGGGCATTACGCAATAGGCCAGAGGGTTGATTGAGTAAGAAGAACTAGGGTCACACGGTTGCTGCCTGTCCCCTGTTATGACCCCTTGGCCCACTGCCACATTCCTGGAAGCAACTCCATCCATGCCTCCAACCTGTCCTGATTGCTGATAAATGCCAGGTCGGCCCACAATAAAAGCCCCCTTGTCCACAATTTAATTGTGGATGAGTGGGCTGATCTGGCCTATATTACTGAGACCTGGGTGGGTGCAGAGGGGAGCAGCCTTCTCCCATCTGTGTCCTCTAGGTACTGTGTTCATCAGAAGGCCAGTCAGAAGGTCAGGGTGGTGGGGTGGCTATTGTGTATAGGGATGCTCTTTATATCAGCAAATCTGTGACGTTGGTGTGTTCTGGGTGGAATGGCTGCCCCTATTGGTGGGACAGTGGTGCAGATTTGGGATAGTGCTGGTGTACTGTGGTACACGCAACCCAGAAATCTTCCTGCCAGAGCTCTCAGAGTTCATCTTGGCTGCACTGTTGAGATCCCCCACACCTCTTGGTCGTTGGGGACTTCAGCAACCAAGTTGGGGATGGACTGTCTGGAGTGGCTCTGGATTTCATGGAGTCTATGATCTCCATGAATATGGCCTAGCAAGCTATTGTCCCACCCATAGGGCTGGGCATACCCTGGTATTTAACTCTATGTATGTGCACTATAATCAGAGGATTGGGAACCTGTTCTCCCAGCCTGTGTCATGGTCATTTGCTTACCTTTTCCCTATCAATTACTTCCCCACCCCATAGGGAGCTTGGCCTTTCCATCTAGACCTGTGCCCGGAGACTCTTGAAACCGGTTCTGTTCTCTGAGGTCTTTGGGGGCCTGCCAGACAGCCTGGCTGATGATCCGGTCCACACCCTGGTGGAAAGGAAAGGGGATTATGTGCTGCTGTCTTACTATACTGGCAGATGTGAATTGGAAGAGGATCTTCAGTTGCATGGCAACATCAGTGGCATAAAGAGGCTCAAGAACAAATCATTTTTAAAAGGTAGGGTTAACTGCAAGGCTTCCTCTCTCCCTTCCTTCAAATCATCTAATTATAGCATGCGGCAAAATGGAAGAAAGGAAAAGGAAGTATTTTGGCAGGCTCTCTCACTCCAGAAAGGCAGAAGGATGGCTTGAGAAATTCTTATCTTGCTATTAGTGTTTTTTTTTTACCATAGGCTGTCAGCCAATGGGCTCTAGAAATGTAATTAAGTGGTGAAAGCAGCTACATAACACATACAAAGGGTGAAAGAAAGACTAATGGCAAGCAGTGCTTTCCCCTTGCCTCTTGGCAGCCAGCTGTTATTAAAAAAGAGAGAGAAAATTCTACTTCCCATGCAGATACATGGGCTAGGAAATTGAAATTTAATTGGAAAATCTGCCTATGCAAGTGACTTTTCAGGGCAATTCATATGCCACAATCAAACTCATAAAGTTGAGGTGCTCTGCTGACTTAAGAGGAAATCCCATTGAAATCAGAAGGCCTTATGCTTTCATACATGTATGTGGGATCGTGCTACTATTATAACACGCACACGCACAACCACAACCACACAAAATGTTTTAATCCCATGTTATTTTGTTCATACCAGTAGGGCATTTATGTCAACTGTTCTCTCTCTCTCTCTCTCTCTCTCTCTCTCTCTCTGTGTGTGTGTGTGTGTGTGTGTGTGTAATGACTGATAGGAAATTCTTTCACTGACATCAGTTAAGTCTTAGATGTTTATGATGTTCCTTTAGCATACATAAATTCAAGTTTATTAAAATAATAAAGAGAGGAAATACTATGTTTCTTGGCCCAACTAAGCTACTTTTTACTAAAGCTCGAAATGAATTTTATTGTCTAGCCACGTTATGGGAGTTCAAGCAGTTTGAAATATAGAATTAAGGAAGTGCTCTTGGTTTAGTACATTGGTTGGAACTAGAGAAGGGCATGAAATGGAAAATTAATGTTTTGTATTGTTTAGTTTCATTACTCATTGCCCTCCCTCCTCACCCCCCATCTGTTAAAAAGCCCCAGCTGGGAGGCAGGAGGAGGGGTGACATGCCGGAAGGGAGCAGGTAGCAAAAACCTGCTCCTTTCTGTTATGTTGCCCCTCCCATTGCTTCCTAGTTGGGGCTTTTTGACAGGGGGTGGGGTGACGAGGGAGGGCTGCCCTCTCTTCTCATCCCCTACCTGTTAAAAAGCTCCAGCTGGGAGGTTGGGGAGAGGTTTTTGCTGCCTGCTCCCTTCTACCTGCCTCCCAAATGGGGCTTTTTGATAGGTGAAGGGGTGGAGAGGGGGAGCCCTCCCTTTATACCCCAACACACCCCACCTCCTGTCTAAAAGTCCCAGCTGGGAAGTGGAGGGGTGGCACAACATGTCAGAAGCGAGTAGGTTTCTGCTGCCTGCTCCCTTCTGTTATGTTGCCCCTCTCCCTGCCTCCCAGCTGGAACTTTTTTTGACAGGTGGATAGGTGGGTGGCAAGGGTGTCTGCCCTACCTTCCCGCCCACCACTTGTCAAAAAGCCCCAGCTGGGAAGTGGGGGGAGGTGCAGCATAACAGAAGGGAACAGGTTTTTGCTCCCTGCTCCCTTCTGCCATGTTGCCCCAGCCCAACTTCCCAGGCAGCAGCAGCCTGAGAAGGTGAGTACTGACCTCAGTGCTTGCCCTCTCAGATCCCTGCTGTGTAGGGACATCAGCAGGGGTCTGAGCAGGGGTCTGAGAGGGCAAGTGCTGATGTCAGCTCTCATCCTCTCAGACCTGCAGTGAACTGGAGAGTGGAGTAGGGAGGCTTTTGCAGTTGGAAATTCAAAATCCTCCCTCCTCTGCTCTCTGGTTCTCCCCACAACCACCCAACTGTTTTTGACAGCTCAGCTGTCAAAACCAGCTGGGTGGCAGTGTGGTGAACCAAGAAGGGAAACAGCTGCCGGATCTCATTGCAGCCCCTTGCCTGAAGCGAGATCTGCTGGTAGCTCCCCAGTTTGGTTCCTCTAAACTGAAAACCTCATATTGTTTTGGTTCTTAATGAAATGGTGTCTGCTGTTTCATTCCGAAATGTTTGGAAATCTTACAAAATGACAAAATAGTGTGTCGTTTTTCATATGGTGCCCATCCCTAGTTGGAACAGTATCTACTCAAGTATGAGTACTGCTGTCTTGTGTGTAAGTTAACTTAAACTTGATATGGGAGAAGCTTTTAATTATGTCATCGTGGTAATTGGCGGTTGAGATTTTGGATCAAGAAACAAAATGACTGAGGCTAAAATCCTATTGTACAAAGAGGTGCATGAGGCAATTAACACAATGAGAGTCATGAAAGGGAAAAAAACTAGAAATAGGGCCTTTTCCACCATTGCTCCTTGCCTGTGGAATAACCTTCCACCAGACATTTGCCTGCCCCCCCCCCCCTTTGGCAGCCTTTAAAAAACTATTATAAACTTGGCTATTTAAGCAGGCATTCCCTCAAATATAATTTAATTTAAGTATTCACCCATTAAAGCATGATTTTAACTGATTTGCCCGCCAATAATAATACATATACACTATTTATGTCACTTTAGTGTTAATTTTATTTTTAGTTTTATTATATTACTGTATTTTATGTTTATTGTATTGTATGAATTAGTTGAGTTGCTTTGCACTGTATTGTATCCAACAATTGTTGTTAACCACCCTGAGTGACCGTGCTGCCAGATGGGTGGTATAAAAATCAATCAATCAATCAATCATTCAATCAATCAATCAAACAAACAAACAAATGAACTGTACATGCAGTACTCTTGTACAAACACTTAACTTCCCAGCTGACTGCCTTGTATCTCGTTGTGTTGTTGCTCATGCAATCAACTGTGTAATCAGGGAGACTTAGAGGTCAAAAGCCTGGAGAGAAAAATACCTCCCACCACATGTGCATCTTCCTTTAGGCAGCCATCTATGTCAATAGGAGTCTGGCCTCTCAGCTTATAATTCGTGATTAGAGATGGGCACGACTCGGGAAAATGACGTTTTCGAGTTGTCGTGTGTCGGAGGCAGCCCGTGTCGGCTCGTTTCCGTTTTTCGCGAAACTTCGCAAAAATTAGTCGGTTCGTTTTTTCATTTTTTCGTTATCGTTATACTGGTTTGGGGGGGTAGCGGGCTCCTGGAGGCACCTCTGTGGGGTGGGTGCCTCCGCTGGCCCGCCATAAAGGGAAAGTGGGCTCCTGGAGGCACCCGTGGGTGCCTCCTATCCTCACCCACTAGGAAGGGACAGCAGCAGCAGGCTCCAAGAGACCCCTCAACATGGGGGTCTCCCCTCCTCACCTGCTGCTGCTGCAAAATGGCATGCATAACCATATGAATATGCATACCATTTGCAGGCAGTGAGACCAGCACCTGGTCCTCTGGTACGAACCACCAAGGAGTGTGTCGCACCTGCCATGTCCCACAAAGAAGGGAATCGTACTTGTGTGTGTAGTGCAATGCAAGTAGATCTGGCTATGGGCTAAGGTGGGTTAGTGCAAGGGCTAGGGTTAGGCTAATGACGGGTAAGGTTACGGTGGGCTATTGGGTTGCACCTCTGGGTGCCTCTCTGACCCACTAAGAAGTCTGTGACGTATGGGTAAGGAGTCAAGGATTAGAGTTAGCGGGTTAGGGGGCTAGGGCAGGTTTTAGGGGGCTTTTTGGCACATCCCAGAAGTCTCCGTGGCCAAGTGGCCATGCGATTGGTGGGATGGCTCCAAAAATTTGAATGGTCGTCCCCTCCCACATGGCTGGCCAGGCCACTGGGCGAGCCCATCATTGCGCACTGCGCAGGTGTAAATAAAATAAAATAAAATAAAATCAATGGAGGACAGAGGAGGAGAGGAGAGACATTTTGTTGCAAGAAAAAACCCACTGCTACTGTGAAAAATCTGGCAGTTTATAAATTTCCGCATGATTCTGTTGTGCTTGTGTGTTTTTGGACCACGATTTCAAAAACAATATTGCGTTCGCCGCCCCATTTTGGATCCCCTGCCCGCACCGCATGGCATGGCAACTCGAGTCCGGCTGCCCAGGATGGGGGGGAGGCGGGACCACCCCTCCAGAAACAATCCTTCCGGTAGGTGCCCTGTGCCCTGAGTCAAGCAGGCATTTTTCTGCCTGCTTTTTGGCCCGGGAATGGGTGGGGGGGAGACCCGGGAGAGTTTAAAAAAGTTTTTTCCTGTGCCGCCCGTGCCGCATGCTTGCGCTTTGGCGGCCGGCGGCGAGACTGGGCTTTTTGCGGCGGGTGAGTCCCACCACCAGAGCATCCCAGGATGGAGGGGGGGAGGCTGGGACCCCCCCTCCAGACCAGAAACCCCCCCTCCGGTAGGTGCCGTGCACCCTTAGTCAAGCAGGCATTTTTCTTCCTGCTTTTTGGCCCGGGAATGGGTGGGGGGGAGACCCGGGAGAGTTTAAAAAAGTTTTTTCCTGTGCCGCCCGTGCCGCTTGCTTGCACTTTGGCGGCCGGCGGCGAGACTGGGCTTTTTGCGGCGGGCGAGTCCCACCACCAGAGCATCCCAGGACGGAGGGGGGGGAGGCCGGGCGGGGACCTCCAGAAACCACCCCTCTGGTAGGTGCCCTGAGGCACGGCAGGCATATTTCCGCCTGCTTTTTGGCTGGGAACCGGGTTTTTTAACTTTTAAAAACTTTTTTTCTATGCTGCTTGGCATCGCGTGCGATCGTGCGATGCAAGTAACGAGCACGACAAATCAGACCAAATTGTTCGTTCGTCGGTTCGAGCTCGAAGTCTGGCGGAGTAATTCCCGTTACCGTTTCCGTAGAGTAACGGAACCAAGTAACGGAAACGGAAACGGAAATACCGCTAAGTCGTGCCCATCTCTATTCGTGATAGTCTGAATTTAATGCATAACTAGTTTTGATACATTTAAGGCAAGTAGGAGCCAGAGTTGTCTGCAATCTCATAGTAACTCTCTTAAATTTCAAGGCAAACAATACTTTCATTTTTGGCTCACATTCTTCATCTCAATGTATAGCTTTGGTAAAAGTAGTTGTACCAATTGCTGGATATCAGCAGTTTAGAAATGGGGCTGCATAGCCACAGGTCGGGAGTTCAATTCCTCTCTCAGGCCTCTTGACAGGGGCTGGACGCATTCATCCTTAAGGCCCATCCCAGCTCTGCAGTCCTCACAGGATGATTCCTTGTATGGAAATTCTTGTGGAAGTTACTTATACACTCACCCTGATATCCACCAATAGTTTGAATCAATGTACTACTATGAAACAAAGCAAAAATATTTAAAATATTAACATGTAAATGTTCAAATGCAAAGTCTTACGTCTACTGTCCCGTTTAATATTTACATGTGCAGATCTTTAACTTAAAGGGACTCTACAAGCAATTTCTCTCCAAGACATCCAGTGTTCTAATCTACATGACTACACTGGGAAAGGTAATTTGCAAGAAAATCTAATCCCCAAATCTCCAGATCTTCATATGTCAAATAACAAGACCTTAATTTGCTAAAAAGCTAACAGTTGCTGCAGCACCTACCTAATATGTTAGTTTACACTTAATATCAACAGTCTTAATGGTTTAAATCAAGCCTGCCCAAAGTCCGGCCTGGGGGGGGCAAATCCGGCCCCTCAGGCCATTCTGAGTGGCCCGCGGCTGGCTGGCCCACCCCTCCCTCCCCCTCCTTTGCCCCAGGTCCACTAACACTGACACTTGCAGTGGGGTGGCAGGGTCGGGGAGCAACCGGCCCCTGACACATTCTCAGCCACCAAATCTGGCCCTCCTTACAAAAAGTTTGGGCACCCCTGGTTTAAATTCAGTTTCTTATTACAGCTCAAATAAACTGACTGCATGGACTATCCGATAGTAAGTCAACAGATATGTAATAATTCAGCAGGTCTACTCTGGTAACAACTAGCAACTAGATTTCAACCAATATTTATTATTTTTCTCTCTATTTCTGTTGCAGTTTGGTTAACATGCTGTACTACAAGCTGCTGTACTGGGACAGATGTTGAAAACAATGAAGTAAAAACCTTAAAAGTAGCAACATAGAGGCTGCCTGGACTACTTCCCTGATTATTTACTTTGGAAAAGAGCAGTGTAAGTGCTAAGACTGTCACAATAAGCACAGTGATGCTGAGTCAATAGGGAAGTATGTGCGCAGCGAAAGCTTTCATTTTTGTTTCATTCTGGGTTATTTTCACAGACAATCATATATGTGAAAGAAGAACCATCCACCTTCTCCACCAAAATATACACATTTAAAAGAATAAATATATAGTAAATTAACCACATAATTTTAAAATATCAGCCCTAATCGGGAAAGTAGCCCACACACAGAGGAGAAAGGTAAATGAGATAGAGTAACTATGAACATGAAACTTTCATTTACCACTCTTTTATTTAAGCAAATCATTCATGTTTAAGAAGCTTTTTTTTAACCAACAAAGGAACATGAAAATGTATTTATTTATTTAAAATATTTTTACTCCACCATTCTCCTTAAAAGGACACAATGCAGCTTATGCCATCAAAATACTAAAGGTAGCAATAAAGGTAAAGGTAAAGGTTCCCCCCCCGCACATGCGTGCTAGTTGTGTCTGACTCTAGGGGCAGTGCTCATCTCTGTATTCAAGCCAAAGAGCCAGTGTTGTGCAAGTCCAAGGCCACGTGGCCAACATGGCTGCAAGAAAACACTGTTTTATTTTCCTTCTTTTTACGGCGGTAACTATTTATCTACTTGCATTTACATACTTTCAAACTGCTAGATTGGCAGGAGCTGGGATTAACAGCGGGAGCTCATTCCGCTGTGTGGCACCCAGGATTCGAACAACCAAGCTGCCAACTTTGCAGCCAACAGTTTTCAGAGCCTTAGTCTGCTGAGCCACCACACCCCTGTAAAACTAAAAAAATTAAAAATATATTTGTTTGAATTTTTAAAATATTTGCATACCAAAGCTAGCAATAGTATGCAAATCTTTAAAAAATCAAACAAATAATACTAAGAAAAATAAACAACACCAAAACACATTTATAGCAGTAAGGTACAACAACCATTCATTCTGCTGCTCTATGTCTGAAGAAGTGGACGTGTCCACGAAAGCTTACATTAAAATATAAGGTGCCACGTGTCTTTGTTTTTTATTTTGTTTTGATTTGATTTTTGCCATACAATAATCAGTTTATGACACCTTCTCTACCAGATGCTCCCATTGGTCTTTGGAGGCTGACAAGCTATATTTTTTGTATAATGACCAGTGTGGCAATTTTGCCACTCTATCTTGTCTAATTTTGTAATCTGTGCGATCTTTGGACACTCACAAATGAGGAGTGACACAGCTCCATCCTTTTTCTTTTTTGCTATTGTTACTAATTCTTTGAATCTCAGCTTCCATCATATTAGTTTGAAGTGCTTGTTCTTGTGCAGCAAAAATCAAGCCTTCAGTTTCTTTCTTAATGTTACCCAGTTTCAGCAAGGCCCACGTTACATAATTAGCATGTTTTGCATCAATATTTCTCAGGTGTTGTTCATATAGCAGTTTATTTTTCCAACTGTTTAATTTATTTCCAAATTGTTGTTTCTTATATTGAGTCTTTGTTTCTCTTATTTTGAAAGTATTCTCCATTTTCACAGCCTCAAGTAATGTTTGTCTGCTTGAACTAAAATAATTATTTAAGCTTCTTTATTTCTTCCTCTGCTACCTGCTGTATTTACAGTAATCAATTGCCTCCAACTTTTCATGATAAATATAATGTGTCCACATCACTTTCTGGATGTAGCATGTGCTGTGTGTTTATTATTTTCCTTGTTTTTCAATCCAGTTCTCCTAATTAATTTTGGTTCCAATCTATTATTCCAACTATGTATCTAATTACTTGAACTGCACATATGTTTACAAATTTGGTTTTATTTCCATTGTTCAATTTTGATTTTAAGATTTTAGTTTATTTATTTAAAATAAATTAATAAATATTCTCTTTCTGTCAGTTCTTTAACTTTTGTGTGTAGTATGTTATTTGCTTCTAGTATTCCAAGGTATTTATGATTTTATTCACTTGATAGATATTTTATATCTCCATTTTGATTCCATCTAGCTTTTGGATCTTGCCACATTTTATAGGCAGAGTTGCACATTCGTTAATTCTGAATTTTATTTGAATACTTTCATTAAATATCAGCACTTTTTAGCAAGGATTCTCTCTCCATGGAACTTTTTGCATATAGTTTATTTTTCATCTGTGCACTACAGATGATTGATTTTTCCTGCTCGTTCTGAAATATGGTAGCCCAATCCAATTTTATTTAAAATTATTGAGATGAGGGTTGAATGACATTTTTAAGACCAGTGGTGACAAAGAATCCTCTTAGAATATTTATTTTTGATAACAACACCCCCAATTTCTTCGCCATAGGCCATTAAGGAAAGTTTTCCACGTTTTTCTTGATGAACTCATGAATATTTTTACAGATACCCAAACTTTAAACCAACTGTGTTGTGTTAGGATGTGTTAAGATTTGTTTTCCACCTTTTAGCATTCTTAAGTATCATTTTATCCATAAGCAGGTTATCTTTTGTACCTCTTGATATTTTCAAATTCCCTTTCTGTTTAGCTGGATATTATTTGTGTCCTTAATAACAAAATTATATGTCATCAAGCCAATTCTGACTTAAGGCAGCCCCTTTCAGAGTTTTCCAGGTACATCATGTGGTCTACCATACTTTTTTCTGTGGGCATTCTAGAACTGTGTAGTTTGCACAGTGCCACACAGACTGAATCTACTTGGAAGCACAGTGGGGAATTGAATTCCCAATGCCTCCACAACCAAATACCTATACCACTGAGTTATCCAACCAGCCAGTTCCTTTTATATTATTTTTGCCCCATCAAGGAAATAGTTATTTGTTCTTTGTCTTCAACATACAGCTAGCCTGATAGGGCTTCCATTTTTACCTTCAGCACTCTTGGGCACATACTGTAGAAGCTATCTTTAGGGCTTCTGTACTAACATATATGTTTTCTCTTGCTTTATTCTGAATGTATTTCTTGGGACAATAATCAAAGTTTTCCCTTTTAGCTTACTATGAGGACTCTGAGTGATTACTTTTCTTTCTCTTTACTAGGCTACTACACTCTGCTGATCTAGTTTTTACCTAATAGCAGTAATTATGCTAAATTCTGTTAAAATTAAGTTGATGGGTAATATCAGTGTTGAACATGTAACATATATATTGTATGGGGGATTGTGTATGGCTGTTGTTTTTTAAATCATAGTTTTTATGTATTGGGTATGAATGCTGTCAGGTGAAAGAGCGTAGGGCTGTGTGTGTATGTTTGGTTTTTATGTCAGTTTTAAATGAGCACAAGTGATGTTCTGCTTGTGAATATAGGAGTATGTTTATGGATATCTTGTTCTTAAATGGTATATTTTACGTCTTGGATTTTTATATTGGGGTGTGTGAATGAGCTGACTGAATGGCACTTTTTAATCTCGTTCTATTTCTATACAATGACAATAAATTCCATTCCATAATTAGTAAAAAATCTTACAGCAGTATTTCTTTTCTTTTGGGAACCTTTTAAACCATGTTTCTGTACTTCTCTAGCATTAATGCACTGACAGAATATTGATCAAGTCAACTCTGACATCAAAAGAAACAATAGAATATATACTATACAATATTTGAAATCCATTTTAGAGAGGTGACTGTGGCAAAATCTACATAAGGCATTGCATACCAATAGGGGAAAATAAACAGTCAACAGTTAACAAAGGCAGGTGATTTTTACACCCTGGCACTATGTTGTCAGTGTTTTAAAATAGTTAAACTATTCATTGCTAAGCAATTCGATTAACAGAAATTTCTATTACAATGGAAATTTCTTTTTGCATTTCTAGAAGCAGTTCTGTTAAAATAAGCAACCAAACTATTTGTTCTTTCTGCTGACAGTGTAATCAGAAACACAAAGAGGGACCTGGGCCTTTATAAATAATAGTTAAGATCAGAAAGCTGTTTTCATACTTTTTGAGAGTGTGTGTATTTGTACAATGTGATGCTTTCAAAGAAAAAAATATATTATATTACATGTGAAGAGGTAGAGCAATCCCATGGCCTTCAGAAACAGCTGAAAACAGCAGGTAGAACATTGCTGGAGTGAGCTTGTGGAGTTCATTACACAGAATTTTCTTTGCACATAAAAGGCCCCTGGGTCTGCTTTCTTGGCTGAAAAAACGGATTGCCCCATTTTTACACAAACTTTATTTATCTCAATGGCATCCATCTCCAACTATGCTTTTATACATCTAAAAAGTATCCCATCATCTGCCAAGCAATGGCACAGGTTAAAGGAATAAGCTATACAGAGGCACTGGCATGGAAAGCTTGTATTACATTGCACTGCACTGAATTCCTTTTCTTTAAGGGTCGCATTAGAACACTGTTCTGCAAGACAGTGTAGTGCAAGAATAACTGGGCTTATACTGAAAAATTCTATGCCTATATTCTATTCCACATTCATAGAAATAGAATACATAGTAATAAACAGAAAGCTTCCCTGTTAGGATTGACCGAACAACCACATTTTGTGAGCTCAGAACTGTCACACAACAAAAATGACATGGTTTCAATGAGATCCACACGCGGACATAGTACAGTGGACGCTTGTATAACAAACAGTTTGTATCTGTACAACACAAAAAATTCGGGAGATAGGGGAAATTTGCTTAACAGAATAGTCTATGGGGCAAATCCATACAACATAAAAATGGTCGCAATTAGGGATTACTCTGTTTTCAATGCATTCCTATGTGAAATTTGTATAAAGGAAAATTTGCTTAACATAATTTCATTTGGAATGAATTAATTCCTTTATACAAGGTACCACTGTATATAAAAAAGAACAGTCAAAATATCAAATGAACCTCTTTGGTATTATTAGTCCCTTACTTGTACTTATAAATCCTTCACATTTACCTAATCAGTGTTTATATTGTAAAAGTTAGCATAGCCAGTGCTCATGATCAAGTATGATCTTGCCTATGATCTTATATGTCAAAGGTTGGGTCTCTTCTTGTGGTATGGGACAGACAGGGTTGAACCTTGCAATTAACATCCTGAAGATTAATATGAAAGTGGAACAGGTGTCCTTAGAGGGCTAGTGGGTTGTTTGACATCTTTAAACAGAGGATGGACAACCATGTGTTCAGCATGCTCTAAATCTGCATTAAAATGGGGTTTTTGTTGCACTGGCAGCTTTGTATGAAGCTTTCAGTATGGCTCCATAGGCATCTGGTGGCACTAACCCATTCCCCTCCATTCAGCAGGGCCACTTGCCAGTTGCCATGTACCTACGGGGCCTTCTTCCCTGGTGACATGCCACTCCAGAAAGGAGTCTGGACCGCTGGGCCCTGCCTCTGCCAGCAGCAGACTACTCCGAAGAGGAGGTGGAGAGACGTTCTGTTGTACAAAGCTGTCTGTGTGACAAGGGCACCTCTGAGCCCGATGTAGTTTGGGGGCGGGGCATATTTGCCCTCTCACCCCGGACATTTGGCGCGAAGACTTTGTGATGATCTGGGTATTTTTTGCCCGGGGATGGGAGCCTACATAAGGTGGCTCCCTCCCTGCCCCAGCCTCTTCTCAGCGAGATTGTCAGTCCCACCCTCCCACCCTATCAAAAGGAGAATGAGATTAGCTGGTCCCTACGGGGCTGGAAGGGAATTTTTGGTTGCTACTCAGATTGGCATTGAGTAGCCACACTTTTTTTGCCAAACCCCTTCTCCTTTTTGCGTCAGATGGGTATCATTCTTCTCACTGGTCACAACCCAGGTAGGTGGGTAGTGCAAGAGGTAATGGTATTCAGGTAGGCCCAAGTAAGTTGCCCTTAAGGTGATAGACAGCCCTCGAATAAAGTTAATAATCATTGGTATGTTTAGGAGTAAAATAAATATTAGCCCGAAGTGAGGGCTGTGGTGGGATAGCAGATTCACTCATGTTGGCACGATGCTGAGCATCTTACCAAGGGGGAATCTCCCTGAATACATAAGGGGCCGATAGAGGATTATTTCCGCCCATTACCTGCTTGCACTACGGTCTCAGGTCCCCTTAACAGGCATGTTAGTAGATTTAAGTAAATATGTTATAAATAAAGTTGTGGCCCAACTTATCCCAAAAATGAAATTGTCTCGCCTCTTTATTTCCGGGGCTGGGGGGGGGGGCAAAGCCCCATCTCTAACCTGCATGTATTGCATTCAGTATGGGGTGGGACCAGATGGTTTACAAAGTATCAATCCATTCTATGATTCTGTGATTTTTAGTAGATACCCAGTGTGGTGTAGTGGATAGAGTGACTAACAGCGACAAATTAAGATTCAGGAGATCTGGGTTCAAATCCATGCTCAGCCAAAGACACTCACTAGTGAGGGATAGAACTAGTAAAACAACCTGCTAAATATCTTACTTATCTTGAAAGCCATATTAAGTTCTCTATAAGTTGTTTTTCACTTGATTGCACATAACAGACAATGAATGTACATGAAGAACTTAATCATTGCTATCAGCCCTAAGGCCCATATTCTGGTAGCATATTGGGCAAACCTCTACTAATGTTACTTTTTATTATTTATTATTTATTATTTATTGTATAAGATTTAGCATTAACCCATTGCCAGTGTTTCCTGGATAGTTATTAAGAATGCATAAAGAAATAAAAGCAGTGAATCATATCTGCATTTTTACACACGCACAAGATCAAGGCAATGAAGGCTTCTGTGCTTAACAGATTTCAGATTAGACTGAAGTGAATTCAAAAAGCTAATAACAATGAAGAATGTCAGATCTTGCCCAGTTATCACATTGATTTTAAAAAGGTGTAGGTGTAGAAATACTGCAGTCCAAGTGGGCAACCATTGTTCAAGTCTAAGCATGTCTTTGTGATTGATCTTCCAATTTATATTTTCACCTGTTCACAGAACCTGTTCTTCCATATTGCGTTTTTAAAACTAACATGCTTTTTGGTTTAAAAATTCTGAATATTACCTAATAGATTGCAGTTCTGAGATATGACACATTGTTTATGTAGTATCACCAAGGCAGGCAAAGCTGTGCTTCAAAAAACAACAAACAAACAAACAAACAAAACCACATCCTTCCTTTTTAAAGGGCAGTGTAAAGTCAGCCCTTCACTGTGGCCAAGTTAAAGTAGTAGTGTAAAAAAAAAGTCACTGTCTTTTAATCTAGATTGTTGATGAGGATAATTCAAGAGAACTCTTTTCTGTTTACAAGTTAAAACAGCAAGATCAAACTCAGTGCAGGGCCTTGGGGCTGGTTGCCACTCTGACAGCAATGCACACAAGCAGAGAAGAAGTATCAGTGGCATATAGTTGAGCCAATTTAAAACAAAGCAGTAGACAGCCTAGCATGTGCAATTTGTGGAAATTGGCCAACTAAGCTATATTTTAAGAAATATTTAAAATATTTTCATCCCACTTTTTTCCTTAAAAGGACCTCAAACTCTGTTCTGATGGCATGGAAAATAATTTTTTACTTCCTCATCTTTGTCTGCAAAAAAAAAAAAAAAAGTGAAGATTTACATCCTTGTTAATGAAAATGCCATTAATAAGATTTTATCTGAATTCACTCATAGTGTTAGCTTTTTAAAATACCACCAGGGCTTGTATCATGTGAAATGACCCAAGTCACTGTGGAATGGTTTCATTGGTTCTTGATAATGTCACTGCAGCCTGAGCTGGGCTATATTATTTGTAAAACTGACTGGGCTGAAGCACAGGGGCCCTGTAGGAACCAGGAACAGGAATGTTTTTACCTGGCTCCGGAATGTCATCAACGTTGGCACCAGGCGAGTCTCACCTGGGAGGGCATTCCATAATCTGGGGGCAGCTGCCAAAAAGGCCCTGTTCCTACAAGCCATCCCTTTCACCTCCTTGAGGGATGGCTCTTTCAGGAGGGCTCCCTGGCTAGATCTTAATTTTATTTTATTTTTGCTGTACTGTTGAAAGGTTGAAGTGTCAGAGGCAATGTGAAATATCAGACAACCGAGGAGCCCAGCCGTGGGTTAATGCAGCCCTGAGCCCAGGTCTCTGTGTCCTGACAGCCAAAGAATGAGCTACCCCCTTTAGCACACACATCCACATCATGAAGATCTGCAGGATATTTTGACAAATAAGATTATCTGCTTTCTACTTGCAGTATCACAGAACTCTCCAATCGCTCTCTTGTTTTCCCCTTATCATTTTTGTACAGCAGTTTTGAAAAATCTGCAAAGCCTTTATAATAATAGTTAATTCAAGTATAAAATGAAACCCAGACATCTCATTTTCCAACAATACATAATATTAACCTTATGGCTATGTATAATGTTTCCTCCGTTTAGCCAGCCAATGAAGATAGCCATGTTTCATATTGCCAATATAAAAAGCAAATAGGAAGGATTGGAAAAGGCAGAGGGGCACATGGCCTTTTAAAGAAAAACATGACACCTATTTTGATCATATAATTTATTTATCTAGTTAAGCTCATCCGAGACAAAGTGCCTGGTGAAGATGAGGCTGCTGATGACCTCTTGACTGGGACATGAGGAGAACCAATGGTTTACTCGCAGGCATTCTATCAGCCATGGGTTCAGCCACAATTAGTTAGTTAGTTAGTTAGTTAGTTAGTTAGTTAGTTAGTTAGTTAGTTAGTTAGTTAGTTAGTTAGTTAGTTAGTTAGTT
>JAHTLZ010000007.1:12599401-12620175 GCA_023846285.1 Phrynocephalus versicolor | reverse complement strand
GATGATGATGATGATGATGATGATGATGATGATGATGATGATGATGAATTAACCACACAGGTATCTACGCTGGATTTTATATTACCAATCACTAGTTGAATGCTTCCCAAGCGTATAGGACTCAGTGATGTACCGGCGAATTATGCGAGCAGATCCCAGTAAGGTGGCTTTCTGCATCTGACTGATGGTGACTTTGTCAACTCCAATTTCTTCTAAATACTTGCTTAGCTCTTTGGGCACCGCACCCAGAGTGCCAATTACCACTGGGACCACCTGTACTGGTTTATGCCAGAGTCTCTGAAGTTCAATTTTGAGATACTGATATCAGGTAATTTTTTTCAAGTTGTTTCTCAGTGACTCTACTATCTCCTGGTATAGCAACATCAATGATCCACACTTTTTCCTTCTCCACAGTCACAATATCTGAGGTATTATGCTCCAAAACCCTGTCTGTCTGTATTCGGAAGTCCCAAAGTAATTTTGCATGCTCATTTTCAGTCACTTTTTCAGGCTTATGGTCCCACCAATTCTTTGCTACGGGCAGATGGTAGTTCTGACGCAAATTCCAGTGGACCATTTGAGCAACTACATTATGACACTGTTTGTAATCAGTCTGAGCAATTTTCTTGCAACAACTCAATATATGGTTGATAGTTTCATCTGCCTCTTTGCAGAGCCTACGGGGAACTCTGCTGATTTTTCTATTTTAGCCTTAACTGCATTTGTTCTGATAGCTTGTTCTTGAGCTGCAAAAAACAGGGCTTCTGTCTCTTTTTTCAGTGTTCCATTGGTGAGCCATAATCAAGTCTTTTCCTCATCTACTTTTCCTTTGACTTTTTCGAGGAACTGTCCATGCAGCGCTTTATTATGCCAGCTGTTGGCTCGTATTTGCATTGTTGTTTTCCTGTATTGACCCTTTGTTTGCTTTACTTTAAACACCTCCCTGTTCTTAACCTCCAATAATGCTGGCTCTGTACTATTTTTTACATAATCTGCCAACACATGCTTCTCTTCTTTAACTGTCTGCTTCACTTGCAAAAGACCTCTACCACCTAATTTTCTAGGTAAATACAGCCTGTCAATATCACTGCGTGGATGTAATGCATACTGAATGGTCATAAGTTTTCTTGTTTTCTATCTAGAATATCTAGCTCCGTCTGAGTCCAGTTTATAATGCCAGCAGTATACCTGATGATCGGTATGGCCCAGCTATTAATGACCTTGATGGTGTTACCACCATTCAGCTTACTTTTTAATACTTTTCTGACCGTTTGGATATATTCTTTACTGACCACATTTTTCACTTGCCCATGCTTGATATTATCTAATTCCAGTATGCCCAGATATTTATAGGCTTCAGACTGATGATACTTAATAGCTTGTCAATCTGGCATTTCAGTTCCTTCACTCTCAATTATTTTTCCTTTTCTCAGTGCCACTGTGGCACATTTGTTTAGTCCAAACTCAATACTAACATCGGTACTGAAAATTTGGGCTGTGTTAGTCAGTGAGTGTATTTCAGTTTCTGATTTTCCATACAATTTTAAGTCAGCCATATATAATAGATAAGAAAGTTTCCCTGAATGTTTAGAAGTTTGGTACCCTAAATTTGTCTTCTGCAAAATTATTGAGAGGGGAATCAGGGCAATAGTAAATAGCAGAGGTGACAAAGAGTCACCTTGAAAAATCCCTCGTTTGATGCTAACCAACCCATAGCTTTCATCCCTGACAAACAATTCTGTTTTCCAGTTCTTCATCGCATTTTCAATTAGGGCACTAATACTTTTACATATTCCAATGGCATCCAGGCACTTAATAATCCAACTATGCAGTACTGAGTCAAAGGCTTTTTTATAGTCAATCCAAGTCATATATAAATTAGTTTTCTGGGCTTTACAATTGTCTAGGATCATTTTATCAATGAGTAACTGATCTTTTGCTAGCTCCGCAGGCGGCTCGTCCACCCGCGGAGCCGATTTGCCCCGCCCAAGGAGGGCAAGGAGGCGAGGCAGGACCCTAAGTCCTGCTTGGGGGGGAGGAGCGCCCTATAAAGGGTGGCTCCTCCCCCCAGCCACCAGTGCAATTGAGCAGCGTTCGGAGGAGCACCTCCGGACGAACGCTGCTCGGCGCCGCCATCTTGGGCTCGCTGAGCCACGTGGCGGGCGCTATTTTGGGGCGGCCTACTGCGGCCTTCCCGTTGCGGGCCGGTGGGCCCAGTGACGGGCTGCGAGGCCTGCGGGCGCTTACCGACGCAGGCCAAAGGAGCTCCGGTTGCTGCGCGGGTTGGCGGCCGCGGCGGAGGTGGCGCCCCGACCTCGGCGGCCGATTCGGCGGCCCGGTGGCTCGGCACGGCAGAGTGAAGCCCGCGGGACGCAGGAGGAGCCCCGGCGGAGGCCGGGCAGCGGATCGGGGGAGCGGCGTCGGCCCTCCCCCCGAGTGAGGGGGACCTTGGGCTGGGCGGAGGTGGTGCGGCCGTGCCGCGGAGCGCGGCGGCTGCAGCCGGCGCCGGCCGAGCCGGCGGGGGAAGCCGGACGGGGGACTCGTGGGGGACGGGGCCTGCGGGTGGCCTGGGCGATCTCGGGGCTTGGGGCCTGGGGCGGAGCTCTCGGTCGGATGGGGGTTGAGTAGTGATCCCGGCCGGGGGGCCTGTCGCACCGGCGGGCGCGGCTCGTTTAACTTGCCGCCGAACCCCCCCTCTCTCCACTCATCACGCCTACCTGGCCTGCTCCCCCCCCACGCACCCGCTGGTGTCTTATTGCATCCCCCCCTTGCATTTCTCCTTGCTGGCCCCAGATATGGGAAGGGGCTGAGGGCTGCGGCCTGCAGGGCTCCCCCCTTAGTTGTGTCAGACTCCCGGTGGTGGGGTAGGGGCGAAGGCCGTGCGGCTGCGGCCTGCAGGATTGCCTGCGTGCACCCGCCCCCTCGGAGCTTGGGTTGAGGACCAGGGAGGGGGGAGGCCTCCTCTTGCACCCCCCCTCGCATTTCCCCTCGCTGGCCCCAGATAAGGAAAGGGGCTGAGGGCTGCGGCCCGCAGGGCTTCCCCCTTTGTTGCCTCAGACTCCCGGTGGTCGGGTAGGGGCAAAGGCCGTGCGGCTACGGCCTGCAGGATTTCCTGCGTGTGCCTGCCCCCTCTAGTCTGGGTTGAGGACCAGGGAGGGGGGGAGGCCTGATAAGCAGGCAAGGGGATCATGGCGCCGAAGAAAGGCAAGGGCCGGAGCAAGGGCAAACAGCCCACGCCCCGCCCAGCCCCGCAACCAGGGCCAAGCTCACCTGAAGGGTCGGATGAGGAAAGCTGGCCCATATGGCGCCAGATGGAGGCGCGCCTTAAGGCCTTGGAAACCTCCAAGGGGGTGGATAGGCAGGACTCCCAGCCACAACAGGCCCCTCGGGCTGGCACTAGGCCAGCCAAGGCATGCAAACGGGCACAGCTGAAAGACAAGATTGCCAACATGTCTGCTCGCTTTACAGCATTGGAGCAGCTGGATGCCTTGCCAGGGACATCGGCCTCGACGGGCCAGCCGCTAGAGTCAACGAAGCGGCCACGCTCGGGACCAGCTGACTCGGATGAAGACGAGGGCATGGAGATGGCCGGAACTGTGGGAGTCCAAGCCAACGCGATGGCGGCGGAGACGGCAACACCCAGTGAGTTGGCTTGCGCACCTGAACAAGCGCCCACTACTACATGGCCCTGGCCAGCGGGCAGTGCTCCGGCCGGGGCGGTGATGCCTAGGCACGAGGCGACAGGCACATGGCCGGCCCAGGGCCCGCCCCAGGTGCTCCCGGCGTGGGGCCCCCTCCCGCCCTGGACGCCTGGGGCATCGCCCCCGGCCGTGGGGCCGAAGCCAGGCCAGCCTACATCCGCGATGGGGGGACCTGGGATGGGTCACATGGGCTGCCCGGGGGCCCTGTCGCACTGGCCATCTGGCCCCACACCATGCTGGTCGGGGGCGGGTCACATGGCAGGGGGATGGGCGCGCCGGCCGCCCCGGGTTACCCGGGGGTGGCGGCTGCCGCTATGCCCTATGGGGATTATGCCTCCCCGTTTGGGCACCATTTATCGCAGGCTACGAGGGAGAAGATCTGGAGGGGGGACTATGTGGACATTTTTAGCTTGCTGAACAGGGAACTCGATGTTAAGGAGATGGATAAAGAGGACCCTGTGGACAAGGAGCGCAGGCTCAAGAAGAAGCCGGAGCGCTCCTGGGCAGCGTGGTTGCCGGCATATTTGATCTTTATGTCCCTCACGCTGCAAGCTCACCCTTGGAGGGCGCAGGCCCTGCTGAAATACCTCGACATCATATATAGGGCCTTTGTGGACTACCCGGGGCACTGCTGGCTGCTCTATGATGAAGAGTTCCGCCGTAGGGCGGCCCTCGACCCGTTCGTCCGGTGGGACGAACCCCTTCCCCCACTCTGGCTGCAGTTTATGACCCCGAACAAGCACATGGGAGATAGATACGATAGTGGCCACGCTATTAGGAAGGCCCCAGCCTACACACCCGCCCGCGCAGCGGGCCAGCCGGTTCAAGTCCAGCTGGTTTGTTGGGAATACAATCGGCAAGGGGTTTGCAATAGGAAAGCCTGCCGATTTAAGCACGAGTGCTCCGTCTGTGGGGCGTCACACCCGGCCGCCAACTGCGGCAAGGCCCGCCCACCGCAGGGTAGAACCCGAGACGGAGGCGGGCCTAAGAAGCCGGGTGGGCCCGAAGGACCACCTGCTGCTGGGGCCCAGCCCAATTAGGCTGGACGTTTTGAGGGGTTGGGCGGTGGAATACCCGGACAGGGCCGCCGCAGAGTTTTTAGTTAAGGGGTTCGAGTTTGGTTTCTGTATTCCGTTTAGCGCTGATCGTATCCCACAGTTAGCAGAGAATTTGAAATCCCTGGAGCTGGCGGAGGGGGTGGCGGAGGAAAAGATAGCTAAGGAAGTCAGGGAGGGCCGAGTAATTGGCCCTTACCGGACCCCGCCGCTGCCCAACCTAAGGGTGTCGCCGATTGGCTTGGTGCCAAAGAAAGCCCAGGGTGAGTTTCGTCTAATTCACCATCTATCGCACCCGCCAGGCGCGTCCGTTAATGATGGCATACCGCCTGAGTTGTGCTCGGTTAGGTACACGTCCTTTGACGCCGCGGTGCGCATGGTGCGCGCCTGCGGCCCTGCGGCGGAGATGGCGAAATGCGACATCAAGTCGGCCTTTCGCCTTCTCCCCGTACACTCCTTGGATTTTGAATTGCTAGGGTTTAGGTTCCGGGGCCAGTTTTATGTGGACCGGGCACTGCTGTTCGGATGCTCCGTGTCTTGCGCCATCTTCGAGGCCTTCAGTTCGTTTGTCGAGTGGCGGCTCCGCCACAAGACGGGCTGGGACAGCACGGCACACTATTTAGACGACTATCTGTTCTGTGGCCCGGCTGGCACGGGCAGGTGTCGGGGCCTGCTTGACAGCTTCCGGACGTTGGCGGACGAGCTTGGCCTCCCGCTGGCTGAGGAGAAGACGGAGCGTCCCAGCGAGGTGCTTACATTCCTCGGTATCGAAATCGATACCAGAGGACAGGCTTGCAGGCTGCCCCAGGATAAGCTGCAGGCCCTGCGAGACAGGGTGAGCCACGCCATACAGCGCAGGAAACTTTCCCTGCGTGAATTACAGGAGCTGGTGTGGCACCTTAACTTTGCATGCAAAGTGGTGGCCCCGGGCAGGGCATTTCTGCGCCGTCTCTGCGCCGCGATGAGCGGGCTGCGGAAGCCCACCCATAGGACCAGGGTGACAAGGGACATGCGGGAGGACTTAGCAGTATGGGGCTGGTTCCTGCAGGGTTTTAACGGGGTCTCATTTTGGAGGGAAGAGCTCCGGTTGGATGCACGGTTCCAGGTCCATACTGATGCAGCAGGGACCCTGGGATTCGGCATCTACTGGAGGGGCGAATGGTGCTGCGGGGTCTGGCCACAAGAGTGGCGGGAAGAGGGTGTGACCCGTGATCTAACCTTCTTGGAATTATTCCCCATCTGGGCAGCCCTTTACATCTGGTCGGAAGCGTGGGCCAATGCGGTGGTGCATTTCTGGTGCTACAATCAGGCGGTGGTGTATGTCATCAACAACTTGACATCCCGTTCCCCCCGAGTGATGAGGCTGGTGCGGGCTTTTGTATTGCGAGCGCTGCAGTTTAACATAGTGGTGCACGCTCGCCATGTGCCGGGGGTGGACAATGAGATCGCTGATGCTTTGTCCCGCCAACAGGCAGAGCGTTTACGGGCCCTCGCCCCAGAAGCAGCCCAGTCCCCTGTGGAGATCCCGTTGGAGGTATGGCAGGCTGACGAGCCGAGGCCGATGGAGCCCTACGTGGCTCCGTTGCCCCAAGAACACAGAGGGGATACTCGGCGGTGATGGGGGAGTTTTCAGCCTTCCGGGAGGAACAGGGGCTTGCCCAACACTGGCCACTGCCTGTGGAGCACTTGCAGAGGTTTCTGGTATTTTTGCACCGTAAGGGCTTAGCGCCCGGGTCCCTGCAGGGGAAGCTGGCCGCCCTGGCCTTCTTCTCTAGACTAAAGGGATGCACCGACACAACAAGGGACTTTCGGGTGCGGGGAATGGTAGCCGGCTGGTTCAGAATGAAGGGGAGGATCCCTGACACCCGCTTCCCGCTGTCGCCACGGCTCCTGGAGCGCATGAGCGCCAGTTGGCCAGAGGTGTGCAGGGATAGCTACGAGGCATCCCTGTTCCGGGCGGCCTCGTTGCTGGCCTTTTTTGGCGCCCTGCGCGTCAGCGAGCTTGTGGCGGCAAGCGGGAAAGACTCATCCTACACGGCCCTAGGCGTGGCCGATATCCGGCTGACGGGGGAGACCTTAGTGGTGAAGATCAGGAGGTCTAAGACGGACCAGAGGGGGAAGGGTGCGGAGTTGGTGCTGGGCCCATGCTCCATAAGGGGGATATGCCCGGTGGCCGCCATGAGGGAATATCTGGCACTGCGGGGGGTGGCTGGGGAGTATGCCTTCGTGCACCGGGACGGGTGCCCCTTGACCAAATTTCAGTTCGCGACCCTAACCAACAGGGTCTTGGGGACCCTGGGGCTTGGGGCGTTACGGTTTGGCACCCATTCGTTCAGGATTGGGGCGGCCTCGACGGCCGCGGCTGTGGGATATGAGGAAGGAGCTATCCGCCGGCTGGGGAGGTGGGCCTCACCCTGTTATAAGAGGTATGTGTGGCCGTTGCCGCTGATTTAACCTGTTTTGTTCTCCCTCCAGGAGCTCATGCATGACTGCCAGTTAATGTGTTGATTTTGTCTTCCCAGGAGCAGAGGGCAGCACCCGCCGGGCGAGGGTTGTTTTTGTGGGGCACAGTTATGTATACTGGGCAGAGAAGTACGCTCACAGAACCGGTTGGGGACCAAATTTGGGGCTGGGTAGTCGGGCCGTAATTGAATGGTGGGGGAAACGGGGGATGAGGTGGTGTGAGTTCCTGGGGACGGCCATCATGGTGGCCCGGGGCGTGCCACCAGATTTTTTAATGATTCATTTAGGGGGAAATGACCTGACTACCCAGACGGGTAAGTCATTGATATGGGAGATTGTGAGGGACCTGGAGGATTGGCGAGCCAGGTTCCCGGCTTGCAGAATTCTGTGGTCAACATTGATACCACGGCAAGTGTGGAGGGCAGACTGTGACCCACAAAAGATCAACCGCTCCAGGAAGGGGGTGAATCAGGAGGTTTGTAGGGCGGTATGCAGGGAGTTTGGGGCCATGCTGGGTCACCCGGAGTTTGATGTTCGCAAGACGGAGCTGTATAGGCCGGATGGGGTGCACCTGTCGGACGCGGGAATGGAATTGTTTTTGCACGACTTGAGGAGGGGCCTAGCTGAAGAATTGGCTGCTGGTGGGGGGCCGTGGCCATAGCAAGGCTAGGCCTGTGGCCGTGGCGGCTAAAAGCATGGAGGGCAGCAGGGAGCAGAACATTGTCATGTTAAAGGTAAACGCCCCTTCACCGCAGCACGGCGGGCCGGGAGGTCACGGGGCTGTGGTGGGGGAAGGCAAGCGCCTCCCTGCGCTGGGAGTTACCCAGGTTTGAGAATAACAGGCAGGGAGGAATGCCAAATTAACCGGCCTGGGCCGTGCCGTCCTATGACGGCACCACCTGGGGGTGTATGGCTCACCTGAGGCTGCCGGTCGGAGGGGTCCCGGGAGATCCCGGGGTTCCGACCAAATGATAAGATGCTTGGCCCCTCCTGTTATCGTTATGATGTTGTTTGTTAATAAAGTGTGGCCCAGTTTACCCCAACAAACTGCCTTGTCTTGTCATTCCAAGTGGGGGGGCAATGCTAGCTCCGCGGGCGGCTCGTCCACCCGCGGAGCCGATTTGCCCCGCCCAAGGAGGGCAAGGAGGCGAGGCAGGACCCTAAGTCCTGCTTGGGCGGGGGGAGGAGCGCCCTATAAAGGGTGGCTCCTCCCCCCAGCCACCAGTGCAATTGGGCAGCGTTCCCCACCCACCCACCGTGTTAGGGCTAGTGTGAGTTCACCTGGTCGCCCAATTGGGGGCCGGATAGGAATTTTTGACCCGCACTCTAGATTGGCCGTTGAGAGCGGGGATTTTTCGCCTATCCCACACTGGTTCCTCGAAGTTAAAAGGTTATTATGAAGTTGTATCGGTCACACTTTGGCGGCTAAAAGCATGGAGGGCAGCAGGGAGCAGAACATTGGCATGTTAAAGGTAAACGCCCCTTCACCGCAGCACGGCGGGCGGGAGGTCACGGGGCTGCTGTGGGGGAAGGCAAGCGCCTCCCTGCGCTGGGAGTTACCCAGGTTTGAGAATAACAGGCAGGGAGGAAGACCAAATTAACCGGCCCGGGCCGTGCCGTCCTATGACGGCACCACCTGGGGGTGTATGGCTCACCTGAGGCTGCCAGTCGGAGGGGTCCCGGGAGACCCTGGGGTTCCGACCAAATGATAAGATGCTTGGCCCCTCCTGTTATCGTTATGATGTTGTTTGTTAATAAAGTGTGGCCCAGTTTACCCCAACAAACTGCCTCGTCTCGTCATTCCGAGTGGGGGGGCAATGTGCCTCTACTTCCCCGTTTGTTCCCTTTCTGCTCTACTGGCATGATGTGATTTGCTTCCAAATAATCCTGGACTCTATCAGCTATGATGCCTGTTAGCAGTTTATATATAGTTGGTAAACATGTTATTGGCCTGTAATTTTCAGGTATTGCTCCTTTTGTTGGATTCATCTGAATCAAATAGATTTTGCATGTAGTTAACCACTCATTAATATAACCTGTCCTCAACATTTCATTAAATTGTTGGGCCATTTTTCCATGTAGACTGGTCAGGTGTTTAAGCCAAAAGCCATGCAGTTGATCATTGCCAGGTGATGTCCAGTTTTTGACTCTTTGTACTCTTTTGGTGATCATATCAGCTGTTATTTCTAGTTGGTCCATTGTGCACTTGGAGAATTTCTTCTCAAAATCTTGGAGCCATCCAGCATTTCCATTATAGTCTTTTTCAGTCCCCCATATGTCTTTCCAAAACTGAATGGTTGCCATTTTTTCAGGCTTTTCGTCTTTTATACCTATCTTCTGATTTGAACTCTGATAGAACTTTCTTTGATCTGATTGAAACAGCTGGTTGTCTTTATACTGAGTAAATCTAGCATCATATCTTTCAGTTTTTCTAGCTGTTGCTGTTATTTGCTGCTTCACTATTTCCAATGCTTCTCCAATTTTCCTTGTATTTAGCCAGTATTTTTAGTCAAATATTTCTTGATCTTACCATTCTTTAATTTGTCCTCCTGCAGGTTTTTTAAGTTACTCGCATCTGCTCGGAGTCTTTTGATTTTAAGCTCCAGCCTGCTTTTCCACCGTGGTTTCTCAATGCATTTGCGGGGGGAGGGTGTTCAATTGTGGAATCCCTAGTTCTTCTATTACTATTACTGCTGCACTATAAGCAAGCTGATTTATCTCTTCAATTGACCTTATCTGGATTGTTGCAAGTACTGAGTTTACATCGTTCATCAATGGTACCAATTTTTTTCTAGGCACAGTCTTTAAAATTGGGAGCCTTCCCCTCTCTTCATTTAATGCAGCATGTGTGAGTATTTTATTCTTCAATTCTTGCTGCCTAAAAGTGAGCTCTGCTGGTGTTCCAATCCTATTTGAACCTTCTTTTGGTTCAAAGTTTTGCGCAACATCCATATTTTCTTCAACTTTTGACTGTTCAATGTCCCCAGGTGTTATTAATCTATTTTTCTCCTATTTGGATAATTTGTGGACCTCCAATTTCACAACTTCTCTGTATTTCTTCTAGTTCAACTTTACTAAACACTTTGTTTCTGATAATATATCTTCGCTGATCAGCTAATCGTAATTCAGTTATATTGGAGTTTGGATATTCTTGTTTCCATAACTGATGCATCCTCTTTTGGTAGCCATGTTTTTCAGGTTCTGCTCTTTAATAGCATTTCATGATTGTCCGATTCTCTGGTAGAGTATATTTCTGCCGCTTCTGAGATGGTTCAGCTTCCAGTAACTCTATAGGCCCATGCCCTGGTTACTCAGCAATGGGACCCGTGACCTGTAGCCCATTTATCGACGGATCTCCAGGTTCATCAACACCCATCACGGTCCTTATTAACCCGGGCGACGACCGAGCCAGTATAGGCTTCTTTATATTATATTTCACCATGATTCATGGGTTGTTGGGTGCGCTTAGTTCTGTTCCTCAGTCGAGACCTCTCTGGTAAGGTTGGACCTACTGGAGCAGGTAAGCCCCCCACCACGACAAATAAATAAATCTTTCTGTAGTGATGTCAGTTCTAGAAATCCACTGTTAACTGGACAAGTAACTGACCAAGTTCAAAGGAAGCATTATTTTAGAGAATGATACAAAGGTAATTTTATTTATTAGTTTGCTTATATTCACAGAGGTTTATTTTAATTAAGACCCCAGCACTCTTTTAAAAATATAAAAATTACAGATCAGAAATTTGTAACTCATGTGGGAAAGGGTGTCTTACATCTTCTCATAGATTAAAAAGAAAGAAAATATATGGTTTAAGAAATCTCTCTCTCTCTCTCTCTCTCATGTGTGTGTGTGTGTGTGTGTGTGTGTGTGTGTGTGTGTGTGTTGGAAGAACTAACACAATAGAAGTACTGATGTCTTAAAGCAAAATATTTTGACTTTTGCCTTCTTCTGCTTCTTCAGTTTATCTGATATGAATCAAAGAGAACTATAGCCAACGGGCAGAATATACACCATGCAAAATGTGTATGCTTTTTAGTAACTCTGTCTGAAGTGCTGTTTGCCGCATTAAATATTGTGTATGTTTGCGTATTCCTTCATGTATTCCTTAATGCTTATGGTATCCCTCCATGTACTGAGCATAATTTCACATCAATGACTCTTTATGAGTTGCTGCATCTATTCTCATCTGCTTGGTATATATCAAGTATAATTCCAAGAAACTCAATAGAGCTATTTACAATAGTATTTGAATATCAGACTAAGCGCTGCTTACATACAGCTCTCTATTTCATCCCCTTCTCACATGCTCCAGATGCCTCCCATATGCTTTCTGAGGAGCTAAAATTAAACCAAAAGTGGGGTAGGCTGTAGGGGAGGAGAGAGAGAGAGAAAAAGGAGAATGCCCCTGATAAACACATGCCCTTGTTCATTTCTAATAATTCCAGCAGCTGATGAATTCTATTGCCTAGGGATTTGTCTATGTAAATCTGCCTGTCTAAAGCTTCACAGGATTTTAGAAGAGCAGACCATTGCTTTTGTATTAGCAGGCACAATAGTCACTCGGTCTTGTGACCTTACTCTCTAGAGAATAGGCTTTTAAAAAAATGTAATGGAGGGAAAAAAACCACAAAGCACTGTGGGATATAAATTAGACCCTGGAGGTTGTTAAACCGATCTGAAAGCTTGTAATAACAATACAAAAAAATGCAAATGGGAAAGACATTGGGAATGCAGATTGAATAGAGATGAAGTGTGGATAGTGGTCAAAAAGGAATGAGTTTTCCGAGTGATGTTTTCATTTGTTCAACAAAAAGCCGGAGGTGCCGGGACCTACCAGAGGGTTGCCAGGAATCAAAGCTGTGAGTCAAGGAAGGTCAGAGTAGTTCACTGGTAGATTGCTCAAAGGATTATAGAACAGTAAGGGCACAAAGTCACCTAGATGTTCCTGGTCTGGAACCATATGCAAGGGTTTCTCAGAAGAATCTTTCACTACACGGTCCTTTCCATCAACTTTAACATATATTCAATTGGACTGGAGTCCTTTTTCCTTCTTTTAAATAGGATGTGGAATCAAATGCCTGTTCCTCTCTTTGAATTCTTTTACCCGTTCTCCTCTCCACCTGTCACACACTTTGGATGACAAGAGCTTGAGATTACCATAACTTGTGATTTTCTTTATTTCTTTGCCTGTCTGTTTGTTAGAGTTTTTTTAAAATAGAGTCTGTCTCTTCTTTGAGCAGTAGTTGCTTAACAAGACAGCTTACAGTGATTTAAGGAGTGCAGATACTATAAAACAACACTTTTAATTCATAGCAAACGGATGTGCATTTATATTATTAATGGAAGTGCTCAACAGTGCAGTCATAGATGCTCAAGAAGTACATTCCATTGTTTGTAAAAGTTACCATGGCCATTACCATCCTAGAGTCCCAAGAAAGAATATTTTCTGTTAAGTTCTACCATACTCAGAGGACTAGGCATCTTAGCAAGTGTGCATTTGCTTATAGTCTAAGGCTGCTAACTCACCTGGGTTTGATCCTGGTTTTCTGAAGGTCCGGCTGTTCCTATTTGTCCCGTGATGTGATTGAATATGTGGGACAGGAGTTCCCATGTCCAAAGCTGGTTTTTTTTTATTTTAAAGTGCAGTTCAGCCCCTTTGGCCAGCAGGTGGCGCTAGGATTTTTTTTATAAAAATGGACCACTTGGCTGGGGGAAATTAAAACTTGTAGGACCCGATAGAGCTTCCTGTTACTCTGATGGTGCAGAAAAATGAAAAAAAAAACCAGTGCCGATCGGCCCCAGGAACAGCTGGTCGGTGCTATGAGAAAAAAAGAAAAAGAAACCCGGATCATCTGTGCATGGTCCCACGGCGTCTGCTTCCTTAAAAGGTGGATTATCAAAGTGAGGCAAAAAATTCCCTACCTCTTGGGTAAGTCAAAAAAACCTTGCTTAAAGGGGCATTACCAGGTTTTCTTTTCTTTTTTTTCAAAAAGCCGTGGGGACAGCATTTTTAGACATGGCTTCTATAGTAATTTAAACTGCCTTTAAAGGGACGTGGGACCAAGCCCTAAATCACAGTGACAGGATTTATTTTGGATGGTGATAAATCTGGAGAAGAAGCTGAGGGAAGGGTACATGGTCTTTCTCATTTATTTTAACTGTGCAAAACCTTGGTGAGCGAGTACTGCTCAGAGATTAACACTCCATGAATATCCACCCTTGTCACACACCAGTGGAAAATTAGTTTGCATGCAGTGGTCCTGTCTAATTTGTTGTTTCACTTTTCCACCAGACGTTTACATATTGGCTAAAATCCAGTAATAAGTCACAGTTAGGAATTAACTCACTATATCCTCAGTGATTTAATGGAGTTGCTTTACTTGTAAGTTACTGGTGCAATATAGCCAGCACCACAGAGCCCAACCTGAAGTCTATTGCCAAATTTGACCCTACCCTAAACTATGGTAACACAAGGGGCTCTGACACCCCACCCAACTCTACCACCTCTATCACACATGCATACACACCCCTGTAGAATTTCCCTCTGGAAATATTATATCACTGGTACATGCTTCTTCAGTCCATCATCTAGCATTGCTTATGCATACTTTTTCCTATAAATAAAAATGGAAAGTTTTCGGAAGAGATTCAAATCCATACATTGCTACACACCATGATATCCTTCTTTTCCTAATTTTTCTCTTTTCCTAGTGTTAAAAGAAAAAAACATAGTGAAGAAAAGCAGGGAGAACAGTAGACACAGAGTCTCCATTTCAGCACTTTACAAAAGCCACGTGTTGTCTACCCTTAATTAACTTTCAGTTAATTTGGATAACAAATTAACTGAATTTGTTATCCAAATCAGTTAATTTGCATAACAAATGTCTACAGGTAGAATACCCACAGATATACAGTATATAGTTTTGACTGCTCTTTCCTATGAGAACCCTCTCCAAAACACTTCCACCGTAAAGGTGTAGGCCTTGAGTTTATAAGTGAAATAGATAGAAACCTGCCCTGCTTTCCCCATTCTTCTGGCAATTATCAATGGATGTATCAGCTTTTCAGATAATACTATTTCCCAGAAGTTGCTGGAACCTATATCCCTGTTAATGTCAGTGAAGTGTTTCTACTTTGTCATCTCTAGACATGCCGCTGACAACATCCGATATCTATGAAGACAGTTTTCGTGGCCTCTGAAATATCTGAGAGCAAGATCAGCTTTCTCTTGTTAAGCTTTAATAAGTATTTATTACATTTTGACCAAACCAACTCACTTTGAGAATTATGTAGCCACAAATTCCTTGATGTTGGGAATGCTGATGGAACACCTTCTTTATTAGTGTTCATGATATTCTCTCTCTCTCTCTCTCTCTCTCTCTCTCTCTCTCTCTGTGTGTGTGTGTGTGTGTGTGTGTGTGTGTGTGTGAGAGAGAGAGAGAGAGAGAGAGAGCACAGAAGTATCTCACTGCATCTGATGCAGCTTCAAATGACGAAAAAGATAGCATACTCAATATTGGATAAGAAGGGTTTGAAGTAGAGATGGGCATGAAATAAACTATTTTCATTTCCGTTATTCGTTATTCATGTTGTTACATAACAAAATGAATAACAAACATTGTGATGAAATTGGAACGAACCGAACAGAACCACAAAAATTAGGTTTGTTACGTTTCGTTTTTCTTAATGGCGACGTGCAATGAAATGAGCTGTTTTAAATGTTAAAAAACGCCCTGGACATCCATAAAAATGCAGCAATAATTATTTATACTGTCTGATAATACCTACCGGGGTGGTTGGGGTCCTTAAAACTTTTGTTTTTGTCTTCTCCCATCGCGATGTATTTTTCTTTTCCCTTTAAGGATGACAAAATGGATGTCGCCACTCCAGCCACAACATGGAGGCAAGCCATGTGATGGGATCATGTAAATTCTTGGACAGCTTCAACCAATAGCATGCCCAGGTTGCAAACTGGGCAGGTCTGGCAGCCACAGAGGGCATAAAAAGCTCTGGCAGCCCCCGTCCTCCTTGCAGTCTCCGGTGGGAGTTAGGGTGGGATTGCTGTCTCTGCAACTCGTTATTTTCACTTTAGGCCAGCCAGGCAGGTGTGTGTCTCTGTGTTCCTGCCAGCTGCAGCCTGTCTCTTAGGGGAGAGAAAGAAGAGATTTATCTCTAGCTTCAGTCCTGCAGCCACTCTGTGTGCATCGGTGCGTACCTCTTGGTGAGTAACCTCCCCTGCCCCACAGTGCAGTCACTCTGTGGCTGCCTTGCACCCTGGGCAAAACCCGCTGCTGCCTTTGTAGCTTCCCTGCGTACCTAGTCTATACTGTGTCTCTGCCAGCATCAAGTTTTTTCAGTGTTTTCCCTCTGGTCTGGGGCATTGGGGGCCGCCCGTGCACGGAAATGCTTTAAAAATTGTGCAAAAAGTGGGTGAAATTGAAAAATGAGTAAACGAAAATGATTTTTTTAAAAAAAACTCACAAAAAATGAAAACAAACCAAAATGGACCCCTCAACGAAAAATGAAAAACCAAAATGCCATTTTTTCAATTCATGCCCATCTCTAGTTTGAAGTGAAAGGACTGATAAATGTATGCAGGCTTCCTCTGTCACTTAAAATGCTACTTGCATGGATTTCTAAACAACCACTCTATGTGCATAGAGAAGATTTCCTACTGCAGACTAAACCCATCCCAGTGGAGAAGATGACAGGGACATAGGGACATGACAGAGAGGTTGGCACCAGCAAATCTTTCACTTCTCTAGGTCTAATGGGTGAAGGATAGAACCTCTGAAGAGGGTTACTGTGATGGTTTTAGAGTTACCTAGAAAGTGTTGTGGCATTTTCCCATCACCTATTCTCTAACATGGGTAAGATAGTAGAGCTAGAAACATTTGGAGATCTAACATGCCCACCCTCCCACTACACCAGGCTTAAGGGAAAGCTGGGTCAATCATTCTGCTAGTTTTGTGGTGCAGAATGTGACTCAGCAGAGCATCCAAACACATAGATCACATCAGATTTTGGGAGCTATGCAGAGACTAGCCTTGGCAATGATGTAACACAGGGTTTGCCATGGGGGTAACTCACTCCAGGTGCAATATTATAGGGCATGTGGTCCACCCTCCTTTTCTCCCTCTTGCCCACCATGGGCAGCAGCAGGTGACACCTGTACATGCCCTGCCAGCCTGCTTCCTCCCATCCATCAATTCCTCACTGGTTCAATAATAGCTCAGGAGCCCATCACCAAGGGGGACAGCCTGAGGGCAGCAGGGGCAGGAGAGGCCCTGGGACTTCAGCCGCAATGGCTGTCCAAAGCACTGATCACACCAGGACTGCTCTATATCAGTGAGTGGTGCCCGGTCTGCAACCGGTGCCTGGAGCCAAGCCGGCTGCCATTTACACTGCATATGCCTGTTGGCTTTGGAAGCAGCTGACTGGCATGCGAAGTGGGGAGAGGTCTGGGGGTCGCAACTCCAGAGGTTGGCCTGCAGAGCTGCCCTTGGATGCCATGTGAGGGGACATAAGGGGTGAGAATTTGCAGCTGTTTCATGCTTCACCACCTTATCTACCCTTCACCCATCATCCTCCAGAGCCTCCAGCACAGGAACTGGTGGGGCACTGGTAGGAAGCCATACACCTTGGTGTTTCACACCCACACACACCCATTTACCCTGTCCAGGTGCTGCTGATAATAATGATATATAATAATGCAATAACTGTTTGCCTTAAACCAGGAAGGTGAGCTTGCTAAGCCTACCTCCTTCATGATCAGGTCCTTTGGCCTGCATATCCAGAGGGAATCCTTCTGTAGGCAATAGGTTCTGAATATATTGATGGCAGTTCTCTATGTGATTTTTGAATGCTGATTGTCAAGCATTCCAAATTGCAGGGAGATCCCCTCCCACATACAAGAGGTTCCCCCCCCCTTTAGAAAACACACAGAAAGGAAAGCAAGTCTGGCATTCTCCCATTCTTCTGACTTGACCCTACACCAGTGATGGGGAACCATTTAGAGACCGAGTTCCCCAACCGCCATTCAAAACCCACTATTTTTTTGCAAAGTGTCAATGCAGCAATTTAACCTGAATATAGGTGGCTGTGAAGGGGCGATGTTGGGTGCCCACAGAAAGGGCTCCAAGTGTCACCTTTGGCACCCATGCCAGAGGTTCGCCAACACTGCCCTACACCATTCCTGAAAACCCAGGTAGGGCATTATTCTCCATCATAATGGTAGCATGGAATGTAAGAAATTAATTAATAATCAAATTATTAATTTCTAGATAAAGCTCTACTTATCATATTCAAACAGTATAATGGAAGGGTTTCTTTTTCTTTTAAAAAATTCTTATAACAATCTTTGCAGATGTTTATCTTGCCTTACTAGTCATCAGTGTAAATATATGTCCTGCGCCTCATCCCTACTTTATCTTCCATGATTTATGATGTTATTGCAACAGCAATATTAGAGCTTTAAATACCAAAACAATATTTTGGAAGAAAATGGACACTAATCGTGGTTTGAAAAGGTTGCAAGCAATGATTCATGTGACTCCTTGAAAACAGCAATTTGTATCTCAAACATTTACATTCAGAATCCATGTCTCATTAATTGTCAACGTTACGCTTGGTAACATTAGTAAACGGCAATTTGAAGGATTGGCATTGAGGGGGGAAATATATCACAAACTGGTCAGAATGAACATGTAGTAGGATCGTTGAAATGATTTTTCTTTTAGCACACAGTTCATTATTTGTCTAATAAGGTGACAAAGAGTGCTGTGTCCACCCTTCAGCATTGTGAAGTGTGTTTAAGCCCATTAAAATAAAGGATACTTAATTATGTATTGAATTATACCCAGTTCATTTTTCATCTCTTTCTTAAAATGATGAATGGGGGAGTGGGATCCTAGTAAGAGAAAACCAGTCAATAATGTGGGATTTGTGTTAATCTGTTTTATTAAAACTCCTTTCTCTACTCATTTGAACTCAATTTCAGTTGTATGCTGATCTGTATAGAAACAAATATTGTGCACTTTTTATGAGGTTCAAACCTTTTATATAAGAACCCAGTTTTGAAAGAACTGATACTTGGCAACTTTATGGCAGAAATGTCTAAGCTCAGCTAGAAAAACACCTGTCTAATTTGTTTTTGTGATGAACAGCCTAGCAAAGCCAGGACTTGTGGGGTGGTAGCATTGGAACTAGACATGGGCACGACCAGAAAAAATGACGTTTCGAGTTTTCGTTTGTCAGAACGGGTCCATTTCGGGTCGTTTCCATTTGTTGTGAAATTTTTCAAAATTTTGTCATTTCATCGTTTTGTTTGTCATTTGTCATTTCCACCGCGATTTAGCACGATTTGACTTCCCAGAGAATAGGGGCGTCCCACAATCAGGGCCAGCACTAGGTGTTTTTGCGCCCTAGGTGGCGGGCGGGGTGGGGTGGCGGGTAGCAGTGGCAGGCGGCGACAGTGGCAGGGGGGAGGTGTGGGTGGGCGGCAGCGCGGGCAGGCGGGCGAGTGGGCAGTTAGGATATCACTTAGGATAGAGGTTCTGTTCTTGGCTTGCACCCCAAATGTGTGTGTGTGCAAGCAAATTGAAGTTGGGAAAATAGAAAATAAATGGTAGTATATAATATATTTTTAAAATAAATCCACACCTCCCACTCCCAGTCGAACCTCCCCCTTTATCCAATATCAGAAAAAAATCCGCACAAACTGCCAGAGAAGAAATAAAGAATAAACTGCTATTCCCTTCAGCAGACAAAGCTGAGAGGGAATCAAAGAAATTATTTTCTAAATTCAATTCCTTCCCTGCCTGCCTAACTTAAATCCTAAAGCCTCCAGCCTTCCTCCTCAATCTTGATCAGATCACACCAGCACCAGCAGCCAGCCCTCCTCCCTCAACCACATCCATACACCCGACTGCGATTTCTGGAAGGTGCCTCGGCTTTTAATGCCCTCTGAGACATCCAGAAGTGTCAGTCAAAAACCTGGCAATGCCATTGGTGGAATGGTTCAAAAAAATTGCATGGTCCCATCCCATGCCCAGCCCAAATGGGCAGGTCTAAAAAAATAAAAAATAAAATAAAATAAAATAAAATCAATACAACGTTTTATTGCTATAAAAAAACCACTGCTGCTACTTATTTAAATTCAGGCATTTAAAATAAATAAATTTCACATGTTTCTGTGGTGATTTGGTGTGTTTTTTGACCACAATTTCAAAAGAAAAATTGTGGTCTCCCTTTTGGATCCCCCCCCACCGCATGGCATGGCGAGACGACGAGGATGACCCCCCCAGCCTGGTGCAAGCAGCCCAGGACAGGAGAAGAGGGGGGAAGGCCGGGGACCCCCAGAAACCACCCCTCTGGTAGGTGGCAAAGCCTCAGGCAGGCATATTTTTGCCTGCTTTTTTGGCCAGGAGTCAGAGTTTTTTAAAAAAAACTTTTAAAAACTTTTTCTGTGCTTCGCATTGTGCGATCACCGCGATGCCACAAACAAAAATGAAAAACCCGACCAAATTTTTCTTTTTTCAGTTCGAGTTCGAGTTCAGACGGCTTAATTATTGTAACCGTTTCCGTTACATAATGGAAACGAAAAACGGAAACGGAAACGGAAATTTCGCCAAGTCGTGCCCATGTCTAATTGGAACTGTTAGATTTGTTCAAATTATAGCATTATATGTGACCCTCATCAGGTTTCTTGGGGTACATTTGGGGGACTTGGGTAAATTTCATCTGGAGAAGTAAAAATAAGTGAGGTGATATGTCATCTTCAGAATTCTGAAGAGCTAGTCACAAAGAAGTTGAAACAGCCTCATTTCTTGCTACCTTGGGGGGTTAATCCCCTAGCAGTTGATTTAAATTTCAAGGAAGGAAATGTTCACTAAACATTAAAACCTTTGACTAAATTTTGACAGTCAGGATTTTCCTTCGTTGTCGGTTTTCAAAATGAAGTTTTGTTTCAGACAAACACAGGGCTGAAATTAGAATGGAACAGCTAAGTCTTTGCCCCAGGCCACTAAATATAGGAAATGCACCTCTTCCCTCACACTTCCAAGACTGACCAACCTATTGCAATAAGAAATAATGGGGTCTCCTTTTGCCCCCCCCCCCAATTGCCTTTGACTTCCCACAAGTCTTTCTGGAAGGTAAAGGAGACTTCTAAATAAGATGTGATGTGCTGCATGATACAGTTGGGGAGATTTGCCTTTTTGAACTTCTAATATTCTAATTTGCATGAACAGCCACCACAGATACAGGAGGTCACCATTTAGATGTGGAGGGCAGGGAAGGGAAAAAAAAACCCAGCTCAAACAATTTGGCTAAGATTGATTTGAAAGCTATCAGATTCAACTGTGGATCCAGAAACCAAGAAGAGATTTAGAAATGCAAACATTTGTGCCTCCATTTGAGTATCATAGGAAGCATATCTGGAGTCAAATGGACAACTGAGAAGAGGAGGAGGAGGAGGAGGAGGAGGAGGAGGAGGAGGAGGAGGAGGAGAAGAAGAAGAAGAAGAAGAAGAAGAAGAAGAAGAAGAAGAAGAAG
>JAHTLZ010000007.1:12577807-12599391 GCA_023846285.1 Phrynocephalus versicolor | reverse complement strand
CAAGTATATCTCACTCATTGCATCCCATCATAAGACGTTCTCTAGGACCATAGTTCTACTTCAAATTTTCTCCTTTGTGTCTCTCTGTTCTTTTAGGTAAGGGAGATAAGCAAGCAGGTAAGGATAATGGAAGAATTTAATTTTTAAGATTTCTGATGCCAAGTTAATCTGCAAGTCTCTAAATCCATCCTCAGAAAATACTTCATCTCAAATTTATTTGACTATTGCAGATGAGCAATAGAAATAGAGAAAAAATATTTAGAATGCAGTTGTATAACCACTACTGAGGTAGGATGGATGGGTCACTGTAGTCTCCTAAGGTAGTGTTTGAATGCAGAATCCACAGCAGTCTATCCCTAAAAGGAGAGCATTCCCCATGTGGCTACTTCAAAAGTTGCAATCATGTTCCTGAGTTTCAGATGCTTCCCATGATTAGCTTTAGGGTTTCTTATAGAGAAAAAACTGGCTAGGAGAGAAAATATGTTAGCAAAGCTGTGGCTCTTTGCCACCAGGGTGGACATACAGTAAAATGCTCCATGCCAAGAAGACAATATTTTTACTCTGCTTGCCAACAGGTTGTTCATTGTGGCAGACTGGAATCCTTAGTGGTTTCAGGAAAAACAAGAGGTATAAATTTAACTTTAACACAAAGACTAAATTATATGGATAACGCTTCATTGTGATTCTAATAGGGTCGGGAAATCCCCTGAATTCATTCAATGCAAGTTTTTTATTCTGAGATATTTTGTCTCTCTGTGTTGAATCTACTTTTTTAAAAAAAAACTACAGATTAACACAAGGATGGGATGGGATGGATTTATGAAAGAACACATGTGGAAGTGATGTTGACCAGAAACAGTTTTCTTTGTCCCCTGTACATGGGAGAGAGATTGTTCTTGCTACATTGTCCAGAAACAGAAACACATAAGAACACCTGTTGCTTTTCTAAGAAAACCTTATATAAAGTAAGTGTGTTGAAAGGTATTTATTTATTTATTTATTTATTATTGAATTTATACCCCGCCCATCTTCCCAAGGGAACTCTGGGTGGCTACAGGCTGAGAATTCAACAGCAGTCATAAATACAAACACAAAAAGACACACGGACAATTTATCAAAAGATAAAAGATAAAAACATATGGCACCCTTGTAAAATCTCATCTCTCACAAGAGATCTAGCAGTGGAAGTAACTACAATAGATGGCGGAAAAACAGACCAACAAGAGGGGAAAAAAACCAAAAAGAAATACACAATTAAACTAGGTCACCGAAGGCTTCGCGGGATAAGATGGTCTTCACCGCTCTGCGAAAGGCCTTGCCCATATTCTGCTGTTTGGCTGCTGTTTTAAACTGCAGGTTTTTTGTTTTTTATTCTAGGTTTTGCCATCTTTCTACTGCATTGACATTTTTGTAATACTATCTGCCCAAGTAACTCTATGCCTTGTGTTACACTGTGTAAAAAGTACTATAATTGATTTTACTATCAATTTGTAAAAAGGATCGTATTTAAGGAATCTACATGATGCAGTATTTGATTCTTTTTTTCCCTCCTGAACTATTTTATGCTTGCTGCTCATTAAAATGGGAAGATTAACATGTCTTTGAAAATGCAATAGCAGACCCGTGGGGGAAGGGGAAGTATGTACCCTAATGTTTCAACCTTGGACAGTTCACATCTGGTCATCCAGCTTCCTCAATTGTTTTAACAGCCTACAGTATTTCATCTTGTTAGTTGAGTCACACAGTGTAGCCCAGATGCTGACCTTGACAGGTGGAAGAAGTTTAGCATAACTAATATACTCAAGGTTTTTGTAGCAAAAGACATCTGGTTTTCTAGAGTATGCTCTGCTTAACAGCCTTCAGAACTGATTTGCCCTTGAAAATGTATTTCACTTTTGCTTGCCTTCTCTGATTGTATAATAGGAAAGTACTGTATCCTGAAAAGTGAACTCAGCCTTTCCCATGATTATGTGCTGTCCTATGTAACATATTTTATGTTCCTCCTAGTTCAACAGTGGATTGCAGCAAGCAATGCAGAAAGCAGTCCACGGTGAATATAGTTGTGATGGGTCTGTGAAGATTCTCAGTCATCCAGGTGAGTTTATCTGGAAGTTGAGTCATGGCTACTGGACTTCTTTTTTGAGAGAGAGAAACGTTTCGCTGCTCATCCCAACAGACTGATGGAACTGTTTAGATCAGCAGCAAAACGTTTCTGTCTCTCTAAAAAGAAGTCCAGTAGCCATGACTCAACTTCCAGATAGTTGTGATAGATTGCAGATAGCTCAGTGGTTAATTATCTGGCTGAAAATCAAAAAGTTGGGAAGTTCAGTTCCCCACTGTTCCTACTGTGATATGAGCCCGCCTGTGTGGCCTTGGGCAAGCTGCTCAGTCCCAGAGGGCCCCTCCCAGAAGAGAAGAATGGGGAATCACTTATGTGTATTCTCTACCTGAAGGGGTTCCCATAAGTCAGAATCAACTTGTTGACATCATAGATCTTGGGGGGTAAACAGCTTATTGTCAAGGGACATTATGGTAAAAGAGGAAAGCAATTTTATTTTAATAATAATAATAATAATAATAATAATAATAATAATAATAATAATAATAATAATAATAATAATAATAATAATAATAATAATAATAATAATAAATAATTGGAGAGGGAAAAAGTGTGGATCATTGATGTTGCTATACCAGGAGATGGTAGAGTCACTGAGAAACAACTTGAAAAAATTACCCGCTATCAGGATCTCAAAATTGAACTTCAGAGACTCTGGCATAAACCAGTACAAGTGGTCCCAGTGGTAATTGGCACACTGGGTGCGGTGCCCAAAGAGCTAAGCAAGTATTTAGAAGAAATTGGAGTGGACAAAGTCACCATCAGTCAGATGCAGAAAGCCACCTTACTGGGATCTGCTCACATAATTCGCCGATACATCACTGAGTCCTAAACACTTGGGAAGCATTCGACTAGTGATTGGTAATATAAAATCCAGCGTAGATAGCTGTGAGGTTAAATAATAATAATAATAATAATAATAATAATAATAATAATAATAATAATAATAATAATAATAATAATAATAATAATAATAATAATAATAATAATAATAAATTGCTGTTCAGTCTTACTGAGCTCTATAAGGTTTCCTTCCAGGTGTATCAAATCACAACTAGATTAAGGGCCATTGTTATCTAGTTAAATCAACACATGACAAGGGGAACATGCTAGCTAGCTCCGTCTTCTTCCATCATTGCTTGTCCTGTGCGGAGAGTTATGGGCCAAAGAGAAGCAGCTATACATTGACTGACACTACTTGTTCATCCAGCCCAACATTAACTGTAATTAGTAGCAGGTCTCTGAAGGTTCCATGCCCTTTACTTGTAGGCGCTGAAAACTGAACTGGAGAACTTCAGCAGCCAAAGTAAGTTCTCTCCAAGGAAATTGCCCTGATTCTGACACACATGTGAACAGAAACTCCAGAAAAGCTTGCTCCCCACTGAATTGTGAACAGCAGGCCATCTGTGGCCTTGGGGTTGGTCACTTAACACAAGATGGTTGGGACTTTGGTCCACAGCCCAGGACATTTAAAGGGCACAAATATTCATTGCTGTAATACTGAGAGCCCACCCAATGATATCACCTGACAGAAAGAAGACCATAGATCTGACTTTTCTAGCCATTGATCCCAGGACAGGAGGCAACACAAACTGAAAATACAGCCACTGCATTTTCAGAGCTAGGTGTTTCCCCACTTTCATCCATCCTTTCCCTGCATTTACCAAGATCCCAGGAACCAAGCTCAATCAGTAAAACTGGAGGTGACCAAATAAATGAAGACACCATTCCTTCTCACCGTGAAACCACCTTGTTAACAGCTAGGTTGAGCTGGAGGGAGGGATGCTGTTTGGTGGTTTCTGCACCCTTAGAGGAGTTTGCATTGACATATGAGTCACTTTAAATTTGTTTCAGTTTTAAGACTGAGTTTAAACTGCACTGGAAATAACACCCAGTTCTTTGTAACAGCAGACAGGCAGCATCCTTCAACACTTTTAAACTGTTGGATGAATAAATGTGTTGTGATTGCATGGTAGGAGGAGCAGCAAGAAAGCGTGAATGCATACAAAATCCTTGCATTTGGGTGCCAAGCTGGGGGGCAGTCTGTTCACCATTGCTTATATCAACACTTGACATTGAAAAGTAATATACTGTAAGAGAACGGTGGGTGTATCTGCAGGTGTTTGTGATATCTTAGCACAGTAGCCTCCATTCGGAATGTTTGATGCCAGACTTTGTTGTGGTGAAACAAACAAATGCAGTGTATTTTCAGTGACTAGCCTTCACTGTTGCCTTTCCTTCTGATGTCTGCCCACTTTCATTCTGAACAAGTCTACTCTATATATTGGTTTTCCTCTCCCTCTTTCTCTTGCACTTGTCTTTATCTATACTTCCATACAATCTTTTTCTCCCTCCCATGCTGCTAGTTCAGTTCTTCTCCATCAAGTCCTCCCTATGGTTCAAATCTCTTTCCTGAACCTTCTGCAATCTTCACCTCATTACTTTCAGTACACTCACTAGCCTGTCCCCAATTACATTTACTGAACTAGCCTCTAGACCTCACTCCTGTCTTGGCCATCTGTTGAAGATTGTTTCAGCTTTAGATTACTTGCCAAGAAAGGACAATTGACTTGTGGTCACTCTAATCTCAAATAATTGGTCTTTTTTTTTTTTTTTTGGACCAGGAATGGAGAACCTGTGTCATTTCTGATGTTTCTGGATTCCTAACATTCTGACTTTTGCTGGGTCAGACAGAGAAGGAGTCTAGCCATACTGGGACAAAAACAGAATTCAGGTTCTCTTCCTTTGTTTTTAGCAGTTATTAGGGATGGGCATTTCGTTTCAGAAGCAGTAGGTTACAATATAAATCACACGAGCCCGGGTGGTCCTTGGAACCATCTGATACACGCAGATCCAGTTGCTTTACCTTTCTCTGTCTTGCACAGGGTTAAAATCCAACGAGGCAGCACGCTGCAACATCAACTTTGGCCAATCATAGGGATGCGGGATGATGCCTGTCCCTGCACAGATCCTGATTGGCCAGCATCACAGATCTAGCACAAATGATGTCACAGCATGCTTGCTTGCATGGTTCATTTTGTAACCTACTGGTTCCAAAACAAAATGCCTATCCCTAGTTATATCAATATCTACAGCTTATCAAATATTACCAGTTCTATATGAGTACCAACCAATAGTCTTGGTTCAAGCTGATAGATATTCAGCCATGCAAATATGAGAGGATAAAACTAGCACTACTATTCTATAGGTCTAAAAGAACATAGCATTTCTACGTCTTCGTCTCAAAAAGTTAATACTCAACAAAAGCGCTTATTAAATTATGTGTTTATATTCAATATTTTTTTTCAGATTCTGTCCATTTCCTGCTTAAACCATTGGTAAATGCTGACCTTGTCAGTTTATGCCATATTGTATTCTCACTATGCTTAGTGTATGAAAATGTCTTCCTGAACTGCCTATTGCCTAATCCTTCCTTCTGCAGCTTCCGCGCTGACATCTTGCTTCTGAATTAGTTATTATCATTTAGGCTGACCTTTTCAATCTCCACGTCCTTCCTTCCTGTAACACAGAAAGCTGGAATTGCATGCTACAGCTGTGATTTTTTTGTCCTACAAGCACCTTAAGGTTTAATGATAGCCATTCTGCTTATTTATTCCAATATTTCATGACATGTTAGAGTTGGGATTTGCTCTTTTTGATTTTACTGTCTTTTTCTTTTTCTTTTTCTTTTGCTGGTTCCTTTAAAATTGCTACAAAAGCTAATTACTTTTTCAGCAACATTGTAAGGGGAGATAGAAGCAGAATGCCAAGTGCTAAATATTACTTAAGTGTTCATTTAAACGCTCCCCATTATTTGATTATTGAGGATACTAGGAAGTAATTTCTAGCTCACTGTAGTTTCCCATAAACATTAATGTATTCCCTCTGGTTTATGTACTATAACTCATGCTTTGAATAATACGCCATTTTATTCTTTTAATAGCTGTATACCAGGCAGAAATTCACCAGGTACAGTCATTCCAAAGCATTTTTTTCATTTGTTTAATGTTTTACCCTACAAGAACACATTTTTACCCTACCTTTCTCCATAAAGGGACACAAGGCAACTTACATCATTAAAATACAACATTGAAAAGCAAAAAGGTATACAAATATATTAAAATAATTAAATAAGTATTGTATTTAAAATGGTAAATAAAATGAATATTAAAACATATTTAGGAGCAAGAGAAAGCAACAACTCATTTTTTAAGATAAGGATATCTTATCTTAAAGATAAGCCAACCATCACAGGCTATATCTCTGTATCCTTCTCTGCCTTTTGACTGAGCAGGAACACCTCTGATTTATCCGCTTTAAAAATGAGCATGAAACGAACCACAAATTAAAAATACCCACAAACTGGGGTAGTCTGTTGTTCTTTTCCTGGATGGTTCGGGGAATTATGCTTTTGCAAAGCCAAATGGAATGCTGAACTGATCTGTATTTCATATATTGAATACATGTATAACTTGATAGTTTCGGCTATGTCATGAGCCTCCCACACAACCTGAGGTGGCATACATCCAATGTGAGTTTTAAATGTGAATGGTCCTATATTATTCCCACATGCAAAAAGTGTTTCCCACAGAGGGAAAGAGGTAATTATTGGACACTTGTAATTTCTCAATTGTTTGTGCAAATGCATTGAGAAATCAAATGGATCTATAGTAATTTTTAAAGGTTTAAGGATTGGTGCTCAGTGATCACTATGAAATGTAAACTTTTCCCGTGAGATGATTCAAAAAAGACACTGAAGTATGCTAGCAAGAACTTTACATTTATTTGAAGTGTGAGTAAATTCACAATAAAAGAACCTACGAAAAACACATTTAAAATAGAAAGCAGTAACATTTCTGCACGCCAGTCAAAAAAGCCTGTAAACCATTTGTACACCTTCCTTAATTCATCATAGGAATGAGATTTACAGCATGATACATGCTTCTGACATGTGATTTAACTAAGGGACAAACAAAAAAAGGTGATTCATCATGATTTGTGATTCAACAGAGCTGATGGACTGATGAATCAACAAACTTATGAATTTCCATTGATGAATCAATTCACCTCCCCTTTAAAATCTCCCCAATTCATCTCCCCCGCCCCATGCATCTTTAGGCTGCAAATTGGCAGGGATCCTTCCAATACTCTCTATAAGCCTGCAAGTTTGATGAAGACTGGAGTTCAGATGTATGTAACCCCAAAGAGGGGCTCTTCAGGAAAGTGTCCTCAGAAACCTAGAGACACCAAACCTGTACAGAAGCTTCTCCCAAATCTCCTCTACAATCTCTCTAAGGCTGCTTTTAAACGACCCCTAAAATCCTAGGCAAATGGCTCCCAGACGCGGAGCTTGACATTGTTTTCCCACCAGCTGTGAACTTTAAAAAAAATTAAGTACAACCACACCCACCTAAGTGCGCCCCAACGCATTTTCCAAGTACCTGGTCTCCGGAGGTAAATTCTGGTGCAGACTATAAAGCTGTGGATGCTGGTCTCTCCTTGCCTTTTGTTGCCCTCCCGCCCCTTTAACAGCCTGGAATGCCTAGAGGCTGCTCCAATGGCAGATGGAGGTGAGCGGAGGTGAGCCTGCATTCTTTTCTCCCTTTTTTTTCTCCCTCCCCTCACGCAGACAGGAGCAATGGAGTGCGGAAGGGTGGGAACACAAAAGCAGAACAAACCCCCACGATCTCTGGTCTGAATTAAAGTTGCCAGCAGATTTAAGAGGTCGTGTAAAAGTGCCCTAAGTCTGGTGAAGATTGGGTTTCAAACATCTGAGTTAGAGTGGATCCTTCTAGGAATGTGCTCTTTAGCAGCTGGCTGGTGGAAACCCAATCTTCATCACACCTGGAGGGGCTGTGGAGGAGATTCAGAGGAAGCTTCTCTGCAAGTGCAGGATCTCAAGGTGCCTGGGAAGAACTTTCCTGGGGATCAGCTATTTGGGGTACGAGACTCAGGTATTTGGTATCTCTAGGTGCCTTGGGGCCCTTTTTATAACCCAACCAATTAATGAAACAAAAATGTCTGAAATCCATCAATTCACATTCACAGGGGAAAGCCTGTGAATTGATAAATGATTTTATGATTTTTTAACATGAATTGATGAATTTTTAACATGAATTGATGAATTCTTACTTACTGACCAAATTTGTCAGAAAATGTGATTTATTTTTAAATTCAGCCCCCTTTCTAGACTTCACTGTAGAGCCAACTGTAGAGGTTTGCTGTACATCTGGTTTCTGATTGAAACAATCCACCTGGTTTACTCTTACATAATCATTTGCAAATATTGACACAATTTTCACTCATTAATGAGGTCGCCATTGTTAATGAGTGGCAATTTGCCACCAATTTCAGTTTACCTTATTAAGCACCAAAAAGATTCCAACCAGTGTTTTCTTCTTTCTGGAATTTAACACTTGGAAGTATTATGTTCTTTAAAACCAAGGATATAAGGGATGTATAAGTTACATTATCTCTATCCTTGTAATATGATCGCTTCCAGATATGGGTATTTGGGTATTGTTTTGTTCCACTTTTTCCACATTATGATGACTGTCATACTCAGGATGAAAGGCAGTGAGAAACCTGAAAAGATATAGAAAATGGAATGTGTTCTTCTAATTCTGAAAAAAACAAAAACCAAAACAGAGTTGGAATCGCTGCTATGCCTGATGATGGTGGTGGTGGTGGTAATGAAGAGTAAACCAATGGTAGTTGTGATTAGGGCCAGCATTTTGAATGCCTTTATGGAGGCAGGTATAACATGCACATCTCTGCATTGAAAATAACATAACCTGTTAGGTTTGTTTGTCAGAAATTGATTGTTATTGAACAACTCATTAAAATAAGTAAATTTCACAACAAAACTGAAATGCATATACATTTGGCAGTTTTAAATTGAATTATAGTGTGATTCACTGTATTTTCTTACATCTTGAGGCCACTGTTTCTCCTTCAAAACCAGAAAGGGAGGGGGTTGAGTGGCGGGTGGGTGGCGGCATGGGTGGGGGGGGCGGGGGATGGCAACGGGCATGGGGGGCGGCGATGGGTGCGGGGGGCGGCAGGCGGATGGCAGCGGGCGGCGGGGGATGGGCGGTGATGGCCAGCAGCAGTGGGGGCAGTGGGGGGGGAAGCAGGCTGGCCAGTGCCCTCTCTCCATTTTGGCGCCCTAGACAGCTGCCTAGTTTGCCTTAATGGTCATGCCCCCGCCCCTGCTTATACTTGTTCAATCCATGCACAGTTTAAAATACCTTTAACAGGATCTTCCAAGTGGAGTGGTTCTCTTTCAGTCTGTTTAGAATTTCAACCATTTCTTTTGTGATAACATTCTGTTATTATATTTTGGGATACTTAGGGAGGATTCCACAGTCTGAATGTCTGCTGAATGTGACACCCCTCCTATTATGTTTTCATATTTTCATCAAGGACTTTTTCACCTTTGAACACAGTTGCCTCTGGGTAATGAAAGACTATCATCAACACAATTTTCCTGGCAGCTAAGATAAGGAACCTGGAGAAGTGTTAACATGATGGATACACAGTACATGAGATAATGCCAATGATTAGGTTTTGCTTTGGGAGATAAACACTACTCTGTATTCAGACATGATCTGAACTCTGACCTTAGCAAGAGGCTTTTGATAACTGGCAAGACAGAAATAATCAGCGTTGGAAATTATATGCGGTTTTTTTTTAATGTATACTATTCATACTGAAGCGGATACTGTATGTAATAGCCAAAATGATGGTCTAACAAGGTTTTCTGTTTAAATAGAAATATCTTCATTTTAACAACTTGTTTTTCATGTCTGATGTAAAACAATGCTGGAAAATGCAGTTAAACAACTATTTATGTTTTCACATTCATATTAAAAACAAAGAACTGGGTTCTCCATTCAGCATCCACCACACAAACTGACATAATTGTCCATCTAAAACTAGTGTTTAAATTTTACCTAGGCCTGAATCTTTAAAATTCTATTGTATTAGCTTTGAATTATGGTTGACATTTTAAAATGTGTATCTCCACCAGATACATTTACCCCGCCCCATAAGCATAAAGGAGAACATAGAAGAAGCCTCCCCAAAGAGTGGAAAAGCATTGTGAGTATACTTGGACATCCATTTCTTCTTGGCAATGATGTGTAACCAGGAAATCCTTCACTCAATCCTTCACTTCTAAGTAGGAATAGGATTGCTCTAACAGTTATTAAACAGTACACAGAAATACTAGGAATAATAATAGGGGAGACCACTAAACTTTTAGGATCTTTAGATTTATTTCCAAAATGTCAGGATAAGAAGCTTCTTTGCTTAAACATTTCAACAATAAGTTACAAAATATCTCTCGATATTTTAGCACCACAATGTGCAATTTATAGACAATAAAAATAATTCTATGTAAGCATTCAAGTAGGCAAATATTTAAAATTTTAATCTGCTGTAACACTTCTTATCCATCTCACTATTTATCAGGAAAAGAGAAAAGAGCCTTCAGTCTTTAGAGTTAAAAATCAGCCTAAAATCAATAGTGGTACCTTTTATAAAGGAATTAATCTGTTCCAAATGAAATTATGTTAAGCAAATTTTCCTTTATACACATTTTGCATTGAAATGCATTGAAGACAGAGTAATCCGTAATCACGACCATTTTTATGTTGTACAGATCTGCCCCATAGGCTATTCTGTTAAGTAAATTTTCCCTATTTCTGGAATTTTATATGGTTTAAAGATTTGTATGATAAATAAAACAGCTGAAGAAATGAGATGAAATTGAAAGTCTTTCTGACCAACTCTTTGATTTTATTGTTTTACACATTTATCCAATTCATGGAGGACTAATCAGGAACTGGAGAAATGTGTGAAATATGAAATTATACCTGGAGTCACTAGAAGCACCTTGAATTGAAAAAAATGGGGCTTGTTTTATTTGATTCTGAAAAATAGGCAGCTATAGCATAAACTGGAATGTGAGAACTTGGGATATCTAAAATATAACATCTTTACTAGAGGTGGGCATGAAACAGAAAACCGATGGTTCAGTTCATTCTGTTTTGGGCCCACCCTTGGTTCTGTTCTGTTCAGCTTCATACAATTTTTTTTTTAAAAAAAAAATCATTTGAACTCGAACCAAGCCAAATTGGTTTGACTTACCGGCGGTGGCAGCAGCAGCAGCAGCGGCAATCCTGATGGCTCCAGCAAGGCAGGGGCTTTTTGAGGTGCTGAGAGGTGCTGGCTTGGGCCCAGTGCCTACAAGCTGCTGGGAGAGTGCTCCCACAGCTGGCCGCCACCAGAGTCGCTGACAAGCTGGCCAGGAGAGTGCTCCCACAGCCATGGTGATAGCTGGGCGCTGCTGGAGGCACCAACAAGCCAGCCAGGAGAGCGCTTTTGCAGCTGGCTTGTCAGTGGCTCTGGCAGCAGTGGGCCCCACGAGGGCTCCCCGCGGGAGTGGGGGTGCCCTCCCACCTGGCCTGTCTTTTGCTCCTTCCCCCCTCCCGGAGCCAGCACCCAGTAGCCAATCAGTGCTAGCTTCGGGAGCTGGAAAAAAGTTTAAAGAGTGCACTCTCCTCCCCACCAGGGTGGCGGGGAAGAGCAGGCTCTTTAAACTCTTTTCCAACCTCCCAGAGCCAGCGCCAAGAAGCCGCTTGGTGCTAGCGTCGGGAGGCTGGAAAAAAGTTTAAAGAACGTGCTCTCCCCACCACCACATGGGGTGGAAGGAAGAGCGAGATCTTTAAACGCTTTTCCAGCCTCCAGGAGCCAGCGCCCAGCAGCTGCTTGGTGCTAGCTTCGAGAGGCTGGAAAAAGTTTGTAGAGTATGCTCCCCCCCCCACTTTCCCTCCTCTTGAGCCAGCAGCCAGTAGTCACTCGGTGCTAGCTTCAGGAGGGGGAAAGATTTAAAAAGCCCTCTCTCTCTTCCCACCTGATGGGGTGGGGGGAAAGCAGGCTTTTTAAATCTCCCCCCAGCCTGCACCCATCAACTGTTTGGCACTGGCTTCAGGCCGGCACCAATCAGCTGCTAGGTGATTGCTTCCCCTGCTGGGGGTGGAAGGAAATGCTAATGCATTCCTATGGGAAAACGAAAAATGAAGTGGAACAAAGCAGAAATTTCCACTCCATTTTGTTTCATTTTTCTGTGATGGTCAGTTCATTATTTGTTTTGTTCCCTAACAAAATGAATAACAAATAACAAAATGAATAATAAATTTGTTTTGTGCCCACCTCTAATCTTTGCCTTTACAGTTTAGTACTACAAATCTCATAAAACAATGCTGGCTGGAACTTCAAGGAGCTGAATTCCAATACATTTGTAATGTCAAATATTCTGCCGTCCTAGTATACATTGTAAACTATCTACTACGGAGTCTTTGTGTTAGAAAAATATTCCTTGAGCTTATTGGACATCTCAGTCTCTGCCATAAATAAGTTTTCATTGCCTACCTATTTGTAATATTAGTTTATCTAAATGTTTTCTAGAATTTGGTGTAGCAAAATGTGTTAAGAGGATTATCTCTTTTAGTTGGAATAAGCTCAGTTCCATAAGGGGGGAATCAATAATTAGTTTGCATGCTGTACAAACTCCTCACTCTTTTCTGTGAGTTAACTTTTAAGAGACTCATGGTTTATTAATACACCAAAGAGTTAGTGTGGTTTATTAATATATTATGGTACTTGAAACAATCTGGTTGTAAATTGATAAATTAGTTCCTTCAAGCATCTCATCAGGATACAAAAAATGTCGTCCAGTGATGGCAAAAATTTATTGTTCTTTACATAAGATCAGAGTCTGGATAATTTTCTTTACTTGTTCTTTACATAAGATCAGAGTCTGAATAAGTTACTTCCTGGAGTACAGCTGCCATAATCACTCCACAAATATGGCCCATGGCCCTGTCAGCTGGAGTAATCTGGTGATAGTACTTCAAAAATGAAACTTTTGCATATTCTGCAGAAGAATCCACTTTAAAGGTGAGGTAAAAACTTTGTTAAATGAGTTCCAGTGTTACTCTTACAGATTTTCAAACAATCACAGTGAATTTATGAGTTTATTTCTTTGTGGCATCCACAACTGTGGCATTCTTCTTAGAATATTCTGGAAAATGGCCAGTCTACATGGTGTCATACAGTTCCAGGCACAATAGAGTTGGTATCCATAGAGGGTCATATGTTTTTTTCCTATGGAGGGAAATATTACTAAAACACACATTTGTGATTACTTTTCCCCCAACACACACACACACACACACACACACACACACACACACACACACACACACACACACACACACACACACACACCTTAATGGATGCAGGAAGGTGAAAAGTAAATTGTCTTGTGGGCCAACCTAGTAATATTAAATATCTGTCCCGAGAATAGCTAGTTAAACCTGTATGTATTGACTTAACACCTTAAGGCCTCTTTAAAATAATCCCCTACATTAATTTTTAAGAGCTACTTAGGCAGAAAATGCACTTCTGCTCAAATTCTAATTAAAGACCTAGACTTGCATGTAAGGGGCTGGGAAACCAGAAAAATCAAATGGAAAGCATGGCAAGCCTCTACACGCTCTAAGTGGTGAATACTCTTTTAAACAGCATTTTCTGTCTGCATCCTGGGGTCCAGGAAAAGGCTAAGGAGACTATTCTGTCAATCTTAAGTTGCATGCTTGATACAGGGACAGATAACTCTGGCATGATTCTTTGGAAATACCTTGTATGAATATAAAATGAATTTAATCCTGGTTAGAATTTATAATCTTGCATGACTCCCCAAGAGTAACGCCACTGCAGAAAAATGTATGTTAAGTACAATTGCATACTGTAGTAGGAGCGGAGGATATTGCAGTTTAACTTGCAACATGCTTGGGGAACTTCCCAGTACAGTATTAGTTGGTCTGCCCAGTTTCCTTGCCATTTTCCTGTCTGGCTTACAGCAAAGAGTAACCTTGTCCATTCTAGGCCATCTCAGGGAATCAGGATAGCAGCCACCTACTCCAAGATGGGCAGAATGCTTTTTGGGTCCTCCTCCCACAATGCATGAGGAGAGAACTGAGGAAACATGTCACTTGTCTGTTTAAAGATATATTGTACGCTACTGCAATACAGGAAAGCAGCCCAAATGTACACATCTGTTAAGTCACTAAAGCACCATGGGTGCCCACCCAATCCTGAAGCTGTTATCATTCATTTGGATTCCCTCGAGGCCTATTTATTATTCTTGTATATCTGTATCTAATTTATTCACAATCACCACCTTTCTCCCAGAACTGGAGCTCCATAAACCTTATGGCTGTTAAAAAGACAACAATAATAAAATGCAATGGCTGGAATCCTATTAGTATTTGTGTAAGCTTTACAAAGTTTGCCGCATCTAATTGTGGCTAAATTGGGAAATGGCAAAGTGCTTTTTGACTGAGAAGATGGGCACATGACCAGACAAATAATGAAGACATGCTTTGGCACTCCATCAGTTAGTCACAATTCACTGTGGCAAGTTTTTTTTTTAAAAAAAAAACTGACATGAACTCCAACAGGATTTTGACTAATAACTTAAAAATATTAAAAAAAAAAAACACTTCATAATAGGAAAGGACCCGACTTAATGGGTCCAGAGATTGTTGCAAAACAAATTGATACGGGACTTCCCCCTAACTGGGGGGGGGGGGGACCCAGAAGCAGATACTGGGTGGGGCCAACCCCTTGTAGAGTGTGATATGCTCACAAGGGGCCGGGCCCAAAAAGGTTTTAAAAGTGGGGAATAGAGATGGGCACAACTAGGGAAAATGACGTTTTCGAGTTGTCGTGTGTCGGAGGCGGCCCGTGTCGGCTCGTTTCTGTTTTTCGCGAAACTTCGCAAAAAATAGTTGTTTCGTTTTTCGTTTTTTCATCTGTCGTTATACTGGTTTAGGGGGGTAGCGGGCTCCTAGAGGCACCTCTGTGGCGTGGGTGCCTCCTCTGGCCCGCTATGAAGGGAAGCGGGCTCCTGGAGGCACCTCATTTTGGGGGGGGTGCCTCCTCTCCTCACCCGCTAGGAAGGAAGGGAAAGCAGGCTCCTGGAGACCCCCCATGGCATGGGGGCCTCCTCTCCTCATCTGCTGCAAAAGGGCATGCATAGCCATATGGATATGCATACCAAGTTGCAGACACAGCAGACTGGCAGAGGCACCCCTCTTTTTTGGGTGCCTTCCCTGCATCTGTCAGGCCTCAACAGGCATGGTTTGCATGGCACACATGCTGCCGAGCCGAGCCTGCAGGAGTCAGCCAGAGCCACAAGTGACGAACTGGCAGACTCTCTGCATCCGCTGTGTCTCACTAAGAAGGGAAGCGTACTTGCGTAGTAGTGCAATGCAAGTACAGATCTGGCTTAGGGGACAGGGTTAGCGCAAGGGCTAGGGTTAGGCTAGTTACTGGCGAGGTTAGGGTGGGGTAGTGGGGTGCACCTCTGGGTGAGTCTCTGACCCACTAAGAGGACAGTGTACTGTGGCCAAGTGTGGTGTATGGGTAAGGGTTAGGGTTAGGGTTAGGGCTAGGGCAGGGTTAGTGGGGTTTTTGGCACATCCCAGAAGTCTCAGTGGCCAAGTGGCCATGCGATTGGTGGAATGGCTCCAAAAATTTGCATGGTCCACTCCCATGGCCACATGGCCAGCCCATCATTGCGCAGGTGTAAAAAAATAAAAATAAAATAAAATAAAATAAAATAAAATAAAATAAAATAAAATAAATGGAGAGAGGAAAGAGGAGACATTTTGTTGCAAGAAAAACCCACTGCTACTGTAAAAATTCTGGCAGTTTTAAAATAGCAATTTTTGCATGTTTCTGTGTGGTGCTTGTGTGTTTTTGGACCACTCACAATTTCAAAAAAAATATTGCGGTCGCACCCCATTTTCGATCCCCCGCCCGCACTGCATGGCATGGCGAGTCCGGCTTGTTGCTTGCGAGTCCCCACCAGAGCAGCCCAGGACAGGAGAGGGGGAGAGGCCGGGGACCCCCCCCCCAGAAACCACCCCTCTGGTAGGTGCCCTCTCAGGCAGGCATATTTTCGCCTGCTTTTTGGGCTGGGAATCAGGGGTTTTAAAACTTTTTTTCTGTGCCACTTGAATTGCAGCGGCCGGCGGCGAGTCCGGCTTGTTGCGAGCAACTGCGAGACGACGAGGATTTCCCCCAGCAGAGCAGCCCAGGACAGGAGAGGGGGGGAGGCCGGGGACGCCCCCCCCAGAAACCACCCCTCTGGTAGGTGCACTCTCAGGCAGGCATATTTTCGCCTGCTTTTGGGGCCGGGAATCAGGGTTTTTTTTTTTACTTCAAAAAACTTTTTTTTCCTGTGCCGCTTGAATGGCGGTGAGCCGGCGAGGCGGCGACTTTGGCGGGACGATGAGGATGCCCGCCCCAGCACAGCCCAGGAGGGACAGGAGGAGAGGGGGGAGGCCGGGGACCCCCCCAGAAACCACCCCTCTGGTAGGTGCCCTGAGCCCTCACTCAGGCAGGCATATTTTTGCCTGCTTTTTGGCCGGGAATTGGTTTTTTTAAATTTATTTTTAAAACTTTTTTTCTGTGCCGCTTGGCATCGCGGGATTGCCGCAATGCCAGGAACGACAACGACAAATCAGACCCAATTATTCTTTAGTCGGTTCGAGTTCGAGTTCTGGCGGAGTAATTCCCGTTACCGTTTCCGTTCCGTAATGGAAACGAGTAACGGAAACGGAAACGGGAATTCCACTAAGTCGTGCCCATGTCTAGTGGGGAACAAACAAACAACCTCCTCCTTGACCAACAGAAGACATCCCGGTCCATCCTCCCATTTTTCTTTTCATTATAGTACCTTGTGTGGATTATTGTGTAGTTATATTTAATTATACGCAGGCATGTCACAACTTGAGAGGGTGTGGCCATTTTATAGGCATTTTGATGGATCCAGGCGTTTAAAGTAGCAGGAGAGAACCTGCAAATACAAAAAAAAAAAAATCTGTAGAGGAAAGCCAGACAGGTGTGGACATTGGTTAATTGCGGGGGAGCAATGGGGACACCCCCAACAATGAGTTGTTGCAATGCCACCAATGAGTTCAACGTCCCTCAGGAACATAAAATTTGAAGGGGAACATGGGATACCAATGGGGTGGACACCCCAGGCTTCTTGTATCTATTTTAGACGTGGGAGTACATATGAAGATGGAATAATACAAGGGAGCATCAAAGAACAGACGGGCTCCTTTGATGCACTGGATCCAACCCAATTGCTTAGCCAGAGTACTGCCTGTGGCCTACACATATTCCCAAATTGTGGTAGTCATGTCTCGTCATTTATGCACTCACTCTAAAAAGAGAAAGCTTTGCTATAGGCAACAAATTAAAACACATGAGAAACAATACTATATGACCACTCCCAGGGCTGGCGTGTCCATTAAGGTGAACTAGGCAGTTGCCTAGGGTGCCAAAATGGACAGGGGGCGCTGCCCAGCCTGCTGCCCCCCAGCCGCCCCCTCGCTGTCGCTGCTGCCACCCGACCCCCTGCCACCACCGCCACCACCGCTGCTCTACCCCGCGCTGCCGCTGCCTAACCCCCCTGCTGCCACCACCTAATCCCCTGCCACCACTGCCACTGCCCATCCCCCGCCCCCTGCCACCGCCCAACCCCCCGCCTAGGGTGCAAAAAACCCTAGTGCCGGCCCTGACCACTCCCCAGATACACAGGGGAGAGGCCCATAGCACCTCATCCTTGGAGTGGTCAGCTGCTGGTGGGGAAGGGCAAGCTGAGTTCTTTGGTGAGCAAGAGCACCACCAGAGAAGGACCTCAAAGGTGCATGACACATGGTGAATAGGGCACCCAGCTAGGAAAGAATGGGTGATGAATCAATCCATGCACATCTCTATTGCCTACCTTGTTTTCAAGTGCAATTACTGTATATTTTAATGAGGCCTCTGAGGCTGAGGGCACTGCTGTGCTTTATAACAAGGTGCAAAATACCTATTCTAATCTCTTCTTTATGTAAAGGGCCATGTTGCTGCTGCTGCTGCTGCTGCTCCTGATGATGATGATGATGATGATGATGATGATGCCATGCTGCTAATTATTGACAAGCAAGCAATGGTTTCATTGCTTATTTAATCAGCAAGGGAAGCTTGAAACAGTCCACACAACTGAGAGGGAAATACGTGACCCATCCATGATCTTCATAACAAACATTTCTTTACATAAAATGGCATATATATTTTCATTTCCAGTAAACATCTTAAGGGGAAAAGAATCAGTTGGATCTTTGGGGAATTAGTCCAGGCAGCTACAAAAAAAACCCTTTTTTAACAACAGCCAACAAAAACAAACCACACTGGTTTTGGGTATATCCTGTCCTTTTATTTTCAATCTGCTTTTCTTTAAAAAAAATCATTTTCTCAGAGTTTTACATAATTTCATTTTCGCCGTCTGATCATGTATCCGCCGCAAATAGGTTTAGCGGTGCACACTTGCATATTTAAACATCTGACAGTCTGCGCCAACATCCTAATTCTAAGGAGTTTTTCCAAAGTCTGTCTTAAGAAGCCAGACTGCCTATCCGCCTGTTGTTGGGTGTGTTCTTTACATGTCCCTCAATCGTGTCCTTCAAAAGGGAATAAACAGTAAATGATCATCTGCTCCAAATGGCTAAAAATATTTAAATGTTTCTCTAAAATTCTTAATATGACTTCTAATCAGAAACATCAGATCCCCTTATTTTGCGATGTAACCTCTCAAAATGCAGTGATCTCTCTTAGAAATGAGCTGCACAGCACGCCAAGACCTGGAAATATGTTGCCTGTGTAATGTCAAGACCTGGCTTGATCAGCACTTTCTGTTTCAGTGGAAAGCTGGGGAATCAAAGGCACCAGAGCGCTGAGCCCCAATGCCTTTTGCTCTCAAACAACCTGCCATCACCATACATTAGGCTGGTTTCATCTTTCTTTCTGAGTTAGAGAATGCAGACCCTCAGTTGCTTAGACCCGCATCTCTAAGTGAAAGAGCAGAAAGAGGTGATGTGTGAATTTCCACTATTTGCTCGTATCTTGTGTATTAAGCTGTCACTGAGCATCTAAATCACTTCCTTTTCTGTCACTCCACCCTCAGACCACAACCTTGAAGACACAACACTATTCAGAAGGAACCTTCAGAGAGAGAGAAAATGCACCCTTTAAAATGATATGTAAATCCCACAATTCATCATGCACTGTGTAGTACAGGTTTAATTCTTCCCGCTAGGCCTCAATCTGCTGAAACATTACTCTGATATACAGTACAAAGGAGGTAACAAAGATGTCCATATCAAGCCATTGTGAGCCAGTGGCAGGGAGAGAAATTGGTGAAGCCACAGGGACAATAGTCCCGGTTAAAACAGGCTGCAGAAATTTGCTAAGATGCAGACAAAAGGCCTATGCTGAAAAGCGGCTGCTGTGGAATTCTTGGGCTCCATTATATTCCCCCAACAATCCTCACTTAGAGAGTGGATTTGCATCCCTAATAGAGTTCAGGCTCTGTTTGTGAAAGGCTTTCGCTTAGGCCTGACCCCATCTCTCAAGATCACATTGATACCCAGTGCCTTGTCTCTGCCCTGCCCTGCACTGCTGAGAACAGTATCATGGGAAAATGCATGTGCTTAAAAGGAAGCAAAGCAAGGCAAGAGGATGGCGAGAAGGAGAGGGGGGAGAATTAAAAGCTTGAGGCAGTTTTGGTGGTACTTAGCAGTGAAAATTACCTTGGCAAATAATAGAACCGACTGCTGGTAATTACTGCTAACAAGCTTCTCCCAACCCAAATGTGACACTTGGACTGATATAAGAAAAAGCTGTTATAGGCCAGGCTTATTAGGGCTTAAAGAATGGGCTTTTCCTCCAATAGAAACCCAAGTGTGACATGAGATATCGTTGTTGATAAGATCTATATATAGTCATATGTGCCAAATGCCATATTCACCTACTGTACATTCTTTCCTAACATATGCATCATCACAGATTCTATCTTTCTTTTTCACTGTTCTGGAACTTCCATTTATATTCTTACAAAGGTCTGTTCAGAGCCACATGGTAAGTCTCGTATGGTAGGTCTAATGCTTCTCATCTGTTCACATTTTGACGCATTTATCTTCAAATATGTAGAGATTACCAAATTCCATATGGCTTGTTCCTATTCTGCTGCATGGATATTTGCCTCAACATTTTTGAATTGTTTTTTGGGTGTTGTTGTTGTTTGTTTTTGTAATGTTTGTTTTGGTTTTTGAGTAAACCTATAGCAACATTACAGATATCAAAGACAGTTCTTGATCTGAGTTCTGAGATCATCCATGGGATGGACAGACTTTGCAGCCTGGAATCTTTCCATTGAAAACTGGCAGAGTAGATATCACCAAAAAAATATGTACACATAATATGTGCACAGAACATTGATTAGAGTGGCCACTTGGCCAGATGGGCAGGATAGAAATTAATTAATTAATTAATTAAACTTATGTTGTTCAATTCATGTATGTGTCCAGCAATGGCTAAAAATAAACATGTGCACATGAAGAATGCAATATCAAAACAATGAGTGAAAAAATGGGATAGGTCCTACCCTACAAATAATCTAACCCACTCCCCAAACAAACAAACAAACAACACACACATAGACACACAGACACACACACACACACACACACACACACACACACACACACACACACAGACAAAGCCGATTTATGCATAACCAAATGTGGAGAAGCAAAATTTGCAGATGACATAGCGCTAATGGATATACAGAAGTATTTGTTATGGCTGAGAAGTAAACAGTGCTTGACATCTGATTTTACTATTCTGCATTTTAACTATGGTGGCAGTATAGCCATTATTTATTAATTTCCCTACTATTATGCAGTGGCAGCAGCTGCTGCTGAGTGGCAGAAGCAAAGCAGACCATCAATGTTCTGAATGTAGGTTCATTCTTTTTAAAGAGAGAGTCTAGAACAGTGGTGGTGAACCTTCAGCACTCCAGATGTTTTGGACCACAACTCCCAGAATTCTATGCCTAGACTGCCAATGACAAAGGACTGTGGGAGTTGGGGTCCAAAACATCTGGAGTGCTGAAGTTTTGCCACCACTAGTCTAGAACAAAAGAGGTATTCTGTTAGTCACATGATCCAATGCTTCACGAATGCATTTTTTAAAGATTTGGAAGGCATTTAAAAGCCATAATCTTTAATTTTCCATAAGCAAAGTAGTAGCTTTCAGAGTCTGTCCTATCATCATTTGATGCACACATTGATTTTTAAGCAGAGATATGGAAACCAAGTGACAGGTTATATTCATAAACAAGATGGTCTAAGAAAAAATCTCTGTAAGCATTCCTAATATGTATAGTTCAATCTTGCACAGGATGTGAAGAGCCAGAGAGCATGAGAATCCTACACAAAGCATTCCATGAAAAGAAGAAGAAGAAGAAGAAGAAGAAGAAGAAGAAGAAGAAGAAGAA
>JAHTLZ010000007.1:12556188-12577797 GCA_023846285.1 Phrynocephalus versicolor | reverse complement strand
AAGAAGAAGAAGAAGAAGAAGAAGAAGAAGAAGAAGAAGAAGAAGAAGAAGAAGAAGAAGAAGAAGAAGAAGATGATGATGATGATGATGATGATGATGATGATGATGATGATCAACAACAACAATAACAACAACAACCCAGGCTGCAAAATGTTGTTTGCACAATTATGTTGTAAACCCAGAGAGTGCTGTAGCACTATGGGGCAGTATAAAAGACAAAAAAAATACATTTTCAAAAAAAATGGAATCAGAAACAATGATGTACAGGGAGAGTGAATATTTCAAGTTAAAGGTGGTCCATATTTTGTTGGACTATATCTCCCATCATTCCTTAATACTCCTGAACTGGATTGCAGGAGGTTATTGTCCAACTATAAACCAGGATGGTGTAGCACCTGCAAACTGCTTTCTCTTGTTTCTGTTGAATGATTGGTAAAGGGTATTGTCCTCTGTGTTAGAAATCAAGGAGTTTTAACAGAATACGGTGTCTACGTTTCATCTATTAATGATTGTTGACAGCTCATCTCCACTCAAGGAAGGCTTGAACATATATAAGAAAACAATAGGATCCAAAGCTTTAAATCCCTTTTATACAACAGAGTTATCAATGACAATTCAAAAACAGCCTTGCAGCACACGGTCTAGTGAAAGAAAGGAGAACCTTGTTCAATTCTTTCCTTCAATTACATTCTTATCTGCAAATCCCAGGGCTAAATTTAGAGCTAGGAAAGGAGGTGTGATTTAAACTTAATAATGTCACCAGAAACTAATGTTCTGCAGCTAGGAAGCAAGAAAGAGGTAAAATTAATAAATAAAAAAATACAGAATACAGTACTGCACTTTCAAGCACCTTTATCAGCTTTATTGTACATATGCCAACTAGAGATGGGCACGAAACAGAAAAATGGCATTTCAGAGGGACATGTGAGGTGGGGGGAAATGAGACCAGCATATATACTTTTTCCATGTCCTCACGTTGCACCTTCACATCATCTTCAGAATGCTTCCACGAACGTGGCATCCTGATAATAAAATACATATACCTGTCAACTCTGGAAATCCAGCTCAAATGTTGTGAAAATTGTAGTGGATACTGTCACACTTTGATTTAAATAGTATTTGTTCTCCCTTGCTGCCTGGCATCCACTGATTCCCCATGTATTTAACAACTGCAGCCCGTTATGGAAAGTGAAAAGCTGGATTACCAAGGAGCAAAGAACATGTCCTAGTCTCAAGAAGGAAAAGGATGTCATAGAAAATCACAGACATAAGAATGGTTATTTAATAGCCTTCATGGACAATATTTTAAGACATGTGACTCAAAAGAACAATTTCAGTATGTAGTATATACAGTGATACCTTGTATAAAGGAATTAATTTGTTCCAAATGAAATTATGATAAGCAAATACTCCTTTATACAAATTTCCCATAGGAATGCATTGAAAACAGAGTAATCCCTAATCACAACCATTTTTATGTTGTACAGATTCGCCACATAGGTGATTCTGTTAAGCAAATTTCCCCCATCTCTAGAATTTTTATGTTGCACAGATTTTATGTTATACAAACTGTGTGTTATATGAAAGAAAGACACTGTATGTCTTTTTTAAAATGTACATGTCAACATTAATTGCATTATAAAGCATGGAGGAAACTCATGGCAGTCTTGCTACCAGGATGAGTGACTCGTGTGGGTTAACTACCAATATGAGTTGAAGACTCTAACAACTGCTGCAATCCTTTTAAAATGGAGACCAGATAAGATGAGCATATTGCTTTGGATTTAATTAATTTTCATTGATTCTACAATCAAGTTTTCTTTCCCCCCTTAAGACTCCCCAATTATGTTTAGTGCATTGTATTAATTGTCTCCTGGCTGAAAGTACAAACCTCTGGCTTTTTATAATGGAAGGGGCTGGAACTGTTCACTGCACTTGATGATCTAAAATCAATGGTGAAGAGCCTGGCAACTAAAATGGGTATTAAATCCTACAATGGATGTAGCTATTGTTCTTACTTTCAATCTTCTAGTATGCCTTAGTAATCACTATGTTAAATATAATGGGCTGCACTCTCATAGACCTTTACCTCTGAGTAAGCCAGCTTGAATTCAATGGGACTTATATAGGCATGCCAGGGACTGGATCACCAGACCTTACATATCAGATGTCTTGTATCAAAATAAGCTCACAAATCCCAAAATTCATATTATCAGTACAACTGAATTTCACATAAACTTTAAAAATTAGAGAAATAAGAAAATTCTTATTAAATATGTTGGCCACATTTTAATGCAAATTATTTTCCTATTTTCCATCTCAGAATCATGGTTTCTCCTAATACACATCTCTATAAAATAAAATAAATAATAATTATATTGCAGGGTCTGACCAAATGCTAAGACATCCAGCATTTAGAGTGCAAACCTGCACAAGGCTCATCAAAAGTAAATCCCACTGAATGGGTATAGCAACAAACATCTATTTCGATGAAAACCAAACCAGCAGTTGATGCCCATCTCTAATGTTTAATGGGTTATTTTATATTCTTTCCTAACCTCTGCTGATCTCAGTTCCTACAGCTTTTTTCATAAATCTGTTGCATTTCGCTTAGGGCCTTTTTACACGACCCCTAAGATCCGCTGGTCCCTTAAATTCAGACCAGAGATATTGGGAGTTTGTCGCTCTCCCTGCATTCCCACCCCCTCCACACTTCCTTGTTCTGTCTGTGTGAGGGGAGGGAGGAAAAAAGGGAGAAAAGAATGCACTCTTACCTCCGGAGTGCCGTGGAAGTTGCTCTGACTCCCCCCATTACTTCCTGGTTCCTCTTAAAGGGGCAGGAGGCAAAAAAAACACAACAAAAAGAAGCGAGGAGAGCCCGGCACTCTCCGCATCAAAATTTTTCACCATCAAAGAGCAGGTACTTGAAAGGTGCGCTGGGTCGCGCTTAGGTGGGTGGGGTCGCACTTAATTTTCTATTAGCTCCGGAGCTGGTGGGGAAACATTTTTAAGCTCCGGAGCTGGGAGCCATTTGCAGCGGAGCTTAGGGGTCGTGTATGAATGGCCTTAGTGTAAGGAGAAGGACAGTGGCATTTTAATCAGGACCCACTGCGTTTCACAGCCTCCAGCGCTTCTGTTGATAGGGGTTTGGAATGGAGTCAAAGCCTGAGAAAGCCTGGGAAAAGAACCAATCCCAGAAGAAGGAAAAGAACCACTGTGAGCTCTCTCTCTCTCTCTCTCTCTCTCTCTCAATCTCTCTCTGTCTCTCTCTGTGTGTGTATGTGTGTGTTTGTTTGTATGCAAAGAGGGATTAATAGAGATGGAGGGGAAGCACTGGAATGAGGAAGAAGAACAGAAAGAAGGTTAGTCAAATGCAATGGATAAGGCCTAGGGGAGGATTGCTGAAAAAGAAGAGGGGAGAGAAAAGAGGAAGAGATCTGGGAAGATGCTGGAAAGGATCTGGTGGAAGAGGAGAAATCTTATCTCCAGTTATAATGGAACACAACATCACCATGAGCATTGTGGTTGCCAAGGGGGAAGAAGAAGATGGTGTATTTTACTTGCAGACATGAAGGGCATAACTAAAAGGAGTGTCGCCTGATGGAAAATTTGTGGATCAGTGTTATTGCTCTTGTCCTCTTATGCAACCAAATGGATCAGTGACTCCCTGGGGTTTTGCACTCCACTGAAGGTTCTGAACAGGTGGATAACAATGGGCACTGCAAAGAGGGTACTGAATAAGGTCGGTCACCAGGAAGAGGCCCAGCTAGTATTATCCTAGAAACCGAGAGGGGCATTTCAGAGAATAACCCATAACTTACCAATTGCCAGGTACCTGACAGTGGAAAATACCTTGACCAAACTGTAACAATGCTTTTGTTGGCCAGGGGTACATAAAGATGTAGGGAAACACTGTAAAACACATCCCAAATATCAGAGGAGTCTGGACTAGAGATGGGCACGACTAGGGAAAATGACGTTTTCGAGTTGTTGTGTGTCGGAGGCAGTCCGTTTTGGCTCGTTTCCGTTTTTCGCGAAAATTCGCAAAAATTAGTCGGTTCATTTTTTCATTTTTTCATTTTTGTTAGTACTGGTTTTTTTTGGGGGGGTAGCGGGCTCCTGGAGGCACCTCTGTGGGGTGGGTGCCTCCTCTGGCCCACTATAAAGGGAAAGCGGGCTCCTGGAGGCACCCATGGGTACCTCCTATCCTCACCCACTAGGAAGGGACAGCAGCAGGCTCCAAGAGACCCCTCAACATGGGGGTCTCCCATCCTCACCTGCTGCTGCAAAATGGCATGCATAACCATATATATGGATATGCATACCAGTTGCAGACAGTGAGACCAGTCCACTGGTACGACCCTCCGTCAAGGAGAACCGTGAAGACTGGGTCGCACCTGCCATGTCCCACAAAGAAGGGAATCGTACTTGTGTGTAGTGCAATGCAAGTAGATCTGGCTTAAGGTGGGTTAGTGCAAGGACTAGGGTTAGGCTAGTGATGGGTAAGGTTACGGTGGGCTATTGGGTTGCACCTCTGGGTGCCTCTCTGACCCACTAAGAAGACAGTCTGTGACGTATGGGTAAGGAGTCAAGGGTTAGGGTTAGGGGGCTAGGGGGCTAGGGCAGGTTTTAGGGGGCTTTTTGGCACATCCCAGAAGTCTCCATGGCCAAGTGGCCATGCGATTGGTGGGATGGCTCCAAAAATTTGCATGGTCGTCCACTCCCACATGGCTGGCCAGGCCACTGGGCCAGCCCATCATTGCGCACTGCGCAGGTGTAAATAAAATAAAATAAAATAAAATAAAATCAATGGAGGACAGAGGAGGAGAGGAGAGACATTTTGTTGCAAGAAAAAACCCACTGCTACTGTGAAAAATCTGGCAGTTTATAAATTTCCGCGTGTTTCTGTTGTGCTTGTGTGTTTTTGGACCACGATTTCAAGAACAATATTGCATTCGCCACCCCATTTTGGATCCCCCACCCTCACCGCATGGCATGGCGAGTCCGGCTGCCCAGGACGGGGGGGAGGCGGGACCCCCCTCCAGAAACCACCCCTCTGGTAGGTGCCCTGCGCCCTTAGTCAAGCAGGCATTTTCTGCCTGCTTTTTGGCCCGGGAATGGGTGGGGGGAGAGTTTAAAAGTTTTTTCCTGTGCCGTCCGTGCCGCTTGAGCCGGCGGTGAGACTCGTGCCGTGCGGCTTGTTGCTGCTGCGAGCCTGCGGAGAGTCCCACCAGAGCAGCCCAGGACGGAAGAGGGGGGGAGGCCAGGGACCTCCAGAAACCACCCCTCTGGTAGGTGCCCTGAGGCACCAGGATGGAGGAGGGGGGAGGCCGGGGACCTCCAGAAACCACCCCTCTGGTAGGTGCCCTGAGGCACGGCAGGCATTTTCCGCCTGTTTTTTGGCCCGGGAATGGGTGGGGGGAGAGTTTAAAAGTTTTTTCCTGTGCCGTCCGTGCCGCTTGAGCCGGCGGCGAGACTCGTGCCGTGCGGCTTGTTGCTGCTGCGAGCCTGCGGCGAGTCCCACCAGAGCAGCCCAGGACGGAGGAGGGGGGGAGGCCGGGGACCTCCAGAAACCACCCCTCTGGTAGGTGCCCTGAGGCACGGCAGACATATTTCCGCCTGCTTTTTGCCCGGGAACCGGGTTTTTTAACTTTTAAAAACTTTTTTTCTGTGCCGCGTGGCATCGTGCGATCGCGCGATGCAAGTAACGAGCACGACAAATCAGACCAAAATTGTTCGTTCGTTGGTTCGAGCTCGAAGTCTGGCGGAGTAATTCCCGTTACCGTTTCTGTAGAGTAATGGAACCGAGTAACGGAAACGGAAACAGGAATACCACTAAGTCGTGCCCATCTCTAGTCTGGACCTTATTCAGGATCAACTCTTGTACCCATGCCTTTGGTTCTTAGCTATCCTGACATTCTTCTGAGGGAAAAGTACAATAAAAACGTTTTTAAAATGATTTTTAAAAGCCACTTTAGCTAGTAGCCATTATCACACATTGTGGCTATGAATAGTATGCCTTTGTTGTTCAGTCATGCAATTGTGTCCAACTCTTTGTGACCCCATGGACCAGAGCACACCAGGCCCTTCTGTCTTCCACTGCCTCCCGGAGTTTGGTCAAATCCATGTTGATAACACTATCCAACCATCTCATTCTCTGCCATCCCCTTTTCCTTTTACCTTCAATCTTTCCCAACATCAGAGACTTTTCAAAGGACTCCTCTCTCCTCATGAGGTGGCCAAAGTATTGGAGCCTTAGCTTCAAAATCTGTCCTTCCAGTGAACATTCAGTGTTGATTTCTTTCAGGATGGATAGGTTTGATCTCCTTGCAGTCCAGGGGACTCTCAAGACTCTCCTCCAGCACCACAGCTCAAAATCATCGATTCTGCTCTCACTTCCATACATCACTACTGGGAAAAAACATAGCTTTGACTATTCAGACCTTTGTTAGGAAAGTGATGTTTCTCCTCTTTAAGATGCTGCCTAGGTTTGTCATCGCTTTCCTCCCAATAAACAGGTGTCTTTTAATTTCATTGCTGCAGTCACCATCTGCAGTGATCAAGGAACTCAAGCAAATAAACTCTGTCATTGCTTCAATTTCTTCCCCTTCTATTTGCCAGGAGGTGATGGGATCGGTGGCCATGATCTTAGTTTTTTTATGTTGATCTTCTGCCCATTTTCCAACTCTCCCCTTTCACCCTCATTAAGAGGTTCTTTAATTCCTCCTCACTTTCTGCTATCAGAGTAGTATCATCTGCGTATCTGAGGTTGTTATTTCTTCCAGCAATCTTAATTCCAGCTTGTGATTCATCAAGACCTGCCTTTCGCATGATGTACTCTGCATATAAGTTAAATAGGCAAGGTGACGGTATACAGCCTTGTCACACTCCTTTCCCAATTTTAAACCAGTCAGTTGTTTCATATCCAGTTCTCACTGTTGCTGCTTGTCCCACATATAGATTTCTTAGGAGACAGATAAGGTGGTCAGGCACTCCCATTTCTTTAAGAACTTGCCATACTTTGTCGCGGTCCACACAGTCAAAGGATTTGGCATAGTCAATGAAGCAGAAGTAGATATTTTTAAGAAATGCTCTAGCTTTCTTCATAATCCATTGCATGTTGGCAATTATATCCCTAGTTCCTCTGCCCCTTCGAAATCTAGCTTGCACTTCTGGAAGTTCTCTGTCCATGTACTGCTGAAGCCTGCCTTGTAGAATTTTGAGCATAACCTTGCTAGCTTGTGAAATGAGTGCAATTGTACGATAGTTGGAACATTCTTTGGCATTTCCCTTCTTTGGGAATGGGATGTAGACCGATCTTTTCCAGTCCTCTGGCCACTGCTGAGTTTTCCAAATTTGCTGGCATATTTCACGTAGCACCTTTACAGCCTCCTCTTTTAATATTTTAAATAGTTCAATTGGAATGCCATCCCCTCCACTGGCCTTGTTGTTTCCAGTGCTTTCTAAGGCCCACTTAACTTCACTTTCCAGAATGTCTGGCTCGAGGTCAGCAACTACACTATCTTGTTTAACAGGGACATCCAGATCTTTCTGATATAATTCCTCTGTGTATTCTTGCCATCTCTTCTTGATATCTTCTGCTTCTGTTAAGTCCCTACCATTTTTGTCCTTTATCATATCCATCTTTGCATGAAATGCCCCTTTAATATTTCCAGTGTTCCTGAACTGATCTCTGGTGTTACCTTTTCTATTGTTTTCCTCTGTTTCTTTGCACTGTTCGTTCAAGAAGGCTGTCCTGTCTCTCCTTGCTATTCTTTGGAAGTCTGCATTTAATTTTATGTATCTTTCCCTTTCTCCCTTGCATCTTGCATCCCTTCTCTCCTCTGCTATCTGTAGGGTCTTGTTGGCCAGCCATTTTGCTTTCTTGCATTTTCTTTTCTTTGGGATGTTTTTTGTTGCTGCCTCCTGTACAATGTTACAAGCTTCCATCCATAGTTCATTGGATGTCTGTCTGCCAAATCTAATTCTTTAAATATATTCTTCACCTTCACTGTGTATTCATAAGGGATTTGACTTAGATTGTACCTGAGTGGCCCAGTGGTCTTCCCTACTTTTTCAGTTTAAATTTGAGTTTTGGTATAAGAAGCTGATGATCAGAGTCACAGTCAGCACCAAGTCTCATTTATGCTGACAGTATAAAGCTCCTCCATCTCTGGCTGCAGAGAACATAATCAATCTGATTCCTGTTTTATCCATCTGGTAATGTCCATGTGAAGAGTCAACATTTGTGTTGCTGGAAAAGTGTTTGCAATGACCAGCTTGTTCTCTTGACAAAACTCAATTAGTCTTTGCCCTGCTTCATTTGGAACTCCAAGGCCAAACTTTCCAGTTATTCCTTTTAGCGCTTGATTCCCTACTTTAGTATTCCAATCCCTTATGATGAGAATAACATCTTTCTTTGGTGTCAATTCCAGAAGGAGTTGTAAGTCTTCATAGAATTGGTCAGTCTCAGACTCTTCAGCAGTGGTAGTTAGTGCATAAACTTGGATTACTGTGATATTGAACAGGCTGCCTCAGAATCGTATGGAAATCATTTTTGAGGTTATATCAGAGCACAGCTTTCCCCACTCTTTTGTTGACTATGAGGGCTACTCCATTTCTTCTATGGGATTCTTGACCACAGTAGTAGATTTGATAGTCATCTGAACTGAACTCACCCATTCCTGTCCATTTAAGTTCACTGATGCCCAAGATGTCAATGTTTCTTCTTGCCATCTCACGTTTGACCACATCCAGCTTACCCTGGTCCATAGATCTCACATTCCAGGTTCCTACACAGTATATTTCTTTGCAGCATTGGACTTTCCTTTCTCTTCCAGGCATGTCTGCAGCTGGAAGACACTTCATTAGCTCTGGAGCTACATGTACTTGCCCTCTGCTCTTCCTCAGTAGCATGTTGGATGCCTTTCAACCTGAGGGGCTCATCTTCCAGTGTCATATTGTTTAGCTTTTTGTTTCTTGGCAGTGATACTGGAGTGGCTTGCCAGTTCCTACCCCAGATGGACCACATTTAGTCAAACTCTCCCCTGTGACCTCTGGGATCACTCATAGCTTCTCTGAGTTGTTCAATTATCCTTAATGTGAAGAAAATAAAACCATTTTAGCATACATTCACAAGAGTTTTCATGACCTATTTCAAAGAACATGGTGCCTTTTAAAGGTTTGAACTCGATGGACCATACTTATTAAATTCCTTTTTCTCATTTATTCAGGCCCTTTTCATTTGACAAAACACCTTCATAAAATGTGTTGAAGCACCATAAGATTCTTCACCTCCACCAAGGCAGTAAGAGAAGGAGTGTTTCTTATTTTCTTCTAGGGTTTTGCTATTTATGCGAAATGTGCATGGTGCACTTCATCCCAAAAACTGCAGTCCTTCCTTTACAAACAAAACAGAAAGAGAAAGACCATGCAAGAGTGTTGGGAATTCGCTGGAGAAGCTTTTAAGCCAAGCTGACCTTGGCTGTGGGACAAAAAGCAGACAGATAGAGACAAATGCCTTTCTCAGTCAGCGGAGCAGACACACAGGCAAAAGACTGCCGTATTCCTCCCAGAAGGCTTGTTGTTTTATTATCTTATCTGTGTTCACAAGCAAGACATTGGAGCACTTACAAAAACATTAGTTTGGATAGGAGGCAGGTGCCCTTTAGGCCTTTGGCCCTGCCTCAACGCAAAAGGTCAAGGGAAATAGAAGGTCACTTCCCTTCCAGTCATGCAGCAGGGCACCAGGAGATTACCTGCAACACTGGGTAATCTCTTTCCTTTTATTTGATCCAATTAGCTATACTCAGTGGACTTTTCCAAATTTTATTCCAATCTTCAAATGAAATGCATGGGCCTTCTACACCAACCCCCCCCCCCCCCCGTTGCTGACAAATCAGAGACTTTTGGTCTCGGCATGTCATATTGGGCAGAGGTGAGAATGTGTGTACGTGAGATCCGTGACATGTCTTTGGATTGACTGGGACAATAAAGCCATCTCCCTCCCTCCCTCCTCACACTCCGAAGGCAGCCCAGAAAACATCAAAACTCCAAGCCAGAAGTAAACTGCCTGGCTTTTTTCCATCTTGCCATGGACTTAACACCTAAGAAATAATGCCTGGCAAATCCATCTTTTGCCATATTGTTACCTATTGGTACTGCTCTTGATGAAGGGGGCTTGCCCTCAAAATATTAGCAATGTTTTGTTATTTTTATAGTAGCCTAAAGGTATCACCTGTTCCACTTTTGTGGTTCTTCTGAAACACATCCCACAAAGAAAGGTTCCCACACAAGAGTAGAAGGACTAGCATATCGTGTTAAAGGATAAAGGGTACAAGCAGGGCCGGTGCAAAAAATAGGATTAAATATTTGTAGGTTGAATTTTCCCCATACCTGCTTATTTCCCTTCATAATTCAAACTTTTTGTAATTCAAGTCATTTGTAATTGAAGGCATCACTGTACTTCCCTTGAGCTTTTGAGGAGATCATAAGAGCTTGTGACTCTCTCAAAGAAAGAAATAAGATTATTCTGACTGGCTTTTGAGAAACCTCATGCTGAATCTTGGATATCACAGTAATTTTTTCCTAAGTGCTCACAGGCAGTTTAATCATCTCTTTTAGAACCTTTTGTAATTCTGATGTTAAGCTGACTTGTCTTATAGTTACTGTGAAGGTCTCTGCCCTCCTTTTTGAAAATGGGAATGACATTTATTTGCCTTTGGTCTTCTCAGACCTCATCTGTTTTCCACAATTCTCAAAGACCATGGTTTTGAGAGAGTACATCTGCAAGTTCTTCAGCACTCTTTCTTGCCATTCACCTGGGCCAAAGTAGCTGAATTCATTTAAAGCACTTGATGTTCTCATACTTCCGTCTCTTTTTCTTGGATAGCAACCCCCCTCCAATCTATTTTTTCCTCCTACCTGAACTAGACTGAGAACTGTTCTTCTTTTGGGAGAAGACTGAAGCAAAGTAGGTATTGAGGGCATACTGTGGAGATACTGTATGGCAATTTCAGCAAGCCTTTTGACAAGGTCCTTCATGATATTCGTGCAACCCAACTAGATGATGCTACTGTTAGGTGGATTATCAATTGCTTAACAGTGCTTATTAATTGTACCTTGTCATGCTTGAGTGAAGTGACCTCAAGCTAAATGCAAGTCAACAGTGTGACATGGTGCCTCCCTCCCCCCAAAACAATTACAATTTACAATACTTAGTTGCTTCAAGAGACTTCTTGGTTTCCAACTGAAAATAATAATACTACTTTGTTCTGAACAGGACTCTGGAATAGAATCCTGTTCTGGACATAACAGTGTATGAAGGTGGTTGATAATCTGGATGGTAAAAGATCTGGAAACCAAGCCTACAGTTGAGGGTGCTGTCATGTTTAACCTGGAAAAGAGAAGACAGAGGCAATATGTCATTCATGTTAAAATATCTGTAAGGGTGGAGCAAGCCTCTTTTCTCTGATTGGGCAGGCAGCAAAATGTGTCCATTCCCACCAAAGCTGACATCCTATATGATCTCATTACACTACACTTTTATTAGTTTTATAAAAAAAGTACAAAATAAATATTGGAAAGCAGATTAAAACATAGTAAAAGAAATGGAGGATATTAAATTATAAAGGCATTAGATTGCATTGATTTTATATAAAGTCATACCAAGATTTCACAGTGACATCTATGTTTGATCTATCACAGCACATCCTTCCACAGGTTCTCATTAGACTGAAAAGTAGACAAGGTCTTTATAAATCTGATCAGTTTCTCACTTTTTCCATCAGTGCAGTTGCCACATTTATGTTCTCCATTGGGAGCGGGGAGGGGAGAAATTTTCTGTTCATTTGGCAATTGCTAGGTGTTTTGTTCTACCTGTGTTCGTTGTTTGTCTGTTATGAGTTGTTTTGCCTCTTGACAGGTGTTTGTTGTTGTTGCCATTTTTCTCTTTGTATACAGGGTTTTTTCCCATTTGTTTGTTTTGTTTTCCTTTTTATTTTCTTATTATTATTACCATTAAGTTTCATAAGTTGTTATTGTAAACCACCCAGAGTTCCCATTTGAGGAAAATTGGATTGCGGTATATAAATAAATAAATAAATAAATAAATAAATAAATAAATAAATAAATAAATACATTTTCCTGATCTTTATGAATTTTAATTCCACAGCTACCCAACAAAGAGTAAAGAACTCTTTAAACCATAAACTTCCAATACTTCCATGGCAAATAGAAAGCATTATTAATACTGACTTCTAATTCATTCATACCCAGTGTGGTGTGGTGGGAAGATTAGAATGCAGTTCAAATCTCCAAAAAGTGTTCTGCTTATATGCCAACCCATACCACTTCAAGTAGTCTTTGGGTGGTTTACAGTTTAATTACAGTAATGCAGGCTACACATCCCCCCCCCCGCCCAGCTAGCTAGGTACTCATTTTACCAACCTTGGAAGGCTGGAAGGCTGAGTCAACCATGAGCTGGCTACCTGGGATTGAACCCCAGGTCATGAGCACAGTTTTAGCTGTAGTCCACTCCAGTCAGCTATGAAAGCTCATGGGTGTGTGGAACTGGTAAAACCACTCCTTAAATAGCTCTTAAATATCTTGTTTATCTTGAAAGCCCTATTGTCATTATTTGCTGTCAAGGCATACCAAGGGAAGTTAGGCTAGATTCCATTATTATTATTATTATTATTATTATTATTATTATTATTAATTATTATTATTATTATTATTATTATTATTATTATTATTATTATTATTATTATTATTATTATTATTATTACACAGCAGACAAGATAACTATGCTGGATTTTGTATTACAAATCACTAGTCAAGCACTTCCCAAGCATTTAGGACTACGTGATGTATCGGCAAATTATGTGAGCAGATCCCAATAAGGTGGCTTTCTGCAGCTGACTGATGGTGACTTTGTCAACTCCACTTTCTTCTAAATACTTGCTTAGATCTTTAGGTACTACTACTACTACTACTACTATGATGGAACTGACTAACAGCCATCTTAATAGATCTTCAAGGTAATGGGAGATATTCAAGGAGTGGTTTTAAAACACACACAAGTCTCCTGTGAGTTCTGTATCATCAAGTCAGAATCAACTTAAAGTGAAAGGATGTCCTATTGAAGAGGGAACAGGTTTGTTTTCCATGGCTTCAGAGACTAGGGCTCGCTTTAATGGTTTCAAACTACAGGAAAAGAGATTCCATTTGAGCATTAGGAAGAGCTTCATGAGGGTTAGAGCTGTTTGGCAGTGGAATATGCTGCCACAAAGGAGGGTGGTAGAGTTTCCTCCTTTGGAGGTTTTTAAGCAGAGGCTGGGTGGCCGTCTGTCAGAACTACTGTGATGGAGGCTCCTGCATGGCAGGGGGTTGGAATGGATGACTCTTGAGGTCTCTTTCAGCTCTATGATTCTATGATTCTATGACCCTAATTGGACTTTCAAGGTAAGTGAGAAGTGGCTTTACCATTTTCCCAGTCAGTTTCCATGGCTGAGTGAGGATTAAAATTATGTTCTCTAGAGTCCTCACCCATCAATCTATTCAGAACACCATTAGGGTCGCTGTAAGTCATGTTCAATTTCACTGAACATAAGAACAACAGCAACATAATTTATTCAGCTTCTACAAAAAAATCTTATCACAATTTTAACTGCTAGAGTCTCGCATCACACGTGTGTCATGTTCCTAATCAGTCACATTTTTTTCAGCATTTCAGTGTTTGATTTCTATAGATATAGCTAAGTTAAAGATACATACAGGTGGTATATATGGTATCATAACCTATCTGTTTAAAAGTTTGACTTTTTTATTATTATTTGGGGGGGGGCATTTATCCACAAGGCTTTCCACTGCCAGCTGTTGTGAGTTTTTCGGGCTCTTCGGCCATGTTCTGGAAGTTTTTCTATTTGATGTTTCACCAGACTGTGTGGCCGGCATCTTCAGCGGGCAAGGAGCTCAGGGAACTAGGAGTGCTCAGTCTTTAAGGGCATCTCACATGGACAAATCAAACCTTCCTGTCCTCTAACACCACTTGCCTGAGATTTGTCTCTCCACTTGGAGATCCAGAAAAGCATGACAGTTCTCTATGACCTCATCTGGTCCTACCCTAATCAGACCATCCCCCAAATGAGTTGTGGATACTTCAGTTATTTTAGCTTCCTCTTCCTTCTCAACATCCCTAAGCTTCTAAATTAGGTGCTATTCAAAATATGCATCCTCTCTCCATATGCTTGTTTCTTTCTGAACATTCTGAAAATCCCATGTAAGTACCTTTCCAAAAAGAGGAAATAGAACCAGTTTTTATAAGGACAACCAATCTGTCTGCAAGTGATACATTGTACAGGCCAGCATAAAACTAGTGTTTTGGGGGTTTCTAAGGCAAGAGTTCTGTCAGAGTCAATCAGGGCCTTGTGAATGGATAGAACTCCAATGATTTATCACCCAGTCATCTGTCACTGCCCAGTATTCTTGAACAGTGATGGATCAGTTCTCACGTTGAATTGACTGTGGGCCTGCTGGGCATTGTTGAAGCTGAGAGAGTACAGGAATGAAAATCAAAGCATGACCCACTCAGAGACTTAGACTGTCTGTTCATTAATTGAGTGGAGATTGGGAAGAGGGGAGCTTTCACAAAAAGACAGAGAATATAAAACAAAGTCCAGTTGCTGAATTTATGGTTCAATAAGGAGAATCAGATAACTGTTTACTTTTTAAAGTATTATGCTTTCAGCAAACTTTATGTTTAAAGGTTCCGTGTTTTTAAGTATGACGAAACCAAGTCAGTTAGTAAGAGCAAAAACATTTAAAAATGAAAATGAGAAATTATAAAATATCTAAAATTTTGACTATTGCTAGACTAGGATGGAAGCAATTATACGGTAGCTCTGTCCATGCAAAGGTTTTCTGTAAACTGTTCAGGACTTGCAAAAGCCTCCAGGATATTCATAATTTTCCAAGAATTACACTTTTTTACAATCCACAATATTTTTGATAGGTTAACTTTGAAGTGAAGATACAAGTTTTTAAACCACTCTTTTTAAATATTAATATTACAGTTCTGTACAGTAGGACCCCTGTATACACTGATTCATTAACCACTGATTCAGTTATCCATGGTTGGCAAAGGATAAAATCAAATAAAGAGTTCAGTAGCTGCAAAGCAAGCTACTGTCACAAAACAGCAGTTTGGCAGGAGTGGTATTCTCTCTTATCTGTGGTTTTCATTATTCATGGGAAGGCTTGGGACCGATCCCAAGCGGATACTGGGGTCCTACCGTACTGTGGAATTAAAATAAAAACAAATTGTAAATAAGTATCAAGTACAGTTCTTTCTTTTAACTATATCTTACTTGTCAAATTTTGTTAATGGTTTCAAAAGCTTCTTTTTACCAAAACTGCATGGTCAGTAGAGGGCTCACGTAGCATTCTTCAGCATCTTCAGAAATGGGCACATCGTTACACACTTCTCATGCCACAGATTCCAATACAAAACAAATAAACAAAGAAAGAAACAAACAAAAGCCCACTATAATGCACTTCAACTAGCATCCTAGGTGGCATATCACTAATAGTATGACAAAACAGTGGTTTTAATACTATTAATATTCATAAACAACAGATCTACAATGTAGTGCTGATGTGTGTTCTTAGCTTGCCTCTTGTGCTTATTTTGGAGTAGAAGATAAAGTACAAGAAGGGAGCATCAATTTGCCTATGTTTTGAATGAGGATGGGATGCTGATCTTTCATCTGAATTTCCTCCTGGGAGTGCCACAGCTGTAACTTATGCCTTTAAACTGAAGTTTTGTTTTCTCCCTTTGAAGAATTTCCTGAAGAGGAACACAGAGACAGCAATGTTGTGAAATGAAACATGAGGAACTTTAATTGGATTGTTTAAAAAATAAATAAATAAAACCCTCTCTATATAAGTAAAGCTGTCAATGAGACAAGAGCAACAAAACACTCTGGACTCACCAGTGTCTCCCAAACAATGGAGACTACACCCACTCATAAAGGAGAGGAAGTTGGCATTTAAGTCTGTCTTTTGTGGAGACTGGTCATGAATAGTACAAAATGTTAGAGACAATTCAACCCACTGTTAGCAGTGGACACCATTAGTGAATAACAGTCATAGTAAGAAATTGTTAAATGGGAGGAGAAAAACAGTATGTGTCGTTAGTTTCAAACATTAAGCTGCTCATCAACCATAACTGCTTGGTGGGTGCAGCCATTGCATAATCCAATTCAGTTCAACTGCATTTCAACTAAAAATTTGCATGCTATTATAAATTTTCCTGATGTGTCAGGTTTGACAGTTCTGCTTTTACCATCATTTTTAATGGAATTAGATGTATTGGTATTAAAATGCCCAATACATATGCATTTACTGTGATCCAACAGGGTTGTTTTACATTCTGTACGTTCATAAGTTTCATGTGAACAATGTATCCCAAAATTTGGACGAAGGGTGGGCAAATTGTACAGGTAGATAGGAAGGCACAGCAACAGAGGTTGGTCTCTGCTAATATGTCTTGCACAAGAGGGATCAATGGTGCAGAAGGATTAAGCAGGGCAGAGAAAAGGCTGCATAAGTGGGACTGAATAGAATAGAATTGAATTGAATTTATTGTCATTGTATAAAAATACAAGGAGATTAAAAAGTGCCATCCAGTCAGCTCATTCACACACCCCAGTATAAATATCAAAGGCATAAAATCTACCATTTAAGAACAAAACATCCATACACATACTCCAACATTTACATGCAGAACATCACTTGTACTCATTTTAAAACTGACATAAAACCTATCAAACAATAATTAAGGGATTATGAAAAGAAAATACACACATGTGTATAGCAGAGAAAAATATGAGCTTAGCAGCAGTAGCATGTAGATAATTGTTATAAGTATTATCAGAACTTAGAAATGGAGAGACAAAGAAACATGAATTAGAATAAAACTCTTATATTGAATATATACAGCAAATATACAGCATACCAAGCAATAACATATATACAAAAGCAGCAGAGTGTGGGGTACTGTTTCTCACCATAAACAGTCCCAACTTAACATTACAGCCAGTTCTTTTATACACATTTAGAACTCATCAGACATGATTTTAACCAATCGCATTCTGACACACCATGATGTCATTAACTATTCCACCTGTGCTAAATCATTTAACCTGCTAGTGATTTCTGATTCCTTGCACTTGTGGCTAACATCATGACACAGCATTTTTGACTGACTCCATTTTATAAATTCTCTGTTTCACTCTGTTAAATATACATCACATATATTTTGTCAATTCTACATATTATGACAAAACCAAACATACACATATACAGCCCTACACTCTCTCATCTGACAGCATTCATACCCAATACATAAAAACTACGATTTAAAGAACAACAGCCATACACAACCCCCCATACAATATATATGTTAGAAATTCAACACTGATATTACCCATCAACTTAATTTTTAAAAAAATTAGCATGGTTACTGCTATTGGGTAAAAACTATTTCTGAATCTTTCTGTCCTTGTTCTAATAGGTCTATACCTTCTCCCTGATGGCAACGGAACAAACAGAGAGTGGTCAGGGGCTAAGATGAGTTCAATAGATCTGGGTGGATCTTCTGCATTTGTCCACTCTAAGATCTACAACACTAAAGGCTTTCTTTCAGGCTGACCTTTCACTATGAGTGGACAGCAACCTTTTCTGACAGCCAAACCATAACCTGAAGGTTCACTGCAAAGCCTCAGACCCACATGGAAGTGACACTGGAGGAGTTAAAGGCAGCTTGGGCAACTCTGGTATTAGGCAAACATGGTCTTGTACCCCTGGGCCCAACCAGTCAGAAGCAGAGGCTCAAGATATGCATCCCAACTACGAATTGTTAAAATGTAACAAGGCAACTGCTTCCATAGTTTTGTATATTCGAATACCTGTACAAAAATGTTCTCTTAAATGTGAGGACTCTAGCATCAGAAAATGTCTGTCAGGAGAGAAGAAAAGTTCTCGTGGGTTCATGTGCTTAAGGCAAGCAAGGCTTCACATTCCTAACATAAACTGTGCATACCTGGATTCCCAAAATGGTAAAATTCACCAGGGACCTGGTCAGGGCCAGCACATCCATTAAGGCGAACTAGGCAGTTGCCTAGGGTGCCAAAATGGAGAGAGGGCACTGGCCAGCCTGCTGACCCCCTGCCACCCCTCCCACCACCACTGGCCACCGCCGTCCGTCCGTCCACCACCCACCATCTGCCCGTTGCCATCTGCCCCCCTGTGCCCGCCGCCGTCCCCTGCCATCCGCCACCCCCTGCCATCTGCCGCCCCCTGCTGCCCCGCCCCTGCCGCCCTGCCCCACCCCTGTCGCCCTGCCCCACCCCCACCTCCCACCCCTTGCCTAGGGTGCAAAAAAACCTAGCGCCGGCCCTGGATCTGGTTCACACCTAAATGAGAGCAATGTTGTTCTAACAATGAGAAAGGGCAGAGTGAAGGCTTCAGTAGAAGGCTTGCAATACCACCCCTATACCAATTTAAAGTATTTGGACTAATATCAATGCACATTGTTCTTCAGGACAGCCTTATTCCTGAGGAGCAGTTTTCAGCCTGAATGGCTCATGGTCTGCTATCTAATGACCAATGATTCCCCACAGCATAGGCAGCATAGGGCCCCTAACTAGAGATGGGCACGAAATGAATTTTTTTGTTTCATTTTTCATTTTTCATTTTGTTCCCTAACGAAACAAAAAATGAAATGCCCCTTCAAAGAAAAACAAAATGAAAAGAAATGACAATTTTCAGTTCATTCTGTTTTTTTTTGTTTGTTTTTTGTTTTGTTTTCCCATAGGAATGCATTCAATCAACATACCCGATTGAGGAATGGTGTAGGGTTTAAAAACTTTTTTTTTTTTGCCACTGAAGCCAGCTGATCTGTGCTTGCTCCATGGCCAAATAAATAAATAAAGTTTAAAAAGCCCATACTTTCCCCCAACACACCTGATCGGGTGGAGAAAGCACGGGCTTATTATTATTATTATTATTATTATTATTATTATTATTATTATTATTATTATTATTATTATTATTATTATTATTATTATTATTGCCACTGAAGCAAGTACCGACCAGCTGGTGTGTGGGGCTTGCTTAGGGGACTACAGAAACTTTGTAAAAGCCCTCGCTTTCCCCCAATGTACCAGAGCAGCTGGGGGAAAGCACAGACTTTTAAAACTTATTTTTGCCAGTTATTTAACCCCAACACGACAGTCGCTTGGGGAGGGCAGTTGCACTGACTCCTCGACCGTTTTCAGAGGGCTCCTGCCGAGCTGTCATCAGCTGGACCCCTTTAAAAATGACCCATTCGGCACCGGGGGGATCTCCTGGTGGTGACTGGGCCATTTTTAAGGGGGTCCAGTGAATGACAGCTCAGCAGGATCCCTCTGAAAATGGTCCAGAAGCCAGTTCGGGCCTCTAGTACTGGTGTCCTGACCATTTTCAGAGGCCTTCTGATGAGCTGTCATCGGCTGAACCCCTTTGAAAAATGGCCCAGTTGGCACCGAGGGGAATCCCCTGGTGGTGACTGGGCTACTTTTTAAAGGGGTCCATCTGATGACAGCTCGGCATGATACCTCTGAAAATGGTCGGGATGCCAGCTGCAGGCTCCTGGGCTGGCATCCTGACCACTGCATGCTTGGGTGGGAAAAAAAGTTTAAAATCCCCACACCTTCCTTCCATCAGGTGTGTTGAAGCGGGAATGGCATGGTATTTTAAAATAAAATAAAAAAACTAAATGATTTTTTTAAAAAATAATTCATTTCAAACTAAATGAAATGGGGAAACAAAACAAAAAAAATGAAATGAAATGCCATTTTGGCATTTCATGCCCATCTCTACCCCTAACTATATCAGTCAAGTTTCAGAGACCTAGTATGAATGGTCCCGGACTGGGTAGTAAAGCAAAGCAAAGCAAAGTGTTCTGCTTATATACCACTTCATTGTGCTTAAAGCATTCTCTGGGAAGTTTACAATTTATTTATGCAGGCTACACCCCCCCACCCCACCCAGAAGCAAGCTCAATACTCATTTTACTGAGCTCAGTAGGATGGGAGGCTGAGTAAACCATGAGTCTGCTACCTGGAAATGAACCCCAGGTCATGAGCACAGTTATGGCTGCCATACGGCAGTTCAAACACTGTGCCATGATGCTCTTCAAATGGAAGGTACCTTCAAGTAGAGAGTTCTCTCCTCTAAGTCCTTCAGGAGAAAACATTGGAAGAGACAACATGTGAACACTCTACTCACAAGCCTCCTTCTTCACAGCCAGAGAGGCAGATTAACTTCATGGTATGACCTTTTGGATATTCTTCCTAGCAACTCACAAATATATTTTAAATTAGGTGCATTGTGTTTTTCTCTTAATTTTTTTTGCTTCATTGAATTCTTCCATGTGAGTCTTTAAGGGTCTCGCAGAATGTGTGCTAAATAAGACACCTTCTTTAATGTGTGAATGACTGAACTGGCAGATCTACTCAGCTTTTGTTTACACCTACAAAGACTTGTGAATACAATCAATTAAAATTGGCCATATGAAAAAGCTTTGCACTGTGTCAGCATGCTTTGGCTCAAACTTTACATCCTCCAAACTTACCTCAGTACTTAACATCTGGCATTTTTTTTAGAGCAGCATGTTTTCAGAGGAAAAATGGAATGTGCTTCTGAAACTATGTGTTGACTGCAACAACTCTTCCAGATAGTTAAATATAATAGTTCCAGTAGGTGCTGTCTTAAATGCAGCAAAGTGCACAGTAGTTCCAGAAGGCATTAACTTTTTGTTTTTGAAAGCACAAAAAAGTATGTTCATATCATTAGCTCAAATGGGTACCTGAGGTGGCAGCTGCTATACAATTAAACAGTTGTATCCACAAACAAACAAACTTCCTAAGGTTCTCTGTTATTTCAGATTCTCTCCAGGTAGTATTATTTTATGACTTTGCTTTATTTGATTGTTCTGAAGTTTGTTCCTTATAAAAACATTCCTGAGCACAAACTTAGATTGAAAATTAATCCCAGCTCCGTTCAAACGGGCTTACAAAAATGATTTATTGTCACATTCAGGACTCTGTGCCCCACCACAGAGCTCTTGCTGTCATGCACATTAGGTGGTGCCTGTCAAAACTGCATAGTTAGGTAAGCGCTGTGAGAAAAACAAATCTGAAAGTGCTTAAGAAAGGACAACAGCACTTGGATGATGTTGGGTATACTGTGAATAGTGATAGTGGTGCCAAATTAAATAAGTCTCCAATTGTCCAACAGGTAATAATTGTCCAAGTACATTGCATGCTCTTTGGACAACAGTCTGCCTTCTAGAAGGTACTATAAGTTAGGAAGCAGGCATAGAATCTCCAAGAATTCTAGGAATTGTAGCCCACAAATGTAAATCAGCAATCCTATAGGTTTCCTTCAAGAGGAGGGTTTTAGAGGTTTTCCATTTACCATTGGAAGTTCTGTGCAACCAACCTATACTTCTGGCTTGAAGAAAGAAAGAAAGAAAGAAAGAAAGAAAGAAAGAAAGAAAGAAAG
>JAHTLZ010000007.1:12535936-12546046 GCA_023846285.1 Phrynocephalus versicolor | reverse complement strand
CTCTCTCTCTCTCTCTCTCTCTCTCTCTCTCTCTCTCTCTCTCTCTCTTTTGTACTTCAGAAGCAAAACTGGACTTCAGGGTAAATGTGTGTCCTGTATGTTTTGCCCTCTCTGTATTTCAAGGAAATTTTCTTCTACTTCACTGATAATAAACCATGTCTAAAGGGGAGGTCTATACTGGAAAAGGGTCTCATTAATCATGAATCATTCCAATTTGTCATTTGGCAAAGGAAGACTTCCTTATTTATCCTCTGAATGAAATTAGCTCTGGCGGTAGATAGAAATCTCAATTGCCTTGGCAACTTTCTGTGGCCCTGTGTATATGCTCTTAAATTTGCCGATAGAGTTTATTAATGGCACAGATTGCTTTCCTTGAAAGAAAACTACCCCACTCTAAATTTCAGTAGTTTTTATCTTCTTTTGAGAGATGCTAGTTAAAATTTGTATCTGTCTCTTTGTCTTTGGATCTGTGTAATTTGTGAGGTCCTGATAGGACTTCACTAACAAAGACGCTTTCAAAATTATGTGTGGCAATACTGCTTTGGAATTGTTCCATAAATGGCAAATTAGTGGATGCTTCTTGGTATTAATCTTGAAGCTACAATAAAAGTGTCTAGCTAATGATGTTGTAGCCGGCATCTATTCTGGTATCTATTCGCAAACCACTTCTTTGGAAAACCTCTGGTTCATGAATGTGGAAGACTGTGCTGTTGTACCCATGATTCAGAATGCCAGGAAATGCCCTGTTATTGCTGCACAATATAATGCCTGTGTTGCCAGGATGGGAAAGGATTCTAAGTTTTACATAGCAAAGGGCATCCTGAATATTGGTGCCACCAATGACAGCAGTCAAGATGGTCTATAGGATGTCCTCTTGTACCACTCACAAAGCGACACCATGCAAGGAAAAATCCAAAAAGGTGACTCCTTTTTAAAAAAATCAGTTAACGACTTATCTCTCAAACACAAAGCAATTGTCAGGGCTGGTTTTCAACAAGAGGGAATGGTAGTCTGCACATGTGGGGAAGAGCTAGTAAGCACAGGTGGACTCATATCTTATGGGCCAGTACATTATGCTCAAAAATGGATGCTTTACTGAGGTCTTCATTAGAAACAGATTAATTAAGAGGTTAAATTAACTTATCCCCCAAAACTACAAATCACCTTGTTTTCATTTGGCAATTGGTTGTTGGGAAATTAGCACCATCTTCATTTGCAATTTGATTGTTGAAAAATGACAATTTTGATGGATCACATTTGTAAAGAGAAAATCTTTTATCAGCTCTTAATTTTGAAACTAGCATCTCACTTAGTGTGGCCATGAGACTTGGGACAATACCCAGAGATGGTATCTCAGTTCTTTCCCTCGTGGGGCATGAAACTCATTCGGTGCTTTTAAGCCAGTCACCCTCCCAGCCAGGCAGATGGCTCAAGATGGTTTCAAGGACAAAGGCGAGGAAAGTAGCACTACGTAATATCTTGAACTTATTAGAACTGAGATGTAAACATAGCAAATAAATAAAATAATAGAAGTAGGAATGCTGTAGTCACTTTTTAAGCCTTTTTAAAAAAAATCACTTGATTATAATAGGTCTTGTTACTTTAACACTCCATGAACATAAGGATGTGGTTTTGATGACTTCAGTCCCTCCTTTTTTATTCCTCTTTCATATGCAGCCAAAAGATCAAAAGGATTTCTAACCTATTGATTTCAAAAGGTGACAATATAAATAAAGTGTGGAACGTCTGCTTTGAAAATGTTATCAATACAACTTTAAAAAAATGGGGGGGGGGACCACAATCATTATTACTAGTGAAATGCAACAGTGAACTGTTAGGTGATGGTAGCATATTTTGATCAATCCATGACACATATTCTCTTTATTCAAACTTTAGTGAACTCAAACCTTTTTTCCTTTGGTACCTTATGGACATGAGATTGCTCATAAAATTAAATCAATCAATATTTTGAACACTGTCCTACTCAGCCATTTAAAAGGGAGTAAAATTGCGAGAATCATAATTCCACCCCCCAGAGCTTTGACATCTCCAGCTGAAGACAGTTTGAATAGGAAACATTCTGCTACAAAGAGAGCCACTGTAAATATTTAGGAACTCTGGCTTTCATGATTCATGGTTTGTGGAGAGACTCCACATATATGAAGAAATGAAATTTTGTATGTATAGAATAATTAAGGGAGGGTGTAGAAAAAGTAGCTGTGAAAATGAAAATGCATTTAACAGTTAGGCTTGAACAATAGTTTACTGCAGTTATTCCAAGGCCACTGTACAATAACAATCTTGACAGTTGAACATGTTTATGTTGCAAATTATAAATGCAAATTAGAGATGGGCATGAAATGGAAATATAGTGTTTTGTTTTGTTTCTTTAGTTGTCTTGTCTTGTTTTGTTTCATTAGTAACTTTTTTTAAATGAAATGAAATGAAATGATTCAGAAGTTTATAAATAATGGAGAGCTTACTTGGACTGTTCCCTGGCAGCATCCTAAACTTGGAGTGGTTTGGGGTTCAGGGGGCCAAATTATTAGGCTCCAAATTGGATCCCCCAGGTAATTTTAAAAGTATTTTTAATTACCTATGCTACTGCTTCCCGTGTCATACTTTCTGGATTGAACTTCAACCCAGTATGTATATTAAGCACTAAGTTATTACTACACAGGAGGAAGCAATCAATTATCCAGTTCAAGCAGGATGAATAATTGCTTCCTCCACCACCTTTCCCCTTACCATCCAACTGAAACCTCTCTTTAAAAAAAATCTTATAAAATTACTTAGGAAACCCATGTTGGAACTTAATAACTCATACCCCTGAACCCCAAACCACTTCAGATTTGAGGAGCTTCCATGGAAGAGTCCAAGGAAACTCCCCTAGTTTGGGTTCTGAAGCAAAAAAAAAAGTGGTTCAGTGTGTTTTGGGCCAAAACAGTTTGTCTCATTTCATTTCATAATGAAACAATTCATGACGTAATGAAATGAAACAGCATGCCATTTTTTGTTTTGTGCCCATCTCTAATGCAAAGTTGGAGTTTGCTGTTTCTGAAGTGATATTATTATGGCATTTTGTGATTCTGGTGCAGCAGGCCTCTATTCTTCAAAGCTCTGACCTGTACACTGATACTTAGATGAATTTTGATATGATTGGAAAACATTGCAATTAATCCCTAATGGGGATAAGTGCAAACTGCAATTAATACAGGGTTCTGATGTTTCCCTATAAAGTTCTTAGGGAGCTATTAAGGAATCAGTACCCCTGACCTGACACATGGAACAGACTGTCTCCTCTTCAGCCTGTCCATCATCACCTGGAGATGACAAGGGGTTCAAACTCCCATTGCTTTCAATTTAGCCTCATTTTGAATGTCTGAATAGGGTTTTATATTGACTGGCTTGACTCCCCATCCAGGTATCATTAAACTATATTGCCTTGACATTTGAAAAGGGAAAGAAGGTATAAGCATGCCGAAATAAGTTTCTACAGGGAGGATGATGAGAATGGAGGAGGCAGGGTTATTTTTCTCATTCCTAATTTTTCTGCTCATACTGTATGTACAGGGGAGAGCACTTCAGAATACCTGGGAAAAGCCTGGATGTCAGTCCCACTGAACTGTGTTTTCTCTCAGTAGGCACGCAGAGGATTGGGCTATTAATGTCATGATGAGATTAAATTTGCAAAGCAAATATAATAAGCATGGTAAGTGTCTGTTGCAAGGACATATTTTCAAGTTTCAAAGCATTTAAATGCCATGCAGAAACCATGGACAGCATATGTAATAACCAAATGGATGTAACTTTTTTTAAAAAAAGGACAAGCATAGAACAACCAGCAATATTCATTAATAATGTGTTTCACCTTTGATGTTGTTCTGCTTATGAAAAAAGATGATTATTTCTGCCAGCAATAAAGAAGGGGGGGAATAGCATGCTTTGAACATTCATATTAAGATTTTGCTGATTCTTTCCAACTTAATCAGATTTGTGCAATGAAGAGTAGTGTGGATTTACTAGCCATTGTTATAAATTGCATCTGACAAGGATGCGGGATATTAAAATGTCACTTGCCCGCTTCTAGGTCATCAAAGTATTTTTTACAAGTACAACATTAATATGGAGGAGAGACCATAAAGCTATTTTAATGTCTCTAATGTAATCACTGCACCCACTTTATGACAAATCTATCTCGTTTATTTCCGCTGTGGATGTTCCACATGAATTTCCAACAATGCTATGGCAGAACACCATAAAAACATAATTGCAGGAGCCTACTATCCTGAGTACGTTTTCTATTATGGTAGCCCTATTGATCTGTGTGGCGCTTACTCGAGAGCAAATCAGCTTAGACCTAATGCCAAAGCCTGAAGCAAGATTGCATTAATTTAAAACAAATACATGTAAATAAAATAATGTACACAAGCACTCCTTAGCGCCAGCTAAATTATTGAACAAATAAAGTAGCATCTTATGTTTGAAAGACTCTCTCTCAATCTCTCTCTCTCTCATCTTTAAGTGAATCTTAGTTCAGCAAATCTTCAGAGAAACTTAATTTAGGCATCCTTCCCACTTGGAATACATTACTATTCAGAGCAGAAGTAAGCTTCATTTATGGACAGGCGAACTCTCAGCTCCTATGAACCTCCTAGGATGTGTGACAGGATTTCAGTGGAGGAGGGAAAAGATGTGGTTTACTTCAAAACTTGATATAACTTGACTATAGAATTCCAGCCTAAGAATCTCTTTGTATCTGTCTTGAAGGCATTGATGTCCATATGGGTATAATGGATGGTAGAGATACATTCCACCACACACATTTTAAACATAAGAAAACTTATAACTGCAGATCTGTAAGGGGCTCCATGGGTCATCAAGTCTAGTCAGTGTCAGAGAGGCACAGGGGGGAATCAAACTCTCAACCTCTGAATCTGCAGCCAAATACCTAAAGCATTCAGCTATCCAGTGGTTCATTGAAAGGAACATTTGCTGGCTGCAACACTGATGGTTCTAAAATAATATTTTTCACTTTGAGGTAAAGCATATTTGCTAAAACTCAGTTCTTTTTTTCCAGTTGAGTTTGTTTACTTGTAGGTGTTTTGAGGACTTCAGTCTTAATGGTAATATACTGGAATTATTCCATTTTGTGAGAGTGAAGCTTCAAACACTAGCTGTCAAAGCTTGGGTGACACTTCAGCATTCAGGGGATCACTAGACTGAACTCTTTGCAATCCACACTTCTGTGAGGAAATGACATTTTCTCCGTTTTCTGTAGGTTAACCAATCCTGCAAATTGTAAAAGTTTAAGGGCAGATTCTCAGAGTAAGGTTATTGGAGGTGACTTGTGGAAGCTAAGCAGATGTTAATATTTTTTATTTCTTTGAGATTTTTCATGTCAGGTATATTCTGACTGAGGTCCATATTGAATTACATACATCTGCCATCCCAACATGGAAATTCACTGAGATTTGAGTATGCATTTTCCAAAAAATGAGACACTGTACTTATGCATGCACTGTCCTGTTTGTCTGCTTGTTTGTGTGCTTTTTTCAGCTGCGAACTTTTTTCAAAACACCTTTTATTTCTTGCTTTACTAATTAGATCACAAGCTTAGAAATGTCAGTCAGAAAGTGCAAGCTGAATAATTAATTCTCATCTCTCTTTAAGAGAAGTAGAAGGTGCCAAGCCAAATTCTGGGGGTTCCACTCTTTCAGCTCACTCTTCCCTTCATGTGCCGTACCCCCATTCCATTCCATTCAACAGGGTCTACTCACACCTACGTAGCACTTCTGGAAGGGGTATGAAGGTTGGTCATGAAAAACCATTGGCAGAGAAGTCTTTTCCTGCCAACCCACTGTGTACATCTGAATATGAATACTCTGGAACCAAAGAAGATAAAAAGAATAGGAAAGAGTGGTGTCATGATTTGTGAAGTTTAGGATTGGCCTAATCATTAGCAGATATGGTCTCCTCAGATGACAGAATACAGGGGGTGGCACTGGAGATGCCACCAGTATTGCCGTCTTGCTGTCCCCTAAGCTGGTCAATGGATGCCAGCTTTTCTTTTGTAATTGCTGAAGGTCTCTTCTAATCACCAACTCCACAGTGCAGACACTTTTTGGAAAAGCCAAAGAAAATGTCCTTGGCCCACATGATCCTTGGCCATATACCTGCCCAAGAAGCAGGGACTCGATGGAGGTGGGCAGATAATGATGAAAACTAGAGATGGGCACGACTCAAAAAAATTGTTTTTCGTTTTTTGTTTGGTCGTTTAGGGGTCCGTTTCGGTTTGTTTTCGTTTTTGTTGGGTTTTTCGCAAATTTTTCATTTTCATTTCGTTACCTAACGAAAACGAAAAACGAAAATGAAAATGAAAAATTTCTGTTTCGTTAGCATTCTTTTCAGTTCAATGTGTTTGCCGCAACGAAAACGAAAAACATGGCAAAATTTTCCATTTCGTTTCCGTTTCCGTTTTGTTTTTGAAAAAATTTCGTTTTCGTTTTGTTACCTAACTAAAACGAAAAAACAAAAACAGAAACAAAAATTCCACTGAGTCGTGCCCATCTCTAATGAAAACTAAAAATAATTTCTTCCTGCTCCCTTGCTAGGAGTCCCACTATTGCTACCAACAGCACTGGTAGCAGCAATAGTGGGACATAGGTGGTGTTTCTCTTCTTCCTTCCTGTGGTAGAACTGCTTGCAATGGCACTACGGAGTACAGTGTCACTCAGTTCAGGTGACAGGAAATTTCTTTTGAGATGTAGTTTAGACTTGAATGCGACATTGTGACATGGCATTAGTGAGAGAAGGAGGGCCGGTGACCACTGAGTTAAACTGAGCAGACAGTATTTATGGCTGCAGGCTTATCATTTGTGTTCTGTTATAATTACTGGCTGTGGTTGTCGTGGAAACAGCTTTGATGATGCCAGTCAAAAAAGCTCATTAGTCCTTATTTACAAAATGTTTGGGTATGTTGTTGTTTTCCCCCCAGAATGAATCCTGGTACAATCATGCAGGCAATTTCACCAAGACCACTTTTCTTTTTATGATACATGAAATTAAGGAGATGGTGGGACTGAAGATGGTTACATGTGTGGAGCCCAACATAAAATGTTGAAAATAAATTAAAAAAAAAACTAATGAAAATGGTGCACTTGGAAATCCATCAGAAATTGGTGTCACTGATACAAATCTGGCAGTGCAGGATGAGTTTAGTGGTAGTCAGATTTGCCCAGGTCTTTATTCCAGATAATGGAAGGAGATAGCCTGTCTGTTGCAGCAAAACCAAGAAAACAGCCTTGCAGTGCCTTTAAGAATAACACTTATATTTGGCAACAATTTTCTGGGAATACAACCCATGTATTTCATCTAAAGAGGACAGCCACAAAGCATGACACCAAATAAAGCTTGTTAGTCTTAAAGGTGCCTGTGATGAGGTCAGCGGAGTCAAGCAGCTGGGACCCACCACTTCACCTCCTGCAGTGAACAAGGCATATGCGATCCACTAGTGGCATCCGGGGCAGTGCTTCTTATGCCAATGCATAAGAAGCAGGTGGGCCTTGCAGCCGCCAATCCACAGATGACTTCTGTGGAGCTGGCCTATCTGGAGATGGACTGCACACTGCACACTACAAGCAGGTGGCACCTGTTGCATGCTCATTTTGTGGCAGTGACTCATAAGAAGCAGCCTTTCGAAGCTGGTAGCTCATTCTCTCACCAGTGAAAGACTGGAGAGTCCATGAAGGAAAATGAGAACCCAGCTCAAAGGAAAAGTGGGATACCAAGAGAGTGCAATGAACTGTGTTTTAAAGGAATGTGGCACTGCTCCCTGCTACCCAGAAGGCATTCGGGGGCTGTTACCCAGAGGAGGGCTGAGGTAGCTGCCAGGTAAGGCAAAACAAAGGGATAAAATCCGTCTCCATGCTTCCACTCAAATCTGATTCAAAATTGAGTTTTCCTTGCACCTTCCGGGAAAGAGTGGATTAGAATTTGTATCATGTCTAGCTATTGCTGTCTTCTCTACACAGATAATTGAGTAGAAAAGGGATGCCTGAAATGTAATGGTGTTGAATCATCTTTCCATAGGCAGATTCTCATACTCCAGTCCTAACTCCATGGCATTTAATACCAATGCACACTTCCTAGCTGGATACTCTTGGAGCAGTGTCACCTCCACCCTTCCCAATGTGATAAATGTATTCTTCCTGTATATTATTTCAAACATTATTTTGCATGAGATTTATTCTTTCTTTTTCGCTTTTGAAAAACAAACAACAGCTGTCCAAGTTTCTCCTTGGCCATTCTAGAGGGACAGACTGACAGATAGGCAGACTGACAGACAGCCTGACTGACTAACTGACTGATTGACTGACTGACTGATTTATGGGAGTTTCAGCCCAGACCCGACCTGCACAAACTTGCCATAAAATGTTACAACAATAACAACAACAACAACAACAACAACCTAGCTAGCTATGCTTTGTATCCTGCCAACAATGGCACTGTCCCAATCAAAATACTGTTGAAAAAGTTTGTCAACAGAATAAGTAGTATGCAATAAGAAGGAACCTGTACATGAGTTTATTTCATTGGAAAGCCTTGGATTATTCCCAGTTGGAATCAGTTCCTTTTTTATATATGTTAATTTTGCATTTTTTAAAGACAAGGCCACATAAAAGTAGTACCACCTGAAACTCTCCCACCTGTCCTTTACATGCCTACCCTTATTTTGTGGCATATACAGAATTCTTTTCTCTTTCTCTCTTTCTTGAAATTTAAGATGTGCTATTAATAAAATGAAATTCTTCTCTGTGGCTGCTTCCAGACTTTGGAACTGCCTTCCACAAGAGGCCAGGCTGGCCCTTTCTCTGCTGTTCTTCCAAATCATAGAAATAGCTTTTTCTTCAGGCAAGCTTTTCCTCAATGACTGGCTGCCTGAGTGGGGTTTTTAAATAGATTGTTGTACCTTACTGCTTTGAATGTATAGTGAAATTGCTTATGCTTTTTGTTTGGTATTTGTTTGAACTTTTTTTAGTATTTGTATACTCACTGTTATAGATGGGCACGAAATAAAAAAAGGTGTTTCGGTTTTTTGTTTGTTGTTGAGAGGTCTGTTTTGGTTTGTTTCCGTTTGTCGTGAATTTTTGGAAAAATTTTGTTACCGTTTTTTGTTTTTTGTTTGTCGTTTCTACCCGCTTTTCGCATGATTTTTAAAGCATTTCCGTGCGCAGGCATCCCCCAACGCCCAAGACCAGAAGGAAAACACTAAAAAAATGGATGCTGGCAGAGACACAGTATAGACTAGGTACGCAGGGAGGTTGCAAAGGCAGCGGCGGGCGTTGCCCAGGGTGCAAGGCAGCCGCAGAGTGACTGCATTGTGGGGCAAGGGAGGGTACTCACCGAGAGGTACGCACGCACACGCACAGGGAGGCTGCAGGACTGAAGCTAAAGTCGCAGAGACAGCAATCCCACCCTAACTCCCACCAGAGACTGCAAGGAGGATGGGGGCTGCCAGAGCTTTTTATGCCCTCTGTGGCTGCCAGACCTGCCCTCCCAGTCTGCAACCTGGGCATGCTATTGGTTGAACATGATCCTATCACATGGCTTGCCTCCATTTTGTGGCTGGTGCGACATCCATTTTAAAGGGAAAAGAAAAATGCATCGCGATGGGAGAAGAGAAAAACAAATGTTTTAAGGACCCCAACCCCCCTGGTAGGTATTATCAGACAATATAAATAATTATCACTGCGTTTTTACGGATGTCTGGGGCATTTTTTTAACATTTAAAACAGCTCATTTCATTGTGTGTCGCCATTAACAGAAACAAAATGTAACGACCACAATTTTCGTGGTTCTGTTCATTTCGTTGCACTTTCATCACAATTTTCGTTTGTCGTTTTGTTACGTAACGGAACGACTAACAAATAACGGAAACGAAAAAAATGTTCGTTCCGTGCCCATCTCTACTCACTGTTAACTTTAATATTGTCTTTTAATTATGTAAGCCACCTTGGCTCCGTTTAAGAAGAAAGGCAGGGTAAAAATAGATAGATAGATAGATAGATAGATAGATAGATAGATAGATAGATAGATAGATAGATAGAT
>JAHTLZ010000007.1:12506170-12535926 GCA_023846285.1 Phrynocephalus versicolor | reverse complement strand
GATAGATAGATAGATAGATAGATAGATAGATAGATAGATAGATAGATTTAGCTATGGATCACAATGAGTTTGCCATTATTTCATGACAGTATTTGTATCTCAAAAGGGCATTTAATCCTTGTTTGTTACATATCATTAAGAAACTAGTAAGCATGAAAAGATGTAAAGATGATGCTAAAAGCAAAATCTTTATAGCAGCAGCTGGTGGTATCCTACTGACAAATGAGGCGGCCATTTCAATGTCCTTGGAGCATAGTAACTACTATTGTATTTGGGAATGTATAGTGGCTGTAGTTTTCCTGCTTTGAATACGAAAGAAACATTCTGGGACGTTCGTGCTAGCTCAGCACAAGGTCCATGTGTTGCAGGGATGTATTAAAACAAACTGTTTGCAGATATAATTAATTCAACTTTGTCTGACCTCAGGCAGTTTCTATGTAATGCCAGTGGCAGGACATCACTGGAATACCAAATGAGAAATATTAAAACAGAATGCCTGATCTGGCTAGATGCTCCAACACAAAGCATTCATCAGACAAGATCATGCAAAGCTTAAGAAGAAGTAATATTTTCACTCTTGTAGTAAACTTCATTGATGATTTTAGTTAGATGCTTAGAGCCTGGGGTATGCAACAGTCAGGATATCTCCAAGCTTGCATTATGGTTAATGGGGTAATTGCTGTCATACTGGCTTGGAGAATCTAGGAGTTGCAATCCAAAAAAGTAACTTTTACAAGCTCTGCAAAGCCTCTATGATTAATAATATTACATTGTTGCTTATCTGTTGGAGAAGACCAACCAAGAGAGGTAATTAAATTCCCTTCAAGGAATTCCAGACCGATTTGTTTCTCGAAACTGCAGATTCAAAGTAATGCTATTTGAAAAGCAAGTCTGAAGTAAAACAATTCCTGGTTTCAGCTATTGGTTTTAAGAAGGCCTTGACTTGCCCATGTCTGTTCTTTCCTAGAATTCTGCCTACCTCTCTGAGTCATAGTAGATGAAGATAAGAAATATTTATATGACTGTCAATAATTTTCTAAAGTTGCTAGAATTGAGGGCTTTCAAACTCTTTCATGAATAATTGTCACAGGTATATGGTTCCTAAGCTATTTAATTATTCAGCCTTCTATAGTGATGATTTTAAAATGGCAGTTGCATTGGTAATAATTATTCAATAGATAGCTGCCAAAATCTGTAATGAGTGCTGTCTGGTAATAGTTTGCCCATCTCTGACTGTTTCAGATATCCCAGATTGTCACAATACAAATTACCTGTCTAACACATGTCTATTTCTGTCATGACATCTGATTACATTCTGTCTGATCACCTTACTTTTCTGAATAATTACCTGTGTTTGTTAGTATTTGATTTGTTGCATTTTTTCAGTCTCTGCTATCTGTTTCCCTAACTGACTATGTTCCTCTCCTGGGACTACCTCTTGGAACTGCAGAGCTGAAAGAGATCCTATGGATCATCACATCCAGTCTTTGCCAGGGAGGTATATTGAGAAATTGTACTGCTAACTTCCGCCTCTGCAGCCAGAGGCCAGAACCATTGAATCATTATGTTGATTCTGGCATTTAACTACAATGGTACAAAGTATGGATGTTAAGAGCAGGGGCTGGGAGATTCTGAAAATGTTAGTGCAAAAACAACTAGCATTTCAAATCAGACACTCTGATCAACAGAGTGGGATCGGTACAAACTTTGCAACAGTACATGAGAAACCATTGATGGATCTGATCCAATATCTTTGGAAACTTCAGCCAGATAGCTAAACCACTGAGCTATATGAAAGAATTCTCACTAGAGATAAGTGCTTCATTTAGGAAATAAATAAATAAATAAATAAATAAATAAATAAATAAATAAGTGGTCCAGTTCTGAAACAAAATGTTGGAGCCCAGCTGGTATTCAGAACTGGACCAATCATTCGGAACGAAATCAGCCAATCCCTTACCTTGTTCTGGAGTTGCATGGGACTAAACTCCAATGAGGAAGAAGCCTCCGACCTGCCATATTTCCTTCTCCCTGGTGCTGGCCAATCAGACAGGGTGGAGGGATGATGCATTTCTGTGCACAGCTCCTGACTGGCCAGCACCCGGGAGAAGTGTTTCCTTGCAGCCATGCCAGCCACATGGCCATGAACTTGCACAATGCTGGCTCTTCGGCTTCAATACAGAGATGAACACCGATCCTAGAGTCAGACATGAATAGCATGTATGTGCAGGAGAAACCTTTACCTATGCACAAAGCACAGAACAAATCAATGTACTTGTAGATTTGCTGAAAACCATATGTCCTGCCTTGATACAGCTGGGACTAGAGAGGAAGAATATTAGGCCAGAGTTAGAATAATTTTAATACTAAGATAGTGATTTACAGGACAGGTTCTTATATTTTGCCACATATGAATTTCTGGTCTGAGTTCTTGGAGCTCCTTACTCTGAATCCCAGGACTCGGCAACCATGCAATGCTTAAAGATAGCATTAACCTGAAGACCCAAAGGCTTTCACAGACATCATTATCACTGCTGACTTGTGCTTGTGGATAAAATATATTTCCCTCTTTGATAATGCATCCTTCCAGCGGTATTGTTGAGCTGAATTGTCAGTGTACGTGTTGACACTTGTTTTCCTGACTTTTCAGGAATCAACAAAGGAGCCCCAGGAAAGCCATCATTTTGCTCTGAAGTGCATTTAGAGAGAGTGGCAACAGAAGAGGTTTCACAGAGGAACACATTTGATCGGTATCACAAACATGATTGAATGGGAAAAAAGCTGTGCTTTATATATTGCCGAAAGAGATCTCCCTATGGTAAGTTCCATTCCCTGAGGTGCACATCAGATTGAAGGTGCAGCTGGTGATCTGGTGAAAAATGTTGCCTGATTCAATCCTTTAGAGATGGCTATAGAGAAACAGCTATGCATCCAGCCCCGCCACAAAATAAAAATCAGTGAGACTTCATGAGATACTATCAAAACCGTTCAGCCTCAAGCCTATCTTTAGCTGCCATGAGAGGCCAGCACTTACAAGACAATGGCAGCTATTTTTAGCTCAGACAAGGTAGTTGTGTAAACATTTCAGCACGAAGAACTTTTCTTTAAAATCACAGATGGGATAGGTTATGCAAAGGGCAAATTTGGACCTTGTGCCTGAAACAGCAACAGTGCCACGTATTTGCATGCCAACAACACAAACGTGATGCCATTTTAGTAAAAACCAGAGTTGGACTCTGCACCATTAAAAATAAAATCCAGGGGAAATTGTTTTTAAAATTATATGTTCTTCATGAATTTTAATCCCCCCCCCCCAGAATCACATTTTGATGCAGAATATACGTGGAACTGCAGTGCAAGGTTTCTAAAGCATTAGTATAGTCTGTTTTCCCCACTACAGTTGTAGGAGATGAGGGATCTAAAACAACAAATTGTAGGGAGTTGCAAATGCATGCTACAGCTATGATATGTCTGTGAAGATTCTCAGTCATCCAGGTGAGCTTCTCTGAAAGTTGAGTCATGGCAACTCGATTTTTTTTTCTTGAGAGATTGAAACGTTTCAGTCCTCCATTTTATAGTTCACTTTGACCTCATGTCACCCTGGTCAGAAATAGGCTTATAAGATGGACAATGGCCTGAAGAGGCTCGTTAGATAGACAAAGATAGTTAGAACTATTGAGTCAGTGTGATAGTGAGTCAGCTATGATAGTTAGGACTGTTGAGTTAGTAGTCAGTAACCAGTAGCCTTAAGCTTTTCCTGGCCGTTATCTCCTTGAAATGGTCCATCAGCACCAGGGCCGCCGCTTCCATTAAGGCAAACTAGGCAGTTGCCTAGGGTGCCAAAATGGAGAGATGGTGCTGGCCAGCCTGCCGCCCTCCCCCCCCGCCGCTGGCCACCACCGTCCATCCCCCCTGCCCACCAGCTGCCCTTCGCCATCCACCCATTGCTGCCTGCCCATCGCTACCCGTCGCCTTCTGCCCGCCGCCCCCATGCCCAACGCCCATCACCCCCCATGCCCATTGCCGTCCGCCCCTGTGCCCGTCACCATCTGCCACCCCCTGCCACCCTGCCACCCCCTGCTGCCACCCTGCCACCCCGCCACCTGCCCGTACACCACCCTGCCCACCCAACACCCGCCCGCTGCCCCTCCCACCCCTCCCACCCACCCCTCACCTAGTGTGCAAAAGAACCTAGCACTGGCCCTGATCAGCACTTACTATTGTTGTGTAAGCCACCACGTTACATTCTTCACAATGCCCTCCAGTGATGCTAACTGTTGAAAGGGGGAAACGTAAAATTACTGCTCATAGTGACTAACCACTGCCCCCAGCTAAATCCATGGCTACTGTAGGAGGCTACTAGAGTTCCTGGAGATAGATGTTGGACACACTTGCATTGAGAAGAGGGATTAAAAACAGGGTGGACATGAGCCTTAAGAGGGGAGTAGCTGCAGAGTAGTAGGGACTTCAGATACAAATAGGAGAAACTGCATTTTTATATATATACATAAATTAGAGATGGGCACGACTCGGGAAAATGACGTTTTCGAGTTGTCGTGTGTCGGAGGCAGTCCGTTTTGGCTCATTTCCGTTTTTCGTGAAACTTCGCAAAAATTAGTCGGTTCGTTTTTTTGTAGCCTGCACACTGTAATTAAAATTGTAAACCGCCCAGAGACCACTTGTAGTGGTATGGGGCGGTATATAAGCAGAACACTTTGCTTTTGCTTTATCGTTATACTGGTTTTTTTTGGGGGGGTAGCGGGCTCCTGGAGGCACCTCTGTGGGGTGGGTGCCTCCTCTGGCCCACTATAAAGGGAAAGTGGGCTCCTGGAGGCACCCGTGGGTGCCTCCTATCCTCACCCACTAGGAAGGGACAGCAGCAGCAGGCTCCAAGAGACCCCTCAACATGGGGGTCTCCCCTCCTCACCTGCTGCTGCTGCAAAATGGCATGCATAACCATATGGATATGCATACCATTTGCAGGCAGTGCCAGTGACACCTGCTCAAGTACCTGATCCCTTGGTACGAGCGTGTCGCACCTGCCATGTCCCACAAAGAAGGGAATCGTACTTGTGTGTGTAGTGCAATGCAAGTAGATCTGGCTATGGGCTAAGGTGGATTAGGGTTAGGGCTAGGGTTAGGCTAATGACGGGTAAGGTTACGGTGGGCTATTGGGTTGCACCTCTGGGTGCCTCTCTGACCCACTAAGAAGACAGTCTGTGACGTATGGGTAAGGAGTCAAGGATTAGGGTTAGGGGGTTAGGGGGCTAGGGCAGGTTTTAGGGGGCTTTTTGGCACATCCCAGAAGTCTCCATGGCCAAGTGGCCATGCGATTGGTGGGATGGCTCCAAAAATTTGCATGGTCATCCCCTCCCACATGGCTGGCCAGGCCACTGGGCCAGCCCATCATTGCGCACTGCGCAGGTGTAAATAAAATAAAATAAAATAAAATCAATGGAGGACAGAGGAGGAGAGGAGAGACATTTTGTTGCAAGAAAAAACCCACTGCTACTGTGAAAAATCTGGCAGCTTATAAATTTCCGCGTGTTTCTGTTGTGCTTGTGTGTTTTTGGACCACGATCCACAATTTCAAAAACAATATTGCGTTCGCCGCCCCATTTTGGATCCCCCGCCCGCACCGCATGGCATGGCAACTCGAGTCCGGCTGCCCAGGATGGGGGGGAGGCGGGACCACCCCTCCAAACAATCCCTCCGGTAGGTGCCCTGCGCCCTTAGTCAAGCAGGCATTTTTCTGCCTGCTTTTTGGCCCGGGAATGGGTGGGGGGGAGACCCGGGAGAGTTTAAAAAACTTTTTTCCTGTGCCGTCTGTGCCGCTTGCTTGCGCTTTGGCGGCCGGTGGCGAGACTGGGCTTTTTGCGGCGGGCGAGCCTGCGGCGAGTCCCACCAGACCAGAGCATCCCAGGACGGAGGGGGGAGGCCGGGACCCCCCCTCCAGACCAGAAACCCCCCCTCCGGTAGGTGCCCTGAGGCACGGCAGGCATTTTCCGCCTGCTTTTTGGCCCGGGAATGGGTGGGGGAGAGTTTAAAAGTTTTTTCCTGTGCCATCCGTGCTGCTTGAGCCGGCGGCGAGACTCGTGCCATCTGCCGTGCGGGAATGGGTGGGGGGAGAGTTTAAAAGTTTTTTCCTGTGCCATCCGTGCTGCTTGAGCCGGCGGCGAGACTCGTGCCGTGCGGGAATGGGTGGGGGGAGAGTTTAAATGTTTTTTCCTGTGCCATCCGTGCTGCTTGAGCCGGCGGCGAGACTCGTGCCCTGCGGGAATGGGTGGGGGGAGAGTTTAAAAGTTTTTTCCTGTGCCGTCCGTGCCGCTTGAGCCGGCGGCGAGACTCGTGCCGTGCGGCTTGTTGCTGCTGAGAGCCTGCGGCGCCGACGAGTCCCACCAGAGCAGCCCAGGAGGGAGGAGGGGGGGAGGCCGGGGACCTCCAGAAACCACCCCTCTGGTAGGTGCCCTGAGGAACGGCAGGCATATTTCCGCCTGCTTTTTGGCCGCGAACCGGTTTTTTTAACTTTTTAAAACTTTTTTTCTGTGCTGCTTGGCATCGCGCGCGATCGCGCGATGCAAGTAACGAGCACGACAAATCAGACCAAATTGTTCATTCGTCGGTTCGAGCTCGAAGTCTGGCGGAGTAATTCCCGTTACCGTTTCCGTAGAGTAACAGAACCAAGTAACGGAAACGGAAACGGAAATACCGCTAAGTCGTGCCCATCTCTAATATAAATATATATTTAAATATATATACTGCTCCATCTAGCTACATGGCTATTCTGGGCAGTTTACAAACTGAACAGAAATCAAAACCATAAACAGTAAAATACAATATCATAGATAAGAACAAGTATATTTTAAAAAACACAATAACTAGTAAGCAATAAACAACATTCCATCCATTCCATACAGATCTTTTGCCCAGATCTGTAAGATACTTGTTCCATGCCTCATACCCCCCCCCCCATAATCTCTAGAATTTGAAAGAGGTATTGGCTTTTTAAAAATGTATCTAAAAAAGCAAATGTCTGCCTACACACACAAGTTTTTGCCATGTGGTACATCATAAGATGCGAGAAGCATCAGTTCTTTCCTGGAGAATAGAATTCTACAAACTGGACATGCTGTTTTAAAAAGAAATATGACCTTCAGGCTCTAGAGCACCAGTTGAAGTTCCTTTTTCTTTAAGAACAATTTTAAAGGATGTGGGATAAAGTTTATATATATTCTTATTGATTGGTCTCTTAAGGATGTTGTGCTGGTGTGTTTTCTGTCTTTACAGGGCAGGACTTTCAACAGACTGGACTTGAATTTTTATTAGAAACCTTTTTCTACAAACCGAACAATTTTTGGGGAATAAAAATAAGAGATACAAATAGGGATGAACAAGAATTAACAAACTGAACCTAAATTTAGATAAGGCAGAGGCACTGCTGATTAGAGGAAGTGACTCTTAAATGACTTTTGTCCTTTTCCGGAACAGGATTACAGCCCAAACTCAAATGCCTACAGTATGTTTTTATCTGCCAGGTCATAGCTTGGTTGGGCTCCTGCACTTAGTACTGGAAATGGTGATGTTTCAATGAAATGCAAATTCAGCTTCTGATATCTTGAGGCAGGGGCAGGAAAGATGTCTGTCTAAAATCATGGAGAGAGATTGGCAATCAGTGCAGACTTTTTATTTATTTACTTAAAATATTTTACCCCCACCTTTTGTCCTTAACATGACCCAAAGCAGTTGTGCTGACTAGAGATGGGCATGAAATGAAAATATAGCATTTTGCTTCATTTCGTTTCTCCTTTTGTTCCATTTCATTTCATTACTAACACATTTTTAAAGAATTTTCCGAATGAAATGAAATTAAACAATTTGTTATGTTATGCAGTAACCGTCCCCCGCCTACTGCGGGGGTTAGGGACCCACCCGACCCACGATGACTTAAAATCTGCGATATGCGTACGCAGGTCAGGTGGGGCCACCGGGGCAAGGGGCGATCAGATCCCCCATGGCGCTCACTCCAGCTGCTCCAAAACTTCTCATAGCAGCACGCACCGGCGGTGTTCGGGGATCTGATCCCCCCACTGCCACACCCTGTGCAGAGCCGCCACGGAACAGCATGTGCCGGCAGCGCTGGGGGATCTGATCCCCCGCTGCTGCCATGCACTGCCCAGAGCCGCCTCAGAGCTGCCACCACTGCCGCATGTTGCCCAGAGCCGAGAGCCCTTTAAACATTGCTCGCCATATGCCCACAACCCCCAGGGGAGGGTGTGTGGGTGGTGGGCAATCTTTGGAAAGGGCTCCTGGCTGCGGGGACAAGTGCTTGTTTCCGTGGCCTAGAGCCACTCGCCCACACTCCCAAGGAGAGGCAGACGAGCTGCACGCGATGGCTCCCCTTTCCCTCAAGTCCGAAGTGGGTCCTCCGGGAGAAAATAATTTGTAATTATTAAGTGTGCCCCTTAATAATTATCCTGTGGGGCACTTATTTAATAACTCAGCCCCCTGAACCCCAAACCTCTCAAAATTTGGGTGGCTTAAAGGAAAGAGTCCAAAGAAGCCACCTTGCCATTTCCATGCTGATAGATGCTTGTAATTGTTTCATTTTTAGAGGGAAAATTGTGTTTCATTTAGTTTCATGATGAAACACATCCCACCATTTCGCTTTGTAACAAAACAACAAAACAGTGTATCATTCTTCATTTCATGCCCATCTCTAGTGCTGACTTAAATGGACCAATGTTGGAACTTGGTGAACTATCCTTATACACTCTGTTCATGGCTCTGGCTCTTCAGATTCCATCCTCATCCTGGAGCATCTTTCACTTTGGTTGGCATGTAAGCTATAGCATCTCCTGGGAAGATGTGACCTACCATTATCCAGATTTTAGTAGCATCTAGGATGAATGGATAATATCTCTCTTGCTGTGAAAGGTGTTCATAAATTCCTAGAGCTGCAGAATAGAAGCACTAACTTGCTGACTTGAACACGGCTGCTGTGAGCACGCTATACCTATTTTTAACATCATACTGGCTCTCAGTTGCTTTGTGGGCATAATTCAGAGTTCTTATTCCAGGCCTAGCATCACTATATGGGACATCCACACAGTACTAGGGTATAGGGGAACCATACATATATATGATTCTTGTAATGCTGTGTTTGTTGATTTGAAATGCAAACCCTTTAAAAAGTGAAACAACTCTGGGTTGCCTTCCAGAAGGAAGTATATTTCTGCAGTGGAGACCAGAGGCATTTCAGAGGTGGAAAATTTTGATTAAGGCAGTGCTTCTCCACTCTATGCCATCCCAGGTTTAAAATGCAGCTAAAAGGAAGAGTGGGGCTGTTGATGCACCCCATTTTGCATTATTTTTAAATTATCAGGTCAGGACTAGCCCTAAGCAGAAAACCACTAATCCAAGATGCTGCTGCCACTGCCTGTATTTCCTCAATTGCTTCCAGGCACTAGGTTGGGTGAATGTGCCCATGATATATAGAGTTGAGAGAGTGGCAGCAGCCACCATCTATTCTGATGATTCTCTACACAGTCCTGTGGGTTGGGTTCGACCTAGTACAGTAGGATAAGTGGGATGCTTCCCTATCTCAGGATAAGGCTGCCCTTACTTATTCTACTCCTGCCTGCCTCCTTACCAGAAGATAGAAGAATTAGTGTATGCTTGTATGTTAGCCTGAATGACTGTTCTTCTGTAGGTGTGGGTGACTGAGTTTGACTCTGTGTTGTCCCAGTCCTGCCCTCCATTGGATACACTACCTTCTGCTTTATCAACAAGGGTTAGTAGTACCAGTTTCACTATGGTATCATGCCTGGAGTAGAGATCCTAAAAACAATGCCTAGTGTGACTAAATAGGCTGATTCGGGAATGGCAGTCTCTACCGCACTGGAGGCAGATGTATTCTGTTTCTTCCCCAGTCCTCAAGTTTCATTGTTTCCGTGCCTGCCTCTTTTCCTCTGCCTGTTGGACAAATGCCTCTTCAAATTTATGTAGACCATGCTGTATCTCTTGCCTCCAGACAGTGCGATCAGAGGTCAGGGTTTCCCATCTGTTGAGGTCCATTCCCAAAGCCTTCAGGTCCCTCTTACAGATATCCTTATACCGCAGCTGTGGTCTCCCTCTGGGGCGCTTTCCCTGCACTAGTTCTCCATAAACAAAATCTTTTGGGATCCGGCCATTTAATATTTTTATAATATTGTTTTACAAATTAAGTTTTTTTTTTTTTTTTGTAAAACATTTTAACTGCCTTGTTGAAGAGAAAGGTGGCATAAAAATCTCATAAGAATAATAAATGTGCCAGAAATGCTTCCCTATACTGGATAGGGAAGCAGACAAGGCAGGAGTTGTCTTAAATAATAGAAACTGGTTGGGAAAGAAGGTAGGTTTTGCATAGATTTCTGTTTTAGCCATTAGCTCATAGTAGTACAATCTGCTAGGTAAACAAAATTGCTCTACAACCAAACCACCAGCTTTTAGTAAGTATTTCTTTCTGACATTGAAATCCTGAAGTATGCACAATATTTTATCTCCTTCCTTGAAAAGAGGTCTGGCAAGAACGCATGCATAACTAGCCTATTAACTCTGTATTGGTTACCTCATAAGCTAATTTGCATTTTCAAAGGGAGTTGTAAGTCACAATGGGCTACACAGGCCGCCTGATGTGTATAGAATTTCCAAGCGATCAGTGGCTCAGTTTTTAAGATAAGAAATTTGACTTACTTATGTCCTTGCCAAAACAAACAGACAAATCTCCAAATCTCTCCTATGTTTGTCATCATCTTCTGCAAGTATGTTTAAACGAACTGCAGCTTTCAGAAGGCACAAGACTAAAGACAGGACAAAAAAAGAGAGATAGGAAATAATTTCTTCTGTCTTACAGTTCAATTTTATTCTCTTGGAACCCCCATGCAAACCCAACCCATTAGGTGCAGTTGAAGGGTGGGAGGTACCAGTTTTCAAATGCTGCCTACATGTCCATTTGCTCCAGCTAGCAGCTTGAAGAATCGCATCAATTTTGTATTCCCATATTAGCTGATGATGGACTTCTACAACTGTACAAGTCTGCAGTGCGAGTGCGAACCTTGGTAAGTATGCCCTTTAAAGCTTTCCAGTTCAATAGGTGGAAAATTCCTTTCCTTGGGTCACTGGCAACAACAAGTGGAAAAATCACCTTATCCCAAGGAGGGTGTTCTCTTCTCCTGCTCCATTTTTGTGTAGCCTCAGAAAGCTTTAGTGACTGTTATAAATCAGTGGTGTGCCCATAGAATCAGGACGGAATGCACTTCAGTGTCCGCATGTGGAAGAGTCACTTCTCAAAGTGCTATAAAGTCATGCTTACTATTCAATGCCTAGTTGCCTCTAGGTTGTACTGGAATATCTTCAGAAACATCTGCAGGCTTTTTGCTGTGACAGCCTGAAGGTAGTCCTGAAATAGTCTTGAACTATCCAACAGGATAGTAGCCTAATGGGAAGTGAAATCATATAAGTATAACCCCTTCCAGCAGACAACCTGTTGTGTGACCAGTCATGTGACTGAAGTCACAAATAGTTCAGAAACTGGTACATGAGAGGTAGCCTGCTATGGTATGTTCCTGCTTAAGAACATGGCACTCTTCAGGTTAAGCCTGGCCTGTTATGATGCTTTCCAGGTCTTTCAAGGCCTATGCTGCCCAGAAGGAGAGAATTACTTAATTAGCACCCCCGTCCATCCTTCTGGTGCTGCTCCAAAACCACAGAGGCTTGTCCAAAGCAGCTTGTCCAAAGCCACAGAGGGGCCAGATTGCATTGGGCTATTGATAAACATCATTCTGAAGGATCTTGAGGAATTTCCCTACAATAAAGTGGATTCTGTTTTAATGATGTCCTGATCTTGCTTCTGTAATTTCTGTGCAAACTGTGGACTAAGAAGTCATTGACATGAAGTTGACTAACCATGGTGATACAGCAGGGTGGGTTAAAAAAAGGCAAAGTTTTCCAGCAGTGTAAAAAGTGGCACTGAAGATGGCCTGGGCAGCTAGTTAGGTTGAAGACTAAATGTTAGATGTTGCCATCCCAAACCTTTCCTACAGTCCCAAAGTGGCTTTCATTCCATAATGTTAAAAATAATTGTATATTTGGTCTCACTATTTTTGAAGCCCTCATAAACCTGTCTATAGATTGTAGTCCTTTTCTCCTATGCTTGTATCTCTTCACACGCTTTGTTCCAACTTCTTCACCAGAAAGCAAATCCAAGACAGTCATGAGCCATGCGTTTCCAAAGACCAGTTATAAAGTGGCTGAGGCAGTGCTAAGCCTAAGAACACAACATGGAATCTCATATTGGAACACAGGAGCCTTGTGGTAAAGTGGTTAAACCGCTGTACTGCAGTCAAACCTGTGCTCACAACCTGGGGTTCCATGCAAATATAGTGAGAAGATGTATGATTGAATGGATCTAAAAGTAACGTGGGCAGATTGATTCTTCCACCCCACCTATGCAACCTACAACTAATCAAAGTCCAGGCAATTGATGTGGCACAGAAACCCACAGCGATCTGTTTGCTTAGTAACAACCTTGCATGCTAAGTACAGAGACAAATCTCATTCAGTTTCAACAGCAGTCGACTCAAGCCTTAAATCCTTGTCTGAATCCCCCATGAACTGCCTTGCTGTTAAAAACCACCATGTTCCTCTGCACGATTAGGGATGATTGTCTCAATGGCCCAGATTGACTGGCATTAATTAGCTGAGCCGCACTATTAGTCATTGCCCATAAATTTACTCTTACCATTCCAACCATGCCTGAACTTACTGGCAAAGAAATGCGTGGAAAAGTATCGATCTGTTTATTTTTATTTATTTTTTTAAAAGGCACATTCTGTATATTTAACTAAGATCACTTTGGGTAACCCTTGTGGAACAAAAATAAAAGCGTAAGCAAATATGTAGCTCTCAAGGGAAAAAAATCTTTATGTGTATAAAGAGACTGTCTGCAAACAGAAGCAGACTCTGGGAAAATACAATGCTATTTCTCTCCACAGAGGGTGACTCTTGATATGCCAGATATGCCTGATTCATTGTGCTTGTTTTTTAAAATCATATTTCAAGACACTCAGACCCAAAATGCAGGCCTCAACCAGCTTGGAAACATAATGTTGTGTATTGATGAGGTGAAATCTCTGTTTTCTGTCAAAGGCATAGCCATAGGGCCTTTTCTGCCCCTGGGATCTACTCTGAGGGCACCTTGAGGATCACTAAAATTATGGAAAAATTAAAGGAAAGTGGAAGTGGCAGCAAATCCATATCTCGTTCTGTAAAATGGGTATGTTTTTGTTTTTTTGGCTTTGAAACATCACACAAAGGTCCTAAATAAAAGCCATTTAGCTTTCCCTGTTGGACTTCCTTTTACTGTTAGGCTGACTACAAACAAAACAACCCAAATCCCAAATAGTGGGAAAATCAGATTTGGTGGGAGGGTTGATAAAAACTCCTTGAGGGGCCTCATGTGGTCCAACCAGGGCCAGCGCTAGGTTTTTTTGGTGCCCTAGGTGAGGGGCAGGGGTGGGGGTGATGGTGCGGGGGTGGGGGGCAGGGGGCGGAGGGCAGGGGGCAGCAGATGGCAGGGGACAGCGACGGGCATGGGGCGGATGGGAACGAGCATGGGGGTCAGCGGCAATGGGCATGGGGGTGGCAGGCAGACAGCAATGGGCAGCAATGGATGGGGACGGGGGGCAACTGGCAGGTGGTGAGGTCACCGCCTCTGCCACCACCCAGCCGGGTGCCCACCACCCCATCATCGTGCTTCCACTGCGCCCGGGGTCCGCAGGTGACTGGGCTTATGGAGCGCCACCGAGGAGGAGGAGGAGGAGGAGGCTGGCGCACCTAGTGGGACTTGCAGCATCCAATCCGGCGAGGCAGAGCACCTCCGGGGGGTGGCCCGTGGCCTATCCAGCCCGCCCCCCCAAGGCCGGGCTCTCGGGTGAGCGGGAGCAGCGGACAGCCCACTGTGGGGGGGGGACAACTCTGAGCATGGACTGAGCACCGTACACCCCCCGCCACCCCCACAAGCCTCCTTGTTCCAGGGCAGCTGTGGGAGGGGCGGACCCCCCTCTGTCTCTCCTCCCCCTCACTTTCTGGCTGCTCAGCCCTTGGCAAGGCAAGGGGGCTCTGCCAGCCGTCCCTCCTTCCCTCTCATTCAGGCTTCTGGGGTGACCGGAGTCCGCTGGGGAGAGGGCACCACCTGGCCTGAACACGCGCGCCTTCCTGGTCGGCTGACAGAGCTCAGAGGGTGCGGGAGCTTGGAGGGTGGAGGGCGGCGGTGGGGGGGAGGCAGGGGGCAGCAGCCTTGCCATCGCCCTCTCCATTTCAGCACTCTAGGCAGCTGCCTAGTTTGCCTTAATGGTAGCGCCGGCCCTGGGTCCAACAACCACACCTTACCCATCCCTGGATATAAGCCCAAACATTACAAAAATATGAATACTTCCCCCCCCATTCCCTGCAATGATATGACTGATGACACTACATTTATGGAATTTCAGTCTTTTCTTGCTCTAATGGGGCAAAAAATTGTCCTGACATGAATGCAATTGTTGAAAAGTGATCTCTGGATAGTCTGTGGCTTTTCATGCAGACACTGTGTCCACCTTTCCCCTGTTCTTTAGCTGAAACATTGGTTCCCTATGTTGGATTAATGAATGACCATATAAAATTGAAATTGACTGTGTGGCTTTCTGGCAGTAGGTAATCAGAGTCTCCTCCATGTATCAAAAGGAGGAAATCTCTAAAGCGTGAGTCACTCTCTGCCACAGTTCTCTGTTCCTGAATGGCAATTCCTTGCAAACGGCAAAGCACTGAATTAATGAAGGAAGAAACTGGTGTAAGAGTTGGCTAGGATGACTTCAGTCTAGATGGCACCAGTCAGGAATATCAAGGGGTCTAATATATCCTCGGGCTCCTCAATTTGTAAGGCATAACCAGTTTCCAGGGCAGAAATGGGATCCTCCTTGACTCCTCCTGACAGTCTTGACTTGCATGTATTTCAGCAAGGCAGTGGTGTCGAGCAGCCAAGCCTCAATGAGCGAGAGCTCTGGGATGTTCTGTGAGACAGGGTCTGCAACATCAACTGTCACTCCCCTTAGACTTCCCTCTTCCCTTTGAGCTCAGCTGCAGTCCTTTCTGCAGATGGTTAAAAAATGAATGCATGTGCGTGCGTGTGCGCACGCACGCACGCATGCACACACACACACACACACACACACACACACACACTTTTTTCAGCATATTGTTGCAAGCTATCCATGTGCATGGTGTAATGCAAGCTATCTGAGTGGTTTGGTCTGGAATGGGCAATTGAGACCCATTTTCTTCATGAAAGAGCTGCTCCTCAGTTGTTCGCATACACCAATCTGGCAGTCCGCATTCATGGATTTCTTTGTAAGAGCAGCTGGTTGCCTGAAGGTACCACTGCAGCCACAGTAACTAAGCACTGAAAGGCTAAATCTGTGAGTGGTGGTAGGAGAGAATGTTCTTGAAGAGCCTCCATATCAGGGGAACTATCAAATTGGTGGGGGAAACACTTTAGGCTAGATCAGTACAAGACTGACCGAGCAAGGCAGGGGTTTTATCACACCACTTGGTGGTTGACCCTATTCCCCAAACAATCAATACCTAAACACCTGTTGAAAAGCAGCTCTGATGATTTCCTCATGTTTGGATGAAAATATGTTTAACTAATGAAAAAAGGGAGTCAGCTTCTGCGATTTCCCCTTGCATGGTGTCATTTCTTGGATGTTCTTGTAGACCATCTTGACTGTTGCTGGTGCTGGCATCAACATCCAGGTTGCTCTGTGCTATGTAAAGCTTGGAATCCTTTTCCATGCTGGCAGTATGGGCACAATATTGTGCAGCAACATTCTGTTTCCTGATGATTAAACTGCAGATTCAGAAGCATAATATCCCACATCCATAAAACAGACTTGTTTTTTTTTAAAAAAAAACTGAATTGCTGTATATTTGACTTAATGTCCCCCAGATTGAAATGTTCGCCTTTTTGTCCTTACACTAGCAGAAAGTTTTGAAATCAGATGTCTCTTTATTATGGAAGAATGTCAATAAAATGGCAGCCTTCTTATGTCAAAATCTCAGCATTAAGGAAAGAGAAATTTCTGCAGTGACTTTTACTTCAGTATAAACTGTATGGCTGGTACTTCATCCCCATAGACTACTGTCAAAAAAGTAAGTGCCCTTTTGAACGTCATTCTGACAAACATGCTTATTTTATCAAAGCAAGAATTTGTTTCTCCCAGTTACATCCATCCTTCGGGTTGATTCAGCATTGCAAACGCCACTGAAATGTGAAAACATCCTTCTAATGTGCTAATTTATAGGATTTAGCTGTCAAGCAAGGCACCAGCACATCCCAACTGGCTTCTGTTTAGTAAAACAATATGGCAACTTGAGGATTAATGCCTTAGGGAGCACCTTTCTGTCTCCTGCTCTTCATGTATTCTCCCTGACATTCTGCAATGTGTTACTTGTGGTTTCAACAGTTATTCATGAAAACAGACACACACACCACCACCACCACCACCACCACACAACTAGGATTCATTGTTATTTAGCTCAGAATACGATGATTGTTCTGTCTCCCTTTGTGGCTTTGGTACTCACAGTAATGTACTTCCTAGGTAAAACTGAGTGTTTAGGGAAGCAGTACAGTTTAATTGTATTCTCACTTGTTCCATCCCCCCCTTTTAGGTTGTTGCAAGCCCTGAATACTTCACTTCCCCACCACCACCATCACCACACACACACACACACACACACACACACAAACCACCCAAATCATAACAATTTGTTTCTAGGTGAAGGTAGCCTTGGCACTGGACCCAGTCATCTAAAGTTCTTCCAAGGCAAGTATTGTCTGTTCCATGTTTCTCTTTGTTGCTCTGAGGTAAAACATCGAGAAAGAGGGAGGAGAGAGAGCAGAAAGACCATATTTAGTCTGACAATGTTTGTACTTATTTATACCAAATTAGCTGTTCACATTGTGGATGACAAAGATGTCTAGATGAGAGAGTTTGGATCAGTATTGGCATATACAGTACTGTGAATGTAGTCTCTTAGGGGAGGGGTACCTTTGGCCCTCCAGATGTTTTGGGCTATAATTCCCAGAATCCCAAGCCTATATTGCCAGTGATAAAGGATTGTGAAGTCTGCAGTCCAAAAATCTTTCCTGTGGGGCAAACCCATCTCCATTGTTCAAAGGTGTTTCTGAAGGGAATTAACCTTAGGGAATAATGCCTGACACTTCTCTTTGCAGGAATACAGTAGGATTGGGGATACCCGGTGTGGTGTAGTGGATAGAGTGATGGATTAGAGCCCAGGAAGCCTTGATTCGAATCTCTACTCAGCCACAGAAACTCACAGGAGTGGAGTGGGGATGTAGAACTGGTAAAGCCACTCCTTAGATATCTCACCTTGAGAGCCCTTTTAGGATCACTATAGGTTGTTTCCAACTTGATGCAACAAACAACAACAAAAAGTAGGGCTGGAGTGAATATTTTGCATTCAGAAGATGAATTAATTGATTAGACATACTAATTTTGCTAAACATGGCAAGCAAGGCAAGTAGCAATAATAATAATTCAAGTAGAAAACAATTAAAACACATCAATCAAAAGAATAGCAGCACCCAACTGATTAAAATTCCTATGACAGCAGCCCAGTGTAAACTAGAGACTTGTCTGAAGATAATGCTGTCCTTCTGCATGGTGGCAGAAGGACAGCATTAATGAGGCAGCCAAGTGATCCTTTGGGAGAAGCTCTGGAGCCTGGGAGTATCCCAACAAACATGTTTCTGGTTTTAGGACTGAGAGAATGACCTCCTTTCTAAAGTTATTAACATCAAGGCCATCTTGTGTTGATATCCTGGAGCTAAATATGCAGGTTTTTCAGATCATAACCAACACTGAATTCTTATGGAAATATTTAACAAGTTATAGTATAAAGCAGGGGTGTCCAAACTTTTTGCAAGGAGGGCCAGATTTGGTTAGGTGAAAATGTTTGGGGGGGCGACTATTCAGCCGCATTTGGCCCCCAGGCTGGACTTTGGACAAGTCTCTATAATATGCAAGGAGATAGGGAGGATTCTGCAGCAACAGAGATGGGGGTGAGTAGGCTGGGCAAATGGCTGGGGGAATGGACAGAGGCAGGGAGGGATGGCAAACCATAAAACTGCAAGCCAACGCCTCCATCTGGTATGGGGAGGGGCCAGCTGGTGGGGATGCGTGACAGGCTGAGCCGGTGGGGAGAAGAAGCTGTGGGCCGCTCAAAATTTCAAAATGGGCCACATTTGGCCCCCAGGCCTGGCTTTGGACATGCCTGGTATAAAGGCTAACATTTTCTAGTTACTTTCAGAAATATAAAGTATAAAGACTAACATTTTCTAGTTACTTTCAAGTAATACTTCTTGAAGGTATTTACATATACATTTTTGAAGCCCCAACACTCTGACAAAATGATTCATGGCTTGTTGGTTTCTAGGGCCCAAATTTGTGGTGATGAGCCACAAATTGGGATGAACTGCCATTTCCGTGGTTCATCCCAATCTCTCATTAGCATTAAAATGTGTCACCTTCAGTCTGTTAATAAACCAAATATCTCTGCTCTGATTTTTTGCGGGGACAGACACACACACCAAGCAGCTGTTAATAGGAACCCATCATTTGACAACTAGGGATGGATTGAAAGTTACAAATTTTCTTACGCAAAACAACAAGGTCTCAAACATTAGTAATATGAAGCACAACTAACTACTTTGCTGACTGTGCAGCCATAATGATAATGACAGCCTTGCTGGTACAAAGTAATGAATAATGCAAACAATTCCTTTAAAAAATAACATTGGCTCCACACTAGCAAAGTTTGCAGTGGCTTCATACATTTTGCACTTCAGCTTGGTTTCTTCTGTGTAGCAACTACCTTACATGAACTCTGAACTGCAAGCATATACTGTTTAACATTGGTTTATTCAAAGTATCATAAACTTAGGAACTAATTGTAGTTGTTGTGTACATGCATTGGCAACTGTTAGCTTTTAATTCTATTTCTTAAGAATATCAAGAGCAGAAAGTAACTGTTCTCAGCCTCTCTCGCACCTTTCTTGAATGGATACTTTCCCAATCAGCCCAAAAACAAATATAAAAATAAGGATTCAGTTCCTGCTGTTGATGAGAAAACTGGAAAACTCAAGTTTGTATGATGTGTGTCCTCCTGGATCACCCCTGAATTTGGAAGTCCTCATTCCTGGAGAAGAGAGACCTGGAGTGTATCTACACTACATACAGTTTGATGCCCATTTGAAAGGTTATAACTCTTATTCTATAGACCAGTGATGGCGAACCTTTTAGAGACCGAGTGCCCAAACTGCGATTCAAAACCCACAAGTTTTTCACAAAGTGCCAATACAGCAATTTAACCTGAATACAGGTGGCTGTGAAGGGGCAATGTCGGGTGCCCACAGAAAGGGCTCTGAGTGCTACCTTTGGCACTCGTGCCAGAGGTTTGCCAACACTGCTATAGACTATTGACACCTATAGTTTGATGAGGCATTCAGAAATTCATGCTGTTGTTCAAGGGAGTGTGCCTGAGGTCCCTAGCAGAGTATGCTAAGTATGGAACATCCAGACAGAGCCTTCAATGTTAAGAATGTTTTCCCTGGCTATCCACACAACCTTCACTTCTTGCATAATTCCTTGGTGAAATGTTCCCATGGTTGTTTTCTTCCTTCTTTTGGCACAGTATATTTTTAAACAGCTATGCTCGGGAGAACGGAGCTTAGCACCACAGTGCGTCCTTCATTTTTGTGGTCAACCTCCCTGTCTGAACCTTCCAATTAGCTCCAAACTGAGAAGGAAGGAGGAAGCACACGAAGAGATGTTCCAGTACAAAAAAGTGAATTGTTTTTTTAAAAAAATATTTTTAAAGAAAACATTCCTGTGGTGAATCTGCTTTTAGGGAAGTGCCATTTTACATGGGGGTTTCAGCATGAATCCTAGGAAGCCCACTCTCTTTCAAAACCAAGATGGAGGAAAGAGAAGAAAGGACAGGGTGTAGGGATTTTTTTTTTTTCATTATCAGAATGATACTGCCTCATCAAACTACAAATCTGAGGATTTCATGGGACAAAACTACCGCATTTAACACAGTATCCTAGTACCGTACCTACTGCATATAGTGTAGATATACCAATCACTTTGCAGGTAGAAAAAGATTGGAATTATTGTAGATCACAAGCTGAATAAGACCAAACAGAGTGGGGTGACAACAACAACAACAAAAAAGGCAAATGCTGTTTTAGGCTGCATTACCAGTAGTATAGCCTCCAAATCCCACAAGATCCTAGTTCCCCCATGTTGGCCATTGGTTAGGCCTCATCTTGAGTACTATGTCCATTTCTGGGCACCACAAACTTCAAGAAAGACACTGAAAATGGAATACATTTAGTGGAGGGCAATACGGATGATCAGGAGACTGGAAGCCAAGTCTTATGAGAAAAGATTGAAAAAAACTGGACGTGTTTAGTCTTGAGAAGAAAAGACAGGGAGAGATATGATGGCACTTCTCAAATACTAGAAAGGCTGTCATACAGAGGAAGGGCAGGATCTGTTCTTCATCATCCCTAAGTGCAGGACATACCACTAGGGATGGGCACCCAACGAAAAACGAAACTCTGGTTCATCAGTTTGTTATATAACGAAATGAAATGAAACAAAGCAGCAGCATTTTGTTACAAACAAAACAAAACAGCAGTTTTTTCTAGTTTAAAATGAACCGTTTCATTATGCTTGTAAGAGGCCACTGCTGCCACCTCCCAGCTGGAAGGCAGTGGGGAATCCCTGGTCAGTGGGCTGAGTGGGGAATGCTGATGTCAGTGCTCCCCTCTCAGCCCCATGCCCAGGGATTCCCCACCACCTCCTAGCTGGGAGGCGGCAGCAGGCAGAGAAGTGTTCCAGGAGGACTCACTGCCACTGCACCCATCTCCAGAGCCTTGTGGAGGCAGGCAAAGGAGCTGAGAACTAGGAGGCGAATCCACCTCCGGCACTCTTCTCCACTGCCCCTGCCATTTTAAACAGGCTCCACCTTGCTGTCAGAGGCTGGAGCCTGTTTAAAATGGCAGCAGCTGCAGAGAAGAATGTCAGAGGAGGACTCACCTCCTAGCTCAGCTTGCCTGCCTCTATGAGGCTCCATAGCAGCAGAGGTGAGTGCAGTGGTGGTGAGTCCTCCTGGGACACTCTTCTCTGCTCCTGTTGCCACCACCCAGCTGGGGAATGAAACAGAATGAAACCAAACTCAATTTTTCCATTTTGTGCTCATCCCTACATGCCACAATGGTTTTAAATTACAGAAAGCCAGATTTCAGATGAATTCTAGGAGAAACCTCCTGACTGTTAGAGAAGTATGGCAATGGAAACAATTACCTCTAGAGGTAATGAATAATCCAGTCCTGGAGGTATTCAAGAGAGATTTAGACAACTACTGGGAAGATATCCTATACTTGTAGTAGGTTGGATTTTATGGCCTTATAGGCCATGCCAACTTCTATGATAACTCTAATTTAGGAAAGTGTCTTAGAAATTTCTTATATGTTTATCCTGCCCTTCCTTAAAGCTTACACCCAACAGAGCATCCTTGTGGCAGTGCAAAGCAGGAACAATGTAAGAATATATACACTACAGCAGCAACTTGTGGCTAATTGCCTTGATTTAAAAGGATGTTGTTTATGGCAGGATGTGCAATGGACCATATTCAATTCACTGCTGGAGGATTTGCTTCCATGTGGTAGTGGTGGTTGTCTAAGTAGGTGGGCATATGCTTTAAGCATAGCATAAAGATATTAATGTCGTATGCCAGAGGGAACAAGCAGAACATTGGTGTTTTCTTGTCTGCTGTTAAATATGTGTTCTACTTTGGTATCTCTGCAGGATTTCCCCGTTTCTGAGTGTTGGTGGAAGAAAGAAAGAAAGAAAAAAGGTCCCAAAGGTAGTAATTAGATGACTATGGCTTTAAAAGGGAAAAACAAATACTCAGAGCCTCAGTTATATACAGTAGTTCAGTTTTTATAAATACCCAGTTTTCATGGCAAGACTCCTTGTTTGCTAGCAGAATGCACTGCAGGCACTATTCATGGAGATTTCACAGCAGTAAATAATTTCCATGGTGTCCCCCCTCCCCCCAGCAGAGCTAGCATTAGAATTACCCTGATGTCTGAAATACTATTTCCAGATAACATTTAGAATTGTGTAGTAGTAGGTAAAGCGTCAGGCTAGGACTCATAAGTTCTGAGTTAAACTCTCATCTTAGGGGTGTGTGGGTGTGTGGGTGTGGGTGTGGGTGTGGGTGTGTCTCTCTCTGTGTGTGGGGTGTGTGCTTGTGTGTCTGTCTCTCTCTCTCTCTCTCTCTCTCTCTCTGTGTGTGTGTGCGCGTGTGTGTGTGCAAATAGCAAACCACTGTTTAAACATCTCACATACCTCAAAAACCATTTTAGAGTCACCATAAATTAGAAGCCACTTGAATTTTCAGTTTCGGGAAAATAGAGATGGGGAGGAGGGGACATTTCTGACACAGCTAGTGGTGAATTAATTCTGGCTATAAAGAACAATTCACTGCATACCCTAGACACCAGCACAATCTTTCAGTTTTCAATGTTACGCTAATTATGAAGCTGTTATTTTTAAACCAGACACTTTCAAGGTGAAGGCTGACGGATATCACAATACATTGATGGGCTAAAGGGCTGGTGCCATTTTAGTCCCAGCTAGGATTACAAACCTACTGACATTTTCTGAACACACTGCTCCATGTTCCACTGAACTTCAGATGAGCACCAATACACATATACACACTGCCAAAAGAGTAACTAGGCATATGGAACAGTAAGTTGTCTCCCTGGAAATAGAGAGAGGGAGGAGCTGCATTTCCTTCTTCTTTCTAGCTAACCCCCATGGAATGAAGTAGAACAACGCTTTTGGCATCTGATTTCTCCTCCCTCTGTCTGAGAAATCTGCCTGGGGGTTTCTAGGTGATGCCTGGGACTGGGTGTCCTAGAATTATGAAAATCTCGTGCCTAGTTACTTCTCTGGTGTGACTTTCTGCTCAACTGAAGCTCAATAGGCTATTGAGCAGTGTGTTCAGAAAACACCAGAAGACCTTTAATTCATTTTTTTAAAATTAATTCCTTGCAACAAAATTCACTTGGCCCAGAAATGGTGGTGGTGGTGTTGGAGAGGACGCACACACACACCAAAAAGGAAATTGGAAATTTCTGGATCTGTTCCTTTCATGAATAATAACTTTGCCTCCTGGCTTCCGGGAATAAAATCAAGCCAGATCTAGCAATCTCTCTTCTTCTTTTTTAAATTGTGGGTGGGGTGGGTGGGTCCCTTGGTGACCTTAAGATCCACAAAAATAGCCCCTTGGCCCACAACCTTGCTTATCCCTGTTTAAGATCCATGATAAACTAGTTGGCGTTGTTGTTCCAGTTTTCATATCAACTTAGTTCAAAGCAGCTTCTGTCAGACATATTTGTTATCTGAAGCATGGGAATGGGCACAGCTGGAAAGGGTGCATGATGCCCGTTTCTTTTTGAAGCAACTTGGTTCAAAGCAGCTATTATCAAACATATTTTTTCTCAAGGATACATTGTCATGGGACAATATAGAGCTCTATATACAGTCTATCTTCACCAGTGCAAAAGTTGAATGTGAAATTTTAAATGTTTTCACCTGGGTTCAGTTTCCTCCGTTCTTTATTCCCTGCATGCCTCTTGTGAGCTCTCACACTCACCCCCCTTGTTGAATACCCAAGCTGCAAAATTTGAAGTGAGCCATAGTATGTAATTAAGCTCTCTATATACTTAATATAAGTCATTATGAAACTGCTTTGGGGTAGAATCACTGGAAAGAAGCATTCTATTCAGCTAAGCTATTGATATTAAGAAGAGCTTGAGATATGTCCAAAATTTAAGGTCGAGAATATCTGAGAAAGAGCAGTAGGTTTTTTTCTTTTCAAATTAAAAGCAACCTCAAAATCACTGCATGTGACAAATCACACGTGTGCCAAACGTTTTCACAGAGCGCAATGTGTTAGATCAGTTATCACAAGTAATGCAAAGCAATGCAGTTCAAAACACTGAGAATAACTTGATCAGTATTCAATGTGAAGAAGCTAAAATAGATGATATTCTATGAAGCTAGTGGTGCTGGTTGAAGTAAACCATGTGGAGGGGGCGGTTTGAGCAATATGGGATGAAATGCTTTGCTTTTCACAGAGGAATGATTCTTGCCTGCTGTGAATAAAAATAGCCATCACAAATAATACTGTTGAGGCAGTGCTAATTTGATAGTCGAGTGTACTTATGAGTGTTTAATGGAGTGGAGTGAATAATCTATAGGGAACAATTTACTGAAATGTTTTAGACCCCCTTTCCCACTACACATAAAATAACACTGCTAAGATTACTTGCATTTATTTGCTTTTATAATGTTGATTTAGCCTGCTTTTAGATGATCTACTCAGTCTGCAAACCCAGCTGAACCAGAAAATTTGGTTTTAAGCTCATGTCACCCAGAAAGGACACTGGTTGTTGTGTCATCTACTGCTTTATGCTTTATGGCTAATGCTTTACTGCTAACCATTGATGTTGACAAACTATGTGATGCAGTTCTGCTATGACCAGAAGTATCCTAATATTTTCAAAAGAAGAATTATCTATGTAAAAGCTTCTATAAAATCTATCTATCTATCTATCTATCTATCATCTATCTATCTATCTATCTATCTATCTATCTATCATCTATCTATCTATCTATCTATCTATCTATCTATCTATCTATCTATCTATCTATCTATCTATCTATCATTGTTTTGTAATGCCATGTGTTCATATGTTGATAACATTGCAAGGTCCTATATCCACTGACCTACTGGAGGTATTCAATAATGTTTCTATAGTAGCAATATAAGTCTTTTTAGCAACTGTAAGAACATGGAGAGTGGATTTATGCTGGCTGGTGGGGAATCTCCAAGAAGCAGACAAATATTTTAAGTGCATAAGTATCAGCAAAGATCAGAGTAGCACAATGAGGAATTAATACAAATGATAACTTTCCCAATATCAAGGGATAGATGTTTGAAAAATGCAGCATGAGCACATAGATGACTGGTGAGACCTTTCCTAAAAATATGTTGTGGTGTTCAATTTATTCTAAACATGATTTTTGTTGGATAAATAATCACATGATGTTCCTACAACATCAGACACACTGGCTAAAGATTCCTTCCATTGTATGGGCAAGAGAGAACAACTCATTTCCCTGTTCTGTTCCATTTATAAGACCTTACACATTGCAGTTATTGACTGACAACAGAAATTTATAGACAAATAATGTAGGTCTCTTGTCCTGAACTTTTTCAATAACAATTTCCAAGAGTACAGGAGATTCTGAGGAACTTAGTGATGCTGTTTAAATACAAGTAAACGTTGCAATTGTAAACATATAGACAAGAAGAGACTGTAGTCCTAGGATATAAAAACTGTAGTATGTAATTTATTCTGAAATAAAAGCCTGATGTGTTTTGGCATGGGCTTTTCAGCCTTCTTCAAAGACTATATCACATAAAATAGAACAGAAGGGAAAGCATATTAATAGTAATATGATTTCTAAGGACAAAATTTAAACCATTTCATCTAGCTAAATTATCATATTATACAGCTTCTGATCAAGTAAATATATTTGCACCTATATGTAATATAATTTTGACAATTATATTAGCAAAATATATTCCATATTAAGACTTTGAAATTCTTACACGTGATAAGGAAATCAAGATACACTCCATGAATATTGTACTTGTGTTAACAATTTTTTTGAAAAACCTTTGAACAAGTAATGTCAAGTTGCAAGAGAGGAACAACTTTATGTTCAGATAGTTGCACAGCTTTGTTACAAATCCAGGCTAGTGTGCTAAATTGCTGGATAGAATAAAAGTATATATTACAGTTTTTACATCCTGGGACTATAGTTTCTCCTTGCCTCCATCTTTTGTGGCTGTTCCAGATCCTTTTTGCTAGCTGACATTCAACCAAGGGTGGCAAGTCAAGCTTAACTCTCAAGCTCAGAAATGGCAAATGCGAATAACCATTTCCACTTAATTGGTTTAAAGTGAAAACTATTTATTGGTCCAAACCCTCCACAGAAGGACTTTTAACAAATCTGTAAATCAGGGTTTTCCCTCAGTGTTAATTTAGTGTATGAAAATTAGTCATATTGAAACATATACACAGTGGCACCTCAACTTATGAATTTAATCTCTTCTGAATGCATGCTCTTAAGTCAAACTACACTTAAGCCAGGGTACCTATCTAAAAATGGAAAAAATAAGTTAAAAAATGAAAAAAAATGTAAGACGAGCAGACCATATCTAAAATTTGTAAGGTGGCAGTTAAAATGCCAGCAGTTTTCCACTCTTAAGTCGAATTGCTGTTAAGTCGAGCTGCTCATAAGTCGGGGTAGCACTGTATTGTGGAAATATATACCATCGTTCCCTTGCTGCCTGGACTGTCATGTGAACAGAGTCAGTTTTAATATGTATAGTCTCCCAAAGCCACCCACTTAGTTAGAGGCACCTGACAGGAAGTTTCCAAAAGAGGCTAGTCGTAAGACACAATTCAAATGATTACTACAGGTTAGCAAGTAGGCCTGGTGATATGAGCTGAGATCAGAAAAATAAGAGCTACCTTTACTGAATGCAAGTTACAGCCTCTTTAAAAAAAATGAGATATGGCATGGAACCACACATGTACATTTCTGAACTCATTTTATTAAAGCATCTTCTCAGGTATATGGAGAGAAAATTGTATGAAGCACATATACAACCCAAGATATAATAATCAGTTTGAGTTTATTTATATTTAACTCAAAGGACATTTCTTTTTCAATCTTACATCAGTACTTCTGTACATGCATAATTTTGTTCTCATATCATTCTGTTGTGATAAGTCATACTAGATCTTCTACACTCATTTTTCTTAATGCCTTCCTCAGAGAAGCAAAGGTGTGTGACACAGAACCATTAATATAAAGGTGTAGTGCTTGTATAATCTGCACTAGAGATGTTATTCAACAATAGCAGCCCAAGATAGCAACATGTATAGGAACATGGCCTCAGGTGACTCGGCTCCAGAGTTTTCTGTTCTGTCTAAAGATACTTGCTTTTAAAAACTCCTCAGATTCTTTAAATGAGGAATGTTTGCCCAGATGTCTTTTCTAGAAGCAATGATTTTGAAATAGCCCATTAGTGCAGTTTATATAGCACCAGTCAAACTAGTAGACATTCCTGCTCAGTTTTCCTGAACTAATTGAGATAGCTCCAAGGTGAAATTCTAAAACTGCACTTCATTATATTTTCTAATTACCTCGGCAGATGCTATTAACTTGAGCAAAAGTGAATTACAGGATGCGGGTGCAAACAGCTCTGAAGGCAGAAAATGAGCTGTCCTTTGTTTCAGAGACAGTCAAGCCTATTAGTTGGCTGTTTTGAGAACTTCTGAGGTCTCAAAAATGAAATGAAGGAGAAAATACTTACAAAGAGCAAAGGTTTAACTGGTTTCATTGAATTGTAGCTGTCTCTTCATCATGCTTCATAAAGCTTATGTAATATGACCTTGAATTAAAGGGCTTCCATTCCAAAACAGAATGTAATTGCATGTTTAGTGTTTAAATCATAGTGGTAAAATGGAATCAGCCCTGCATAGGAGGAGATATTACAAGGGAAAACACCACATTAATGTTCTGTAAACCTTTGGAGTACACCGTCATGTTTTCCAAGCTGGGAGGAAAACTCCAGTATTATCTAAATTGCCAATGACAGAAGTAGTTTTTGCATTTTGAATAAAGGCAGCAGATGTTGCAACATTAGTCTCTTAACTTTTTTGATAATGTAAGAGAATAAGGAACATCAGATGCCACCCCTTTTTTCAAAAATCATTAGGAAAGATAGAAATGCTGAAAAGAGCTTGCTTTTGATCCATTGTTCTGAGCATGGAAACCTTACAAGCTTTTTCCATCATAGGGATATGCTCTAAAGACTGGAGACATTTGCATCTTTCAGTGACATTACAAGAAAGCCTGTGAGAGTCCATGACAGTTAGGATTATGGCCAGGACAAGTTAAATGCCTGAGAGATTTGTAGACTCAAGAGACTGACGTGTTAAAAAGAAAGTCTTAACATGCACTTTGAAAGAATGATCTGATGCTAATATATTAAAATGAACATTTTAATAAAATGTATTTTTGGCATTTTGCATGTTTGCTGTTCCTTTGTGGCAATTTGACAGCTTCTCCACTTTGCCACATGTAGTAGTTGCCCTAATCCAGTTTTAGTTATGCTCAAATACTAGCAGCCTAGAATGTGGAAGCGCAGAGGCAGCGGGAGAATCCTGGTTTGCAGGGTTTTCTGAAAATAAATCCAGCACCTTGGATAGCTCCTATAGAGTCCAGATTAAAAACTGGAGCAGATTCATCACTTACTGTACATAAAATGTTACCAGTAGAGATAGGCATGAAATGATTTTTTTCATTTCATTATTTGTTATTCATTTCATTACATAATGAGATGAATAACAACCCTAGGGGCAAATTTAACACGAACCGAACTGAACCGAGAAAAATTGGTTCGGTTAGGTTCATTTTGTTAATGGGGGGGGAGTGGAGATGTCCCCTACCTGGTGCTGGTTCGGAGGTCCTTTCGCACCAAGCTGCACGGAGGGAGGATGCACCTTGTTGGTGCCATCGAGGGACACGGTGGGCTCAAGCCCCATCCCAGCCCCAGCAGGAGAGATAAGAAGCAGGCCACGTTTAGGCGGCCAGAGCAGAGCGGCTTCGAAGCCGCCCCCTTGCACCTCCCTCCCATGGCCTGTTATTGCGGGGCTGATCGGGAGGGGTGATAAGAAGGAGGCCGCACTTAGGTGGCCAAAGCAGTGCAGCTCCGATGCCGCTCCCCCTCTTTATTCATCCCACGTCCATTCATAGGCACCCCCCAGCTCCAACCGGGCCCCAGGGGCTGCATAGTGGGCGCTGGAGAAAAAAGCGGGTAAAAACAAATAATGAATTTATGAAACAACGAAATGATTTTTTTGCAAAAATTCATGAAAAACAAAATGAAACGAAATGAACTCCTTAATGAAACAAAATGAAATGACATTTTTTTCGATTCATGCCCATCTCTAGTTACCAGTCACCTCAGTGCAATTCCAATTGCATCCAGTCAATCCTGTGGGGACCATGTGAGATGCAGATTTCAAGGCATCATTTGTACAGGTTGAAGCCTGTCTATGTATGTTCTTGTGGGTCATGACAAATGCTTTTTCTTTAAGAGAGACATTAAAGCTAAGTAGCAGAGATAAGGCTTGTACACTGAAAGTCACAAGCTGATTTCCCAGTGAAAGTCACAAGCTGATTTCCCAGTCTCTCCAGTAGAAAGCATGTGATGCAGAAAAAAAGCTGTTGAATGTTATCAATGTCCATCCCTAAGAAGAAGAAGGTGACCTCTGTTAGGTCATAGAAATGAAATGATTTACCAGGCATCCAACTCTGCTTGAAACATATGATCTTAGGTTTTGTCTATATTTTGGAACACAACAGTATCAAAAGAAGACAAAACCAAAATCTTTTCACAGTCGCTTTAATTAAAACATTTGAGTTACT
>JAHTLZ010000007.1:12466731-12496249 GCA_023846285.1 Phrynocephalus versicolor | reverse complement strand
TTCATTCATTCATTCATTCATTCATTCATTCATTCATTCATTCATTCATTCTTATGAAAATGCATGAGTAGACAGGCTTCTGGACACTGGTTTGCAAATGAAATTATTAACTGAACATTTTTATTTGCAATCTAAAGATATGGAATGAGGCCCACTGCTAAAATGTCTTGGAACTATAATGAAAAGCTATAAACTTTTACATCCAAAATGGCTATTGCATAGTCCAAACAATGCTCATTCACTGAAATCATCCTACATACTAGCTAGTCTTTCCACAAAATGGTTTGTCATGTAGTCAGGCCCACAGCTAAGGTCTGTGTTTCCAGGGGCAAACATGGATTCTGCACTCTCATCAAGCACTGTACAAAGTACAAACACAAATTTGTCATTTTGGAAAAACCCCATCATGGTACTTTGCTGCAGAATCTGCTCTGTTTGGGACTGACAACTGGATTATATTCTGTTTTTATGACAGTAATAAAGTGCAATGTGTAGCTCTATATCAGTGTTGGCAAACCTATGGCATGGGTGCCAAAGGTGGCACTCAGAGCTCTTTCTGTGGGCACCCGACATCGCCCATTCACAGACACCTACATTCAGGTTAAATTGTATTGGCAGCTTATGAAAAATTAGTGGGTTTTGAATCACAGTTTGGGCACTCCGTCTCTAAAAGGTTTGCCATCACTACCCTATACACATTTGACCAACTGCCACATGACTAGAAATGGTTTGAAAAAATAAAAAATATGTTGAAAACAAATTAAAGAAAAATATAAATATAAAGAAAAATAAAACCCTAACCTGCACTCCCCTTTGAAAATGTTCCTGGCCGGTGTAAGGGAGTCCTCTATTCCTGTCTTCTCCCTCTGCTTTGGAGGCTGCCTGAGACAGAATGTTCCAGACAATCACCTGCAATCCAGCAGGGGGAGGGAGGGAAAGAGAGCCACCATTGGCTCACTTGTGATCATGTGACCTGCTCCAGTGTGTGTATATCAAGACATTGCTTGTTGATCAAGGCAAAGTTTAGAAGAAATGTTTGCTTGTCTTACTAAACGCTCTTTAACTAAGTTACTCTTAAACCAAGGTATTACTGTAATAAACAAACTAAATATAATTGTCTTTCATACAATATTGATAATGATGCAAGAACCAGAGTTACTGGATGTTGACACATAGAGATGAGCTTTACTGCAATATTTAACACAGTGAAAAGTGCAATGTAAGATTTTTGTGATGTTCTTCAAATATAATGATAATTTCCCCTTAAAGACACATTCCAAAAATAAATTCTATACTTTTAAAAACTCATTATATTTTGTTAAACCTCTTTTCTTAAATTGTTATGGTAATTAAATCCTTTTCTTCTTCCAATTGGCTACTCTTAAACACATTCAATAAAGATGTCAGTAATGATATTTGAATGTTACATGCCATTATTTCCTTAATTTCACTTAAAACTTCTATCAATTACTTCGTCCTTATGTTGCAATGCCATAAATATATACCTTTTTACACAATCAACAAATATGTACCTTTTTTACACAATCAACAGAGAGATGATATATTCTTATTTAATATATGCATCTTGACCAGCACTAAATATCATCTCCATGCTGCCTTATAACAATGTTCTCCAACCTTTACAGTCATATTATTCATAATTCTTTTATTCCATATTTTATTCCAATCATCCACCAAGTTCATTGCCCAAATCTTCTTGCCATTCATCTTTTAGCCCACTTGCATCCTGGCCAGCTTGTATTAACAGATTAAACATTTCACTTGCAGTTCCCTTCCTTTTATTTATTGCTTCTAATTCCAATCTCTTTTCAATAATATCTTCAAACTTTTTCTACTTTTTTCCTTCCTTCCTTCTCAGTTCCTTTGTCCATCTTTCTTTTTGAGTTATATTAAACCAAGAGATCCCAATTCCTCCCAATACCTCTTATACCTAGTGAACTGGGTACAATATCAATGACACATGTTTGGGAACCATGTTTTGAAGCCAATCTGTTCAGGAGAACTCTGGATGGTATTTTACTGTGGCATGTTTAAATGAAAAAATGGAAAGCAGTGTTCAGGGACAGGATAAGCAGTGTCAGGTTAATCCCAAATGTCATGTTAGTGGCAAAAGACTACCCACATGGTAGGATTTTATGCAATTAGGCCTTTCTTTTAATACATATAAGGCAATGGCAGAGAAAAACACTGCTCTTTTTTTTCCAATAACGGGAAGCAATCAAGGCACAGGGCCTGACAGTTTGGCTCAGTGGGGGAGGGGTTGAATAAGGGAGCAGTGTTTATTCCCGATTGCAGGCCTACAGAACTGACAAAAGGTTGCCAGATCAACATTTCCAATAAGAAAGGATGCTGCAAAGCTGCAATGTTTGTTCTATGGATTTCTATAGAGCTACAGTGTTTTGCAATAAGGGAGGTCCATTATGTCTTGTTGTGAAGATGTGATATTCCGGAATCAGGGACAGTCGTTGCGAAGAATGGGTGGCCCTGAAAACAAGGGCCATCTGGCAGAAGGAGCCATAAGAAACAATGGGCACAGAAGATAGCAATGCCATTTTGGAGCCTGGGGTGTGGGAATGATGTACAAAAGCAGCATTGAATGGCACAGAAACATCTATGGTTTGGAGTGAAGAGATTCTTGTTTTTGTTTTATTTTGCTGGAATCAGGAAGCTGGGTTAGAGGCATGCAGCACGGCATCTGTCTGGTGATCACTTTGCAAAAGCAGTCTGTCCGGGAAGTGTAGGCTGCTTTTTCAGGGGCCTCCCAGTGGTTGCTTTGAGAATCTGTAGGTAGATTGACATCTCAAGTGAGAAAACATGAGGGTGAGAGGGGAGACCAATGGTAGGTAGGTGTGTGCTTGCTTTTTCTTTTCTTTTTTCTATGTTGGTGGATTGATACAAGGGCAAAGAGTGCTATGAATGTTTTTCTCAAGGTGAGATATCTATATATATTACACTTCAGATGATAATCGCAAATTGATGGGTTAACATTTTTGGTAGAGTTGATCAAAAAAAAAAACAACACAGCCCTTTCCCTTTAAATCTGGAAATGCACAGAAGCTCTGAAACGTTCTTTCGCCACCCAGCAAAATGCTTTCATTCTAGGAGAGAGGAGAATTTCTGGGGGGGGGATATACATGGATGTTCCTCTCTTCTACGCACACCTATGTCTTCAATTTCCTGATAGGATGAATATTCCCTCCTGAGCATTGTGGTGGAAGACAATGCCATTCTTTTTTCCTGCTCTTCCATTGCTCCTGTGAACCATGCCTTGTTGCTTTGGCTTTAAACTTTTCCAGAAACCAGTTTCATTATTGACTTGGGGAATTCATTCTATCACCTGAACAAAAGAAGGTCATCTAGATGTCAAACCCCATAAATTAATATGTTGAAAATAGACAAATCTCCAAAGCCACATTATCAGGGTTCTCGGGCAGAACAGATGATGCCAGTAAGTATGCCAAACCATAGCTAAATGGAAAGGACATAACCTGTGCACTCCTTATGCGCCTTCCTTGTTGCTTCTTTGAGGTGGCAACAAAACTTGGCTTTGAGGCCGTGACCCTCACCAGCCTTGGGTCTGTTGCAGGGTGGAACCCATACAATCTTGCGTATTTCTCCTTCCACATTGAACATCAGTGAGGAGCTTTCTCTGTACCACTAATGAGTTTAGAGGGTTTTTTCTTCACCCTTTTAGTGTATTATTTGCTTGACTCTTTTGAATGTTTGTATACTTTCTGTTTTAACTTTTAAATGTTGTACAGTAACTGCCTGCCTATTGTGGGGGTTAGGGACCCACCCGATCCGTGATGACTGAAAATCCGCGATATGCAGATGCAGGTCGGGTGGGGCCTGGGGGGCAGAGGCGATCAGATCCCCCACCGCCACTCGCTTGGGCTGCTCCAAGACTTCTTGGAGTGGGCTGGGTGATCGGCGGTGTTGGATCAGATCCACCAATGAGAGGGAACCCAGGGCTTGGGGAAGGGACAAAAGGGCTTAAAAAGCCTGGACTTTTAAAACCTTTTCCCCCCTTCGCCACATCCTGGGCTCCAGCTCATTGGTGCTGGGGTGGGGGAGAAAAACGTTTTGTTTCCCCACCCCAGTGCCAATCAGCTGGACCCTGGCATGTACTGCGGTCCGCAATATAGCGGGACTGCAGTACAAGAACTGCGAAATGCCAGGGGGTTACTGTATTTTAATGTAAGCAGCTGGCTAAGGTATCTGGTTGTGGAGGCAAAGGCTGAGAGTTTCATTCCCCGTAGGGCCTCCCTAGAGAATAGCCAGATGTATTTATTTATACTTCTTTGTATTTCTTGAAGGATTTCAGGGGTAGACAAAAGAGAAGGAAGAGTCTGATTACAAATAGTATGTGAGATGTAAATGTCCCAGGGTGGGGGGTGGGGGAGGGGTGAAGCACAAGTACTTTAAGTTTGTGTATTATTCTGTATATAAATGAGAGAGAGACCCCTAAACTCCGCGGCAAATGGCTCCCAGCTCCGGAGCTTAAAATTGTTTCCCCACCATCTCCGGAGTTTACAGAAAAATAAGTGTGACCATGCCCACCTAAGCGTGTCCCACGTACCTGCTCTCGAGGGCTGAAGAATTCCTGATCCGGATGTAACTTAAGAGTGCCGGGCTCTCCTCGCTTCTGTTTGTTGTTTTTTGTCCCCCCCGCCCCTTTAAGAGCTACTTAAGAGAATTGAATGCTGCCGGGGCAAGAGCGAGACGGCAGAACGGAGGTGAGCCGGCATTCTTTTCTTCCTTTTTTTTCTCCCTCCCCTCACACATCCAGCAGCCAGGAATGCGGAGGGGGTGGGAACACAGTAACATCGACAAGCCCCCAAGATCTCTGGTCTGAATTTATTTGGCCAGCAGATCTTAGGGGCTATAAGAGAATAGCCAGCCTTCATGGTCTTGGGCAAGCTGCACAGTCCCTGGATGCCCCCAGAAAAAGCAATCGGTAAACTTTTTCTGAATACTTCCCACCTAGAAAACCTTTCAAAGGGACATTATGTCAGAACTTATTTACCTAATGACACATGATTGTTACTAAAGGTACAAGCCGCCTCGTGTATGGTTGAGATGTACAAAATAATGCAGGGCATGAGTAAAGTGTATAGAGGGAAGCTCTTGTCCCTCTCACAAAATACCAGAACTAGGGGACATAACACTCAAATTGAGGGCTGGGAGAGTGAGAACAGACAAAAGAAAATATTTTTTTCACCCAGCGCGTTGTTAGTCTGTGGAACTCCCTACCATAGGATGTGGTGATGGCATCTGGCCTGGATGCCTTCAAAAGGGGATTGGACAGATTCCTGGAGGAAAAGTCCATCACAGGTTACAAACCACGATGGAGATGTGTAATCTCCAGGCTTAAAACCGGGGTACTTCAAGGGCCAGATGCAAGGGATTGGTATCAGGAGACAGATGTCTAGTCTCATGCGCTCCTAGGTGCATTTGGTGGGGCCACTGTGAGATACAGGAAGCTGGACTAGATGGGCTCTGATCCAGCATGGCTCTTCTTATGTTCTTATGTTCTTATGTCATTTTTAAGGAGAGAAGAAGAATAAAAAGTCTGAATTAAGAAATGAATGAACGTACTGTCTCAGTATCAAAACAGCTTTGTACACCCTTGAAGCAAAAACATTGAACTTAAAGGAAGAAGTAGAATGTGGTTATCTAGGCATGCATGTAATGATGATGATCATCATCATCTTTGAATGGCAGAGCTGGAAGGGATCTTATGGATCACTGAGTCTACCTGCTGCTAAGGAGGCCCAGTGGTGAACTGAGCTCCCAACCTCTGGCTCTGCGGCCAGATGTTGAAGCCACAAAAGTATCCAGCAGTTACACTGAACTCATAAACAGAGAAAATTTGGTCTACTTTATTGGCCATAAATAATCACATTCATCATCATGTTAGATTTGGATAGACTGCCACAACTGATTGCAGAGAACTACTGTGATGCCAGAGTACATCGTGATTATGTTTAGGGTTACATGCTCAGTTGCACCAAGGAGCATCTTAGCAATTGCCTGAAATTAGCCAAAGCAAGGTAAAAAACCTTATGCAAACCTCAATAGGAATCCAGCCATTATTTAGTAGAAATTTGTCTTTGGCTCTTTTATACCCTAAAAGCCCCCAAACAATGTACAAGAAAAACAGGAACAATCATTTCAAAATGAATTGCAAAGCAAAACTGGAAAGAAAAAAAATCAAAAGCCAAGATTCTTTAGATCAGGAACAACTCTAAAAATAAGACTGAAAACCAATTGTACAAAATCATGCAGTTTCAGCTGCTTGTCAGAAGTTCACTAGGTAGGGAGCTACCTTAATTTTCCTTGGGAGGAAGTACCCAAGGGTTGCCACTGCCCTCTTCTGGCATTATACCTGAAAATGGTAAAGGGTTTATTTATTTATTTATTTATTTATATTTTTATACCACACTTAATTTTTCATAGGTACTCTATAATAAGAGGAAAGGGTGTGCCAATTGGGCCTGCTCCCAGTTTCCAACCCCACCTTGAAGGCAGGCAATTTTGAGTTTTTCATCCTGAATTCTGCAGAGGAGCTTATGGCCATGGTCAACTTTGCATGCTTTGATGGCACTTCAGTGATTTATGACCCCATCCCTTCCAGGGCTGCTGGGTACAGACATATTTAGGTCCATGCAACTGAACGATCTGTGACTCTTCAGAACACACCAAGGGAGGGATAATGGGGGCAGGACTTACATGCATCCCCACCCACCCCCCTACTGTGGTTGCTCCCTGCTTTCAGTCTATAGTGCCTCAATATGGCCACTAGGTAACGGTAAAGGTTCCCCTCACACATGTGTGCTAGTTGTGTTCGACTCGAGGGACCGCACTCCTCTCTAAGCCAAAGAGCCAGTGTTGTGCAAGTCTGTGGCCATGTGGCTAGCATGGTTGAATGCATTTCTGTGCACGGAACACTGTTTACCTTTCCACTTTTTACAGTGGTATCTATTTGTCTACTTGCATTTACATGCTTTTGAACTGCTAGCTTGGCAGGAGCTGGGGTTAACTGTGTGGCACTCGGGATTCGAACCGCTGAGCTACCAATTTTGCAGCCAACAGTTTCAGCACCCTAGCCTGCTGAGCTACCATGTCCATGGTTGCTCCCTGCTTTCAGGCTACGGTGCTGCAATATGGCCACTATGTAGGCACTAGTTTAACAGGTGGAGGCAATTCTGGCTCTCTGAGTTCTGTAACTGCATGTTTTCCATAAATTTCTCAGAACTGGCAAATATTACATTTTTGGACTAAAACTCCCAGAATTAAAAAGCTGGAATGGTTATTGCCATGGTGAATGGGAACCTGGGGTCTATGGGTCAAGAAGAATAGTTCCAAACTCTGACATATTTACACAGACACACACAGGTACGCCCATGCATCCGTCCCTTATAGAATTCAGACCATATATAAGTATAGTTTAGATAGATCTAGGATAGGTTTCTATTAATTTATGAAGGATGGATCTTTTGACAGTAACTGAGACACAAGTCTGTTTGGTGATGCCTGAGTAGCAGCCACTGTGAGTGGATGGCAATGGGTTGTTTTGGATTATCCCCATGATCTCCTTGTTTGGTGGTTGTTAGCCATACCAAGCTTGAATGGAGCCATTCAAGCAAGCTGTATAAAATGAGGATATCACTTTAATCAACACGTCTCAGATGTTGACTCCATTGAGCTTCACCACCTTTACTCATCATCAGATATTCCACCAGACTGAAGCCTCTCTCCTAAGGTTACTCCTGAAGGTTCTTGTTCTCCTTTACCCTACCCTTCCCTTTTTCTTTTGTGTCACATCTTTCCAGATTGTGTCTTTCTTTCTTTTTAAAAAAAGAAATAGGATGTATTCTTAATATGCAAATTTCTCTGAGATCATTTCCTGCCAAACAGCATGTAATAAATAAAGAAATCATACAGTGCTAGTATATTCGCATCCTTAAATCCACTTCAGCAGAGCTGTCTTTCTGTTGCTAATCTATGAAGAGACCCAGGAGAAAGAGGTGGGAAAACGGAAATCTCAAAAGAGAGAATTAAAACAGTCCATGAAGTCCTACTACCCATGTTAGGTACCTAGAAAATACCAGGTTCCTGTGATGGGGTGGGGGGTGGAGAAGCAAACAAGTTGTATAAGCTAATAGCTGTTCCAACAAAATTCCTAAAGCTTTTGAAAATATCAGTCCTTTAGAAAGTTATATGAAAGACAGACTTCTCTTGACACATTACTTGTGATAAAAGAAAACAAACAGCCTTTGTATGGGACCAGAGCAAGGAGATCAGCGATCAAGCCCAGCAGGACTGAATTAGCGATTGATTCATATTTCTCAAGAGAACTCTACTATGCTTTTAAGAAGAAAATTATGTGTAATATTTTGTGCCCCAAGCTTTATAAAATGATGCCACTAGAGATTTAAAGCCATGGTGGTGGTTGGGGGGGGGGGTTGAGGGAACAAACAAACTTTATTTTCATAGTTCACAACTTTTTCCAATGATCTCAAAATGGCTGCCGCCCAAGGTGTTTGCTCCCTGAGGAGGCTTTCACTGTGTTCCCACTCACGTAATATTTTTGGTTCCTAAAACCCATTCAGTATCAAAATTGTGGGGTGGGTGGGTGGGGAGGACTAAAATGAAATTGTGAAGCAAGAATAACATCACTGCTGACAACAATAAATAATTATTTTCCCAGTGGTATGAGAAACTAGAAAAGGTGGCAAGAGGAGACGTTGAGCCCTGTGAATGAAGCATATTTAAAACATTGGGATAGCATTTCTTCACATACCATGAATACAAACGTATTCTGGTTTAACAGTAATATGCATAAAAGACAAATAAATGACCAAAGCTTTGATTAATAAATTAGAAGTGTTCTGTGGAGCTTCTCAGGGAGTCACTTAACCCTTTAGTACCTATTACAGTAGGACTTTTGGATGAATGTGACTGGTTAAGTCAACATTTATGTAAGTCTCATTAGTTGAAACCCAGCAGTCAGTCCCAACTAAGTAGGCCCACAAAATCAGTGTGGATTTGGTGAACCATCTCCTCCATAATTTCCATTTAATTCAATGGGGCTACCTGAGCTGTGATTTATTGCTCGGTAGGGATGGGCACGAAACAGAAATATTGAGATTTGTTTCATTTCATTTTGCTTCCCCGTGATTTGTTTCATTCTGTTAGAAATGATTTTTTTAAAACAAATGTACAAAATGAACCAGCAATGAACTGATTTGTTACTCTATAAAATGGGTTGCCTGGGTCGTAGATGCACCAAAAATTCATTCCTTGAACTCTCCCCTTTAAGCCCTCTAAATTTTGAGATATTTGGGATTCAGGGGGTTGTTATTCAAAGGGGGTGTCCCCAGGAAAAAAAAAACATTTAGAATTGTGATGCTATGTGCTTGAAAATAGTGATCCCAGGCAGGTAGCAGCATGGAAATTGCAGTGGAGCTTCCTCAAGCACTCCTCTTGAAGCACCCCCAATTTGGAGAGGATTGGGGTACAGGGAATTGAGTTATTGAGCTCTAAAGTGGCTGCAGGGGAAACTTAATTGAAGGAGTGTGGATCAGCACGCTGAGGGGAAGCTGTCAATTAACCTGACACACTCCTGCCATTAAGCACCCTCCACCTCCTTTGGAGCTTAATATCTATGCCCCCAGAAACCCTAACTTTTCCAAATTTCAAGGGATCCCCAAAAACCACTTGGGGAAGAGAAGCCTGATATTCGCATGCCTGAGATGGTTGATCTCAAGCATGCCAATGGCAGGCTTCTGTTCCCTAAATTGGTGGTGCCTCAAGGCGATCACTTGAGGAAGCTCCACAGAAGCTGAGCCTGCCTAAAGATCCAGAGAAGGCTACCTACTGTAGGTGGAACCCCAGTCTGCAGAGTTTCGGTGGGGCCCTTTTCCCTTGGAGATGGAGGAATATCTTGCACCAGGGGTGTTGCTAACCTTCAGGTATGGCCTGAGAATGGACATCAACCTCACCTTGAGAGACTTAAACTCTGCCAGAACTTATGGTCAAACTTTTTGTTGTTTAGTCTTGTGAAGTCATAATAAAACTCTAAACTCACTGCTGCTCATTGGCCTGTTGTGGGGGTGGGTGGGTGGGGGGAGGCAGGGGACATTCAAGCACACACACACATATGCACAGAACGTGTTCCAAGATTCTATACCGGCGTGAAACAATAAATCTATTGGTTGGTCTGTCTTTCTGCCTGTTGGGATTAAATGTGTATGCCACCTTTCTGCAGCATTTCATGAGAGCACTAAAACTAAAAATGGCAGCCTTGTTCAGAATAAAACTTTTGACAGTTGTAGATTTTTTGTTCCACCTTTCAGATTCCTATCTTATATATCAGAATAGTTCATAGTCACTTTATTATGTTCTTGTTTTTTAAAAATCCTTTTTAAAGGGAAGGATTTTACCATCCCCTTCCTTTTCTTGTTTATTCCTGTCCATACCAAACATGTAACTTACAATGTTTATATTATTTGTAAGATTTAACATACAAAATGAAGTGTGGAGCATGCAGGGTAATAAACATACTTGGCATTAGGTTGAGTGAAGAGTAGGATTACAACCACATAATAAAAGTCAGAATATAGAGGGCCTGAAGCTGATTCCTGAAGATGAAGAATGTAATATGCAACAAAAACTTAGAACTTGATCTGAGAATGTGCCAGGTACAGTGTTTTGTGTTTTTATTTCCACTGTATGGCATGGAATTGCAAACCTCAACATAGGCAACATGGCTATGAAATGTGGATTCATCTCAGAATGCTAGAAAATTCTTGACCAAGAATGTAACCAGTGAGGAAGAACCAAGTTATTTTATTTATTAAATTTATATACTGCTACATGGCTAGATGTGGATCAAAGTGCATGAAAAAGGCCAATAAATCACAAAACATCCCATCCATCAAGCTAGGGCACTGCATTCACAAAATAAGACACTGTCCTATCTCCTCCTGCACCAGCAGGGAGAGCCACCTTGAAGCAAAGAATCTGAGGAACAATGCTACATAGTGCTTTATCAGGTTTAGTCATTACACCTGTTCTGAGGTGACAGCAAGTAAACACAACTAAGTGTAAGTACATGCAGTTTTTACTCCTGTGTTGGCTCCTCACTCATTCTCTGCTTTGTCATGGGTTCCTTTTCACATCCTTAGACTGGCATTACTGAATCTCAGACTCTAACATGGGACACAGCTCTTTTGGTAACATCCATTCCCACTTGCAGCACAGCCTTACCCAATGGCAGACCAAATCTGACAAGACTAGCTTGCTCTGCCAGGCATTCTGTGGCTTGGGAATGCATGCCTTCAGTTGCTATGACTGTCCCACCACTTTGAGTACTTGTTTCTTCCCTCGCAACTGCTTCTGGATAGCATAGCAAGACCCTCTGGGGGTCAACCTTCTCTAGTGTCCCAGTCTGTCACTCACCTGGCACTCCTTCCACATGTACCTACCCACTGAGACCCCTGTGTCTGGCTCCAGTATCCCCTACTGTTCCATGTTTCTCACTCTATGAGTGGGAGAGTTTCCATCAATGTCACCCACATATTGCCCCACACCTCTTAGTGCTCCCCAGTGTTGCCTTGTTTCTGGGCAACAGGGCAATAGCCTAGAGTTCCAATTTGCCATCTTTCTGGCCACCACTGCTTTCTTGCATCCCAACTACGTTTCTCCTGCTGTGGTATTATGGCAGATGACACAGGTATTGGACCCAACAACCTCACCATGGAAAAAAGAAGTTGCAGTTGGTCATTTAAAGCAAAAGAAACATGAAAAGGGTTCAGGAAAGAGAACAGCATACACTTTGAAGAGCCTGGGAGACTGGCAGAGATGAAACGCAACATCAATATAGAGAGTTGCTGCATCCAAAGTCAAGATAGCCTCCCCAGCAGGTGAGGAATTAAAACAGCAGGAAGAAAATTGCTGTAAGTTTTCCCTACTGGGACAAATGAAAAGGGTTGATATCTAGTCCAGCTGATTTTTTCTGCATTAGAAAATGCATGCCCATGGTCCAAATCAAACCAAACCCTGTTGTTGTTGTTGTTGTTGTTGTTGTTGTTGTTGTTGTTGTTGTTGTTGTTGTTGTTGTTGTTGTTGTTGTTGTTGTTGTTGTTGTTGTTGCTGCTGCTGCTGCTGCTGCTGCTGCTCCTCCTCCTCCTCCTCCTCCTCCTCCTCCTCCCCCCCCTCCTCCTCTTCTTTTTCTTCTTCTTCTTCTTCTTGAGATAGGTAATCTTCATCATCTTGTTAGATCTGGTCTTTACTCCAGCCACGTAACCATACATTCCTCAACAATCTTAGTACAGTTACTCATTGTCCTTCTCTGTTTGCCATTTGAGGCCAAGAAGAATATGTAAATATGAAGTATGGCTAAAAATGGCCCCTCTACAAAAAGGGGGGGGGCGACGTTGGCAAAGGTATTACTGAAATCTTATACCGAGAATATGAACACTTCCTATTCCTTAGAAATGCCCTTTCAGAATTAAAAATGAATCCTGAGCTTTTAATTAAGAGGGGTGGGGGAGAAAAGAAAAAGTGCATTTACAGAGATTTTAAATCTCAACTACTGGAGCCTTGCTATGTGTGGTGCAATTAATTAAAAGTGCAAATCAAGCTCTCTAGACATTAAAAAGCCTTTTTGGAATCCGACTGTGACTTTGAGCCCCCAGGGACAGGGTGATTGATCACTTCTACAGTTACTTTTAATAATCCCGTAATATTTTTCATCACACAGAAAGTTGCTTTCCTATTTTGTATTCTAGCATGTTGTCACAGCACTCCGACCATGTGCTCAGAATTTTCAATCTTGCCCTCCTAGAAAGATGGTGTCACCTTCTGTTTTAGAGGAAGAAAAATGTGCAATATAAAGTTTGTGTTTAGTAGGGATTTTAATCTCTGATATATTAAAATATATATAAGTGCAGTGTCGGCAGGATACCATAAATCATAGTTACATGTTTCTCCGCAAAGGCTTTATGGATGTTGGAGGGGATAGATTGCATTATCTTGTAATGAAGAATGCCAGAATGGCCTGTTCTTATTCTTCAGAGGTGTAGAGTAACAGCAGATTACTCTTACTAGAGTAGATATGGTGCACAAGAACGCCTTTATACCTTCGACAGCATAATAGCTGGAACATACATATAAATTCCCTCTCTTTTCATATTGCTAAGCTTTGGCTTTCTGGGGAAAATCCCTACACATCTTTGCTGTCGTGACAAAGCACCAACAAATATAACAAATGTGTGTGTGTGTGTGTGTGTGTGTGTGTGTGTGTGTGTGTGTGTGTGTGCGTGAGAGAGAGAGAGAGAGAGAGAGAGAGAGAGAGAGAGAGAGAGAGTACAGATAATGAGTGTTGGGGAAGGAATAGGCAAATAGCCACAAAATGTGTTTTCACTTTGTGTTTTTTCTAAATCTGTGTTTGGATTGAGACTTTTAGGCTCTGTTCCTCCTTCTCTCATACTTCCTGCTTCTCCCTTTTCAGTCAGAGAGAGAGAGTGAGAGAGAGAGAGTGTGTGATGAGAGAGAGAGAGAGAGAGAGAGAGAGAGAGAGAGAGAGAGAGAGAGAGAGAGAGATTTGTCACCGTGGGAGTCAGTTCTAGGGGCTTTTAAAATATCAAATGTAAGGATCCTGCACTCTCTTCTTTCATCATCCAAAATGGCTTTCCTGAGTGGCTGAATTTCTTTTTTGCTTCCCTGACATTAGGGGGAAAAATCTTGACTACTGGAAGATCCTGTTCTGGAAAGACCTAAATCAGGGGTGTCCAAACTTTTTGCAAGGAGGGCCAGATTTGGTGAGGTGAAAATGTGTGGGGGTCCGACCATTCAGCCGCATTTGGCCCCCAGGCCTGACTTTGGACATGCCTAACCTAAACTTATCATACAAGTTAGGCCATTCTGATAGTTCATTGCTTTAGAGTCCTTCACAATTACTTAGGAAATGATTGTGTGACTCTAAGCATTGCCACCCCAGGTTGAAATGAATAGGCAGGACAACGTTTGGATTGAACACTTGGGCCACGCTTTATTGGTACAATCTTATCATTCTTTCTTGTTGAGAGGGGGCTGATGCAATCTGGGGAACCATTGGCCCTGGGGTCACAGGTGGACCCCGACCAAGGCACTGCCAGGTGGGGTGAGTCCCACGTCCCTAGAGAGTGCTGTCCCAGGGCACATCCCCCAGGCTAGCCAAACTATACCATTTGCCCTCCTGTGGCAGGGTCATCATCACCTGACCAGTCCCTGGGTTTCAAATGCCTTCTTGCCCCAGGCTCTGTGATTTTGGGTCAGATGGGCATAATTGTCAAGCATTTGGGATTGATTTAATGCATCATTTCCCACCTGCATGGCCAACACCATGCCACTGGTGTCAGTATGATACTGATAGACGAAAAATCCCTGCTCCACGCTCAGCCAATCTGCAGAGCAGGGCAAAAAATCCTATCTGGCCCCTGAAGGTGACCATGTTATGCCACACTAGCATTCAAAAAGGTGGCAGGTGGGTGGGTGTGCTACTGTCCAAAAGGAAAGTGGCTGCGGGGTTGGGTGACGGTCCTATAAGTAGTGCCTGTGCCCCACCCCCGCACAAGCCTCACAAGGCTTGGGTTAGTGCATCTCACACTCTTTAGCCTGAGGAGGGACAATACAGCCCCGGTGCCGGATGAGACAACGGTGGGACTGCCCCTTTGGTCTCATATAAAAAGTGGCCAAAATGAAGACCCAGAGAGTAATTTCACCACATCATGTAGATAGCACCAATAACAAAATTACCTATTTTATCAAATCATAATTGCCTCTTGTACAATCGGAGCAGTCATTGGAATTGGTCAGACAGAAATGAATGTAACCAATCAGATAAAGATATAAAGGATTCCTGCTCAGTAACCAGAAGGGTATAAAAGTTAGGACAAGGGATGAGCCTTTGGAACAGGGCATACATCTGATTGAACTTGTTATCTATGCTAAGAAAATAAACAAATTTCTCTTGAGTACATTGCATGGTTGAGGGAACAAGCCAAGGAGTTTTCTACTTCTAAGATTGTGATTTTGGTCATTCCTTCTACTCAGCTATCAATCTCCAGAATATTTCCTGTTCAGTATTGATAAGATCTGCACTAGATTGCAACACTACGACAGTAAAATAAAAACAATGTTAGGATTTATTTTTGTAACAACTGGAAAAAGATATGCTTTCCTCAATACTCCTTCCTTCCTTCCTTCCTTCCTTCCTTCCTCCCTTCCTCCCTTCCTTCCACTGGCTAATCTCAACCAACAGATACAGATGTACCAGCAGAACTGAGATGAACCACTACAAGAGAATTGTACTGGCACTAGGCCAGTTGTGCCGGCACAAGAGGTTCCTGCCATTCCAAACCCAGCAGAACTACTTGGTCTTTGGGTTGGGAATGTCCTGTTACATGTGCACAATCTATTTGGTATGTCTGATTATTAAAAGTCCTTGCAACAAGACAGGAGCTCTTGCAGTTTTGCACAATACACACAATTCAAGAAAAAATTGTTCTTACAAGCACACAAATGCTTATGGAGGTGATAAAAATAATGGAATCTTGCAGAAAAGGAGAACATGTTTGCTGTTTCTCATTTGTACATGACAAAGAATAGGGAACTTTTTTACTAGGTGGCAGAGAGAATGACAACAGTGAGAAGAAAGTACTGTTACACTATCACTTAAATAGAAATGCAGTAAAGGACTGAGTCTCAAAATAGACCCATGATCCCCACTTATAATGCTTTGCTTTTTTTGAACTCAGTGACAGTAATGAAATGAACCATGATTTTTTTCGATACCTCTTGGTTTTAATAGATTACACACCTGAGAAGTGGTCAAGCTAAAAAGTGTAACCACAAATAGATGTATGAATAACACATCTGTGCACTTGCAACATTTTAGCTGCAGAAATAGGTACCAGTACACATTTGCATTGTAATTGTATATGGAGTGAATGGGCATTCCTGCCTTTGGCTCAAGATCTATCCTCTGGATATGACAGCAGTTTTCATATTTCTAAAAAGCTGTCATGCAGAAAATGGGACAGAGCCGCTGTCTGTCGCTCCCGTGAGCCAGGCAAAGGATAGGAAAGAAACTCATCCTGATTAAACAGACACATTCAGCTTTGAGAGACTTAACAAAGATCTACATGTATCTTAATATTTTCTCCATCCACAGGATGCAAATTAATACTGGGGGGGGGATGATGACATAGCTACATGTTTTCCAAATTATACCCTAATAAATTTATACAACCAAAATATGTGGTTCCCCCCCCCCAAAAAATGCTTCAGTTAATGTAGAAAATGCATAAAAATACAAGCAAACTTTTCATTATCTGTGTGTGCGGAGGGGGGGGGCTTGGAACCCATTCTCTACATACATGGGGTTCCTATTATATTTCTCTAGTTATCTAAATGTAAGGATAGCATTTCCATGATAAGTCACAGAACAAAGCAAACTAAATGCAAAATATGAAGGTAAAGAAAATCATGTACAATGACAGATGCTGTTCACGACTTAAAGGAGCACCTCTCTTAGTTGACCCTTTCTGGAGTGCTAAAGTGAAGTTTGATGCCAGGATTCTGTGGCTCAGGTCCAGAGCCAATACAGTACCCAGATATGAACCTACACCTCTTCCTAATGGATGAGTTTGGACCAGCTGTAGGTCGTGTCCATGTGATATAACAAAAAAGTTTGAGCACTTACGACTCCCCACCGCAAGCTCAAGCCAAACTTCTAGACCTATAAAATCAGACTAATGAATCCCAGCAGGCACAGCATTTATCTTTCCCATAGCAGCCCTTAGAAATGACTTCATTTGAGGCCTATACGACTAGATAAATGGAGCAGAGGATTTAAAATGCTGTCCTTTAATGAATTCTATTAAAAACATGCTTTCCAAGTGGAAACGATGAGAGGGCGATCAGCTCCGCAAAATGAGCGCTTAGCACCAACAGACTAACAGCCGAATGTGTGTTTAGAAAAGACACGGGTGTCGTATGTCCTGGTTTGCATAGGACATCTCCACGGGGCCAAACGAATTTCCTGGGGATGTGAATTATGATCTCGAGCTGCCAAATTGTCAAGTTCCTGAAGCATCAACGGCTCCAACAATTGCTCTCAGTGGCCATGGGGACGAGACTGACAAATTCTGTAATATCTCTGTCATAGCATAACTAGAGTTTCGGTGGCATTACTTTGGGCTGCAATTGTGTGTGCCTGTGTTTTCCCACAAACTGGGAAAAGAACAGTAAAGGAGTATTATCAAACTGTGAATGGCTGAAAGGAAGGAGGAGGAGGCCCAGGTTTTCCGTGTATTATGTCATCTTTTATAACAAGACTCCCTAGGGAACTGCTAAAGCTGCATGTGTCTATGGGGCAGAGAGTTGGGTTGTTGGGGGTGGGGGAGAGAGTGGGTTCCTTTGTGATTTATTGGCAGGTACTTGGTGGGAGGTTGTTGTTTCCTCCTCACTTTTATACCCAGCACATCAGAACGAATCCCCACAGTGAGGCAACAAGCGGCTGCGTTGCTGAAGGGACTTCTTGTCTAACTAGCTCAGTCTGAATGGGCACCATTGTCTCTATAAGGGCCAGTTCAATGTATACAACCTTGAATGTGCACTGCAGAGCAGCAGCAGAGGAGGAACAAGACAGCAAGGGTAACACAACTGCAACAGTTGTGTAGGAGAGAGACACACAAGCTGAATTTGTGTCTTGTTCTGCTGCCTCATTGCTCTGTTGTTGGGTGTTGTTTTTGAGGTAACCAGGTGGATCGGACAATCATTTTTCTCCAGCCAGGATTGTGTGGCAGCCAGATTTTTAAATGCACATGTAACTACAAGTAACTATTTAATCACTCTTCACATCACTTTATAGAATATTTTGAATAACAGGGAAAGCAAAGAGGGTTTTAAAAATGGGATTCAGTTGTATCAAATTACTTATATGTAATTAATGACTTTAAAAGAAATGCCCTGAACTCTAATGTAACTAAGCTTTGCATTTATTCTGCCTTTTATAAAAAGCAGACAAATTGTGTCCCCAAATCTGAATTACGTTCATGGGATGACACAAGACTTAATCACTGTCATCTTGGTACCCTTCTCCTAATGCTAAGCTGTTTTCCTCTTGCACTACCATTAGTCATGGTGAGGGGCTGTGCCAATGTTGGCATTTTATCATTCCATCCATGCATTTCTGAAGGCTTTTGATTTAGAAGAAGAGTACTGTCGAGTGGCATTAAAATGCAGATATAACCAAGAGTTGCATTACCAGATACAGCCTATTCCACTCAACTGAATGAAATTGCTCTTCCTAACCTTTTCTTCTTTCTAAAATATTTTGGAAGCCTAAAAAGGGAAGGAGACCACTGTTTTTGGAACTTCCTAAACCAGTGGTGGCTAATCTAGGGCACGGGTGCCAAAGGTGGCACATGGAGCCCTTTCTGTGGGCATGCAACATTGCCCCCTCACAGCCGCAGCACTCCCCCCTCTGCTCAGACAATGTCACTGTGCTCCATGCAGAGAGCTGGGTGAAGGGGAGGCAGCAGCTTCTAGGCTCCTTTGTAGCTCCAGTTTACTCTCCAGCAACACCACTCTGGGCATCCCAAAAGCGCCATGGCTGGAGAGTGGACTGAATTGGGGCTACAATGAAGCCCACAAACCACTGGCTCCCCTTTGCCTGGGTCTCTTCACGGAGCCATTTTGGCAGTCTCGAAACTGTTGCAATTAACTGTGGCAATCATGTGGACCTTCAATTTGTAGGCAAGGCTACTACCTTTGGCTATGACAGCAGTCATATCCCTCTCCTGAATAATGCACAGGAAGAATATATGAGGAATTGAACATGTGTTCCCAGTCAGTAGCTGGGCTCATTCATTCAATGCCTAGCCCCCTGGTGTCCATGGTCAGTAGTCCACCTGCCCACGGGTATTTACTCACTACCTAGCTCAACTAAATGCCTAGATGCCCTAAGCACATCCGATCTCGCTTGATTTCGGAAACTAAGCAGGATCAGCCCTGGTTAGTACTTGGATGGGTGACCACCAGGGAATACCAGGTGCTGGAGTAGGAACTGGCAAGCCACTCCAGTACTCCTGCCAAGAAAACTCCATGGGCATGGAGTAACGAACAGTCGGTCACGACTGTAATGACACAACACACACACACACACACACACACACACACACACACCCCTAGCTCAACTATAGTGCTGCCCCCATCTGGAAGATACACAGGCATTCACAGCAACAGTGTGTGAAAGACAAAATTCATTGTGGATCTTTTCAGTTGGTTGCTAAGTACAGTGGACCCTTGTATAGCAAATGGTTTGTATAACATAAAATCTGTACAACCTAAAAAATTCCAGAGATAGGGGAAATTTGCTTAACATAATTTCATTTGGAATGAATTAATTCCTTTATACAAGGTACCACTGTATGTTTGCAGTAAACAAATCAGCACACACAACTCTATAACTTCAAGTAACTGTAAGTAAAAATATGTTTAAAGAAAAGGGTAGACTCTGTGGAACTTGTAGCTATTTTCCACCAGTCTCTGTACTGAGTAGCAAAAGGAATTTTACTAGCAATTGAAAACTCTGCAACACATGTAACAAAACTCAATGTGAGCTGTGATTTTCACATCCACCCACCCAGAGGGATCTATGATCTTTGTATTTTCAGAGACACTACTGGACCAGCTTTGACAGATACTTAATTGGGATAGACAGGGATCTGCCTGCAGAGAAATGGATGGTGATCTAGGAAATATAAAGGATTTTAACTGTGTGGTGTTTTTTTTTTTTTAAATTGTGCCTAAGAGGCCAGCAGCCTTCCAGTCCTTTCTCTAACATCTAGTCACGCTAGGAGAAGAAAGGCAGTGCGAGTGTGTTTGCAGGGGGAGGAGATGAAGATTGTCTGATGGCACAAGCACTAAAAATAAAAGGATTCCAGAGAGAGCCTGGGTAGGTAGCATCCCCAGAGTGCACTAGCCCTTGTAAACAAGTAACACATGCATTATCGATTTTCTACTTTCATTGATGATAAAGCTACTTTCTTCTCATTTTCTTCCTAGCCAGAACCTGAGATAAGGAGTTCATAAAATAGATTTTTTAAAAAAACAATACCTGCTATTTTTCTCACAAGATGCAGCTGGGGGTAATACCCTTCCCCAATCTGCTGCTGTGACCAACAAACAGCTGGATGAATAACACTCAGGCCAAGAGCCTATGTGGCAATGGAAGACCCAAATTACACCATGCAATTAAAACAAAGGGGGGGGGGCAGGAAGGAGATGATACTGATTTGAATGAAAATCAGGGCAGTTCTGTGGATGCATGTGGCATTTATGGTGAGGAAAGGCAGTTAAATAGCAAGCCAGGGGTGGGGAATGTGTTCAATTACAATACCCAGCCTTCCCACCATTCACTTTGTTGCACTGGACTAATGGAAGTCACAGTGGACTCCAACAACATCTGGAGGGACACAACTTCTCCATTCTGGCTCTCTTCCTTCTGGCAGGGAATTTTGGGAACTGTAGTCCAATAAGGTCATCAGCCCTGGTCTCCCCTTTATTCCCTGGGTAATCCATTGCTGACTGAACGATCCAGAGCCCTCTCCTTAAGAACTTGCAAAAGGGAGTCTTGTGGAGGCTAATTCCCATAACCCCTAGTTGAGGGGGATGGGTTGTAGATTCTGTGGAGCATGGGAGCGAGAATCCATAATGTAGCTTTCCCGAGCTCTGCTCTCAATGCTGTACTTGAGTTATTCACGAAAGTAGTCCAGCAGTCAAAATGCAACCCGAAGGGACCCGATCCTCCCCGTCTGGCCATCTAAAAAGAGGCAAGCGATCTTCCCCGGCTCTTCTAGCGAGTCACTAGGTCACACAGGCATGTCCAAACTTCGGCCCTCCAGATGTTTTGGAACACAAGTCCCAGAATTCTAAGCTTAGACTGCCAATGGCAAAGGACTGTGGGAGTTGCTGTCCAAAACATCTGGAGGGCCGAAGTTTGGACATGCCTGCGACTAGGACAACGGAAGGCTGTCCCCGCTCCCGATCTCTTGCCCACTTGGAAGTCGATGCCAGGGAAGGATCGTGCCCAAGCACAGGGAACGATTCAGCAAGTTTGACCCGCTTGGCGGCTCCTGAATTGGGGAGGCTCCGTTTCTTTCTCGGGGAAGCAAAGGGAAGTGGAGGGCGAGGCGGCGGCGAGGCAGCCTACCCGCCGCCGCGCCGCTCAGAGAGCGAGCGCAGGTGAGGGCACGTAGGTATGTGTATGTGGGGGAAGGGTTAGAGAAACGAGGTAGTTGGTTGTGGCGGAGCGCGCGCGCGCGCGTGTGTGTGTCCGTGACCCCCCTCTCCAGCAGCAGCAGAGGGCAATGACGGAGAGTGGATAGAGCATCTCCAACGGCTTTCTCTCTGCATCGCCTGAGGGTTGGGGGGGGGGCGCTATGCACTTGATCGCCTGCGGGAAAGGGGGGGCTATACCCTTCTCAAATCTCCTCTTCACACCTCGTCCGCAGGCTCCTCCAAAGAGATGTGAAGTTGCTGCATCTAGTCCTGTTGGAGCATCTGAGCGCGCGTCCGCGTTGGGGGTTGGATTGTTTAGAATCTGGCCCTTTCCACCGACAATGGGGGCGAACGGTTGTGGCGGCACCTTAAAGACCCCCAACTTAGGCGTGCGTCCCTCCGATGCTTTTGAAGCGGGGCACCCTGGCGACTAAACCCCGCCCCTTCTGAGGCGCGTGTGAACGGTCTCGGAGTTTCGAGCCGCCGCCGCCGCCTCCCCCACGCCTCTGTCTTCAGAGACGCTTTGCAAAACCACGACCCCTCCCCTCCTTCCTCCCGGAGTGTCTTCTGTGCGCGGGGGGGTGGGGGGAGCTGGGTGACAGCGGGCGCTAGGACCCGGCGAGCGGAGGCGGGCGATCCGCCGGGGGCAGCCCCGGCCGCTTCGGCAGCGAGACTCCTCCTTTCTCTCCAGTGTCAAACTTGACATCAGCCCCGGCGAGCGAGCGGAGCATGGTAACTTCGCGCCGGCGATCCGAGCGTCTCACATCAGTGGTATGCTTCAGGGAGATATGCAGCTCGCGCTGCCCTCTGCACCAGCGACATGGCTTGCCCTTTCTTCTTCCTCCTCCTCGGATCTGCTGCGCTCCGCTGCTGGGCGGATCTGAGCCTTCCTCCCACCAACGAAGGTAAGCCCAGATCGCCCGCAACTTCCCTGGATCCTTCGCCTGGCAATCTGCTCAGGGAGCTTTCCATCCATCTAGCCATCCATTCATTCATTCATCCATCCATCCCCACCCCTCGACCATCTTATTTTTAAGGTGGCCCACGATTGGACTCGGGACAGGGCGCCCGGGCGCCAGATCTTTCCCGATTTCCTAAATTTCAACCCAGCCCTCTTCTTCGTGTACCTCTTTTTCTCTGCTTCTTCGCGCGCCCACCTTCGCGAAAAGGAGCGCGTGGCACCTGGGTGCCCCTTCATTGTTGGCGGCGGGGAGGGAGGTACACTTGCTGGCAAAGTTGCGTGCGGACATGTGCTCGTGTCTGTCGGTGCGCGCGCGCGCGTGTTCGTGCACATCGGAAAGGTGTCCAAGGGCGGCCTGCTCCGATATTAAGAGATGCATAAGGGGGTGAGGGTGCCTGTAGGGGGCATCGCCCTGGATGCGTTTGCAGGCGCCGCCAGGAGCTTGGTTAACGTCTTCGGTGAAGACCGTAGAGGGATTCGGTTCCAGCCTATAATGAGCAGGGCGTGTGTATTGATTAGCATAGAAGTGATGCTGAGACATGCTGTTGCAGGGAAGTCCAGGGGTGCCTTTTCCTGGGCTAGTTTCTATTTCTGTGGGTTCCCTGTTTACCAGATTTTTTTTAAAATTTCATTTCAATTTCAGTTTTTCTCGATGGCAATCGGGACCGTTTTCACCAGCTCCTGTCAAGGAATCCCAGCTCTTTCCTGAATGCATTTGACAATTAGGGAATGTTGGAGAAATAGGAGGAAATTCACACAATGGTGATATTTTAGTCAGTCGCCACATTTTGGGATTTCTTTCCCTGTATATAAATCAAATAAATAAATAAATAAATAAGGGTTGGGAAAAATCGAAGTGAATTATTTACATCTCTTCCTGTATGGCCTGTCATTGCAATGAATAACTGAATATAGATGATGCAAATATGATAATCCACATCCTTGAGGATGTGCTTGTTATAAATGTGGCTTAATACTGGTATTTTCCACTGTGCATCAATTACCTTAGTTTCGTAATTCTTCGCAGCACATATAACTGAATGTTGCTATTTCTTTATAAAAAGCCTCCTGAGCTTGACGTGACATACGTGGCATCATATGTGCATATCTATTTATACCAATTTAAATGTTTGCTTATGGAACATAAAGGCAGTCTGAAAGTCTCACCGAGTATACCAAACACATTTGGAAGGGGGGGGGGAGATCACAGGATGTTGTGCCCTAAAGAAACACAATTGAATGTGCTCCTTTAAAAGACACACCCAATCATTCTATGGGTGAAATCAGACCACTAAGCATTCAAGCAGAGTTGCATACAAAATTCAGAAGTCGGAGAATGGCGAGTACTTGTAGTGTCAAATAATTTTGCAAAGTCTTGTACACGCTTCATTATTGCTGCTCCTTAAGTTGTTCCTGATCTTTTTTGTTCAGCAAGCAAGTATCCTAAATGACCTGCATGTGCAACTACCAAGGTTTTTGCATCTAGAAGGTAGTGGTATTGATTTATTTTTAATTTAGGAGAAATCGAGTGGAGATGGATACAGGTTGAAAATGTTTAGCTGTTTGCTAGTTTTTTTTAACAGCACAGGGACAAATAAATTGAACATTATATTTTTTTCTTTAAAAAAAAGAAACTCTGCTTTCTGAATGAAAAGAGTTTTTTTTCCAAATATAAATAAATAAATAAATTACATCAAATATTTGTGCAAAAATGTAGAATTGGCATTGCTTCCTGTAAGGCTGGGGTAAGAATTCTGTTAAAATATTTTTCTAGGAAGTGGGGATTCCTAGGGAGATATCAGTAGAGACCAGTTTAGGGTGCAATATAGTTAAACTTATTGTTGAAGTGGATTATGCAGCACCAAAGCACCTAGCACAATGCCTAGCAAAATATACCACGCATTAGCTAGTAAACTGAGCTGAGACCTTTGCAGTGCGATTTATTACTCTATGTAGCTATTTCTATGTCTTTACAAAGCATACTGGGTCCAAAAGACCACAGAACACATTTGGGAAAGCATGTTTACATTTTTCAGTGTGTATTGCTTAAGCATATATTATTTGCATACTATTGCAAGGCTTTTTTGTTTTTGTTTTTGTTTTTTGGCTCTGTTTTTTGCTCTTGATTATGGATAATTAAGTGGCTTCAAGCTGCCCAATTGAGAAATAAGTATTTAGATGGTTGGCCAATTTTGTAATTATAATTGTGCACTTGTTAAAATAACTTAGGATTCCAGGAAAATGTGTTTGTCTTAAAGATGAACATATGTTCCTGAAAATGCCAACACCAAAATGTGAAAAAGCCTTTTCCTGCTTCTTGAAGCTGTTCCCATATGCTCGTTCATAATGATTCTTCCTTCACTTTAAAATCATGTATCTAAATGGATAATCTCATACTCCTGTCTCTTATTCAAAGCAACTTTATTTCAAGCTATGATCAAACAGTCAAAACAAGGAAACTTAAAGATTCCATAATGTCCATTGTATGGCCTTAGAACACAGTATTTGAACTTGTCATTTTCAGAGTGTATTTTAAAACCATTAGAGGAGAAAATGGATTAAAGCTGATTACATTTTGGAAACTTTGGTGTCTTTTGATCCATGAGTATGGCAGAACAAACTTTTAATAGGTCTTAAATGAAGCAGGTTATGAATTGGGAGGCTCATTTTACTTTATGCAGATCTTGGGGTGGGAGAGGTCCTTTCTAGAGAAGCAGCATGGATTCAGAGTAGGTTTTGTTGTTGTTGTTGCTTCAGTTTGTTCTTTTGAAGATATGTAATCATTTCTTTCTTGGTTTATTTTAAAATGCTGTGATTGGCACTTCTAGATCTAGCATAAGAAGCTAGTTCAGTTTCTTATTAATGTATTTTGTCAGCTGTGTGGGTTTTTTGTTTGTTTATTTTATATGGTATGGATATTGTGTAGTATATTTCACCGAAACTCCAATTAAGGAGAACAGTGATGAAATAAGTAAATTTCTTCTAACCCTAAAAAAATAATTCTGTCCCATAGTTGTGTGTGTGGGTGTGTGGTGTGGGTGTGCCCCTATAATGTGCCATTATATTTATACACACACACCTTATATATATATATATATATATATATATAAGGTGTATGTGTATAAATATAATGTGGCATATATATAGATATTAATCTGTAGATCCAGTCCTTTTAAGCATTTGTAACTAACTTTTTTTAAAAAGCCAGAAGAATCCTGAAGTGTGAGCTATCTATTCAGTAACAGGAAAATGTCAGGCGGAATTAACATCTGAATAATGAATGGATCTTGCTCCATGCTGTGGCTTAAATAGTGTTTTTAAAGTTGTGTGTGTGTGTGTGTGTGCGCGCGCGTACAGAAATTTCAGGCTTGGGATATGCTATCCTACAACACTTGAGTCATCATTTTATTTATTTCAGGTGAAGTTTTGTTCAAAGGAAGATTTTTTTTATCGATGTCTTCCTGAAGGTGTTGGTACTTCTTTCAAGATCATTCTTACTGAATCAAATGAGGGATATCATTCTGCAATTTAATAGCCCTCCTCATCTATTTCTGTAATGATACAATTTGCCCCAGGGTACCAGCAACCTTAATTTAACTGTTTTATAACCCGCAACAGTTAACACTTGACCTAGGTCATTAACAGGATTATCAGCAAATTTGTTTAAGCTTTTACTGACAACCTGAATTGCTTCAATAATATTTTGACTGTGCAGGCAGGAAACTTCTTTTAACCTCTCAAATCTCACATAAAGAATTTCTTATGAACAAAACTGCCCAAAAGGACACCAGCACTGTACATCTGTTCATGGTTACCTACAGGCACCATTCTGGTAAACACCAAGAAGTAGCCCAGACCCTCTGTTTACAGTGTGCAAGTTTTTCCTTAAATGAATTAGTCATTTCTTCTTACCCATATCAGAACATTTGTTCAGTGGTTAAGTTACATCTTTCCCATAGTAAACATAATTTAACCGTTTAAAAGATTGACGTAGTTTTCTGTGATGTCATCAGCTGTAGCACTTTGAAGGCTAGACATAGCAAGCAACCCATACACTTAATATTCCCATTTATAATGGTAATTTCATTCTTTGGGTTAAAGACGGTCTTGAAATGGTTTTTAGTGAAATACAAATTTTAATGTATTGTTAACCAAATAAATAGTTTCAGTCTATGCATATAGTTTATATTTCTTCATTCAATGCCTATTTAAACACAGTCTTCTGAAAAGTCCTTGATTGTAAGCCCCCCTGAAGTGAATGGGTGCACCACTGATGCACAGTTTGGATTCTTCTGTTCTTATTCATATTTGTTTTGCCCGTCCATTTCAGGAGAATTTACTAGCAGACTGGCCCTTTCGACTTTTATCTCACAATATCTCAAGAGACTGGGGATTTGTTTTCAAAAAAAAGAAAAAAAAAGTAAAACAAAACAGAAGTCAGACATTTTACCAAAAAAATTTTTTTTAAAAAAAATATCACAGAGATGTGACAAGGCTTCCATCTGTGACAGTTCAGCATGATTAAAATTTCAACATGCAGTCCACCATGAGTTAACCTAAACGAACCAGATTTAATAATACTTTGAGACGAACATGGTGATACAAAAGATGCTGTCTTATAATGGTAACATTCCTAATGTACAGTTACGGACTAGTGCATTAAATAAACGTTAAAGTGTATGTATGCAGATGGGAGCAACTGCGAGAGAGGGAGAGAGAAAGAGGGGGGGGGAGAGAAAGATTTATCACCATGGGAGTCAGTTCTAGGTGCTTTTTAAAAATCAAATGTAAGGATCCTGCACTTTCTTCTTTCATCATCCAAAAAGGATTTCCTGAGTGGCTGAATTTCTTTTTTGGTTCCCTGACATGGGGGGGGGGGAGAGTGAAATTCAGAATAAAACTAAGGTCCAAAGGGATAAATCTCATCCTCCTCCCTCTTATGCAAAGCAACTTTATTTCAAGCTATGGTCAGACAATCAAAACAAGTAAATTAAAATAATGCCTAAGGTTCACTGTCACATTTGTATGTTCTTTTCACAGGACTCAAAAGTTGTATTGAGTCATAATTCTTGTTGCATGACTTGGCTATAATGCAGATTTTATTTCTATGGCTGAAATATTTCTTTTCTTTTTTGTTTAGCACGTTATTGTTTACATTTGACTCACTGATCAAAGTAATATTCCTAAATATGACACTTTTTTAAAAAATTTGCAACCCAGGAGAAATTTAGAGTTTAGCCATAAGCTAAGTGAGTGTATTAGACAAATGATAATGAAGGAAATTAGGATATTTAGATTTTTCAAGCATATATAGCTTGAAAAGGCAATCAGCTTTAAATAAAAATTTCCCCTCATACACCACAGGCTGCCCACATTTTGAAGAAAAATCTGCATGTTGGCAAAACAGAATATCTTTCTACGTACATTGGACAGAAAACTTGGGATCATAACGTTATCACGTTGTGTGATATTGTGTGGGCAGAAATGTAGTTTCTGTCCGGTGTACTTACTTCCAGTGTCATCCAAAACTTTCTTCCAGAAAAATTAAATACACATTCTTATTTGTAACAACAAAAAAGACAAAACACATAGCACCTTAATATTGTAATGTGTGTTTTTGTTGATGTTGTAATAGTCTTTAAGAGGCCACATGCTTTTGCCTTGCCTGGCTTTGTTTTTGTTTCTCTGGCGTTTGTCTGCTATGCTTGTACAGATTAATATGGCTCCCCATTCTAAAAGGACTTTCTTGTTTGCGTAATTATCCCTGGATGAAAGGTGTTTCATCTCCTTTTTTCCCCCTTAGCAGTCTGGACTTTATCACCAGTGAGGGTCACTACAGAGCTATGCCTGTTACCCAAAAAAAAAAAAAAAAAAAAAAAGCAAGAGGAAAAGTTTTGGAAATTTGGGGCTTCTATTTGTTCTACTAGGCACCCATTACATTATATGACTTCAAGATATAGTTACAACCCATCCTTCATTTTTTTTTAGTGTTTCCTGGGGTGGGCGGGAGAATAAGTAAATTTTGTTGTGCGTGTTTTGTACCATCCAGTTGGAACTGCTCTATTGTAACCCTAATAGGGGTTTCAAGGTAAGTGAGATATTTTTAAAAAAATGCCTTTATCAATTCTACTCCCCCCAGTGAGTTTCCATGACCAAGTTGGGATTTGAACCCTATTCTCTCAAATGCTAGTCTGTCACTCTGCCCATTACACCACTCTGGGAATCAAAACACAATCCGTAGCATTCTCCCGAGTTGTAGTCCTTCTTCAGTTCATCTTCTACAACACACTGGGAATCAAAAGAATAGATCCACAAAATCATTGCCATTATTTTAATAGAAAATATAAGCTTCACTGCCTCTCCTCTTTTCTGTCAAAATTATCTTTATAGCACAGTGCAATCTGTACTTATGTTTATCCAGATGTGATACACCTCTCACCCATATATCTTAGAGAATTCCCATTCGTGATAAACTATTTGCATGTAGGCTATTTTGCATGTCAGTCCTGCTACGTATGCTTATTTGGAGATGTGTCTCACTGAAGTACCTTTGTAGACTAGATAGATGCATAAGATTCAATACATTAATATGCTAATTCTGTACAGGAAACTCTTGCTAAGCTAGAAAGCTGGTCCCAGTGTTTCAGGCATGTTTCCCAATCCTAAATTCAGTTTCTGCTACGTAAGCATAATTGATTTTTAATAGTGCTGGCTTCTAGATGTAATGTAGATTTGTTTCCTTGAAAAAGGCTCACACGTTTAATTCACTCTTTAAACACAGGGCAAATCAGCTGAAATTTAGAAGAATGAATAATACGCAGGTTTTGTTATCACATCATGCTTGAAACAGGTTTTGATACTGGCAGAGTGAAATGTTGGAGAAGAGGCATTCATTACTTCCATCAATGCACCATGGTAGGCGCTTGTGGTGGTGGGTAGGTTAGGGAGACATTACTTATGCTTTACTTCACCTTAGATTCATGCAATGATATTTTCAAAAATAATTAGAAAAAGAAAACATTGGGTGCAGACCAGTCAGAAGTAATCAGAGGTAATGCTTTTATCTGGTTTTGTTTGTATGTTTGTTTTAGTTTATATGGTGTCACTTTATTGTTTTACATGTAGATGTCCCAGAATACCACTAGTGGGCAATAACAAACAAACAAACAAACAAACAAACAAACAAACAAACAAACAAAC
>JAHTLZ010000007.1:12415410-12466721 GCA_023846285.1 Phrynocephalus versicolor | reverse complement strand
AAACAAACAAACAAACAAACAAACAAACAAACAAACAAACAAACAAATGCCTAGCTCTCTCTGGTTGGGAAGGTACTTAAAACTGCTTTGCAAATGTTAAAAAAACTGCACTGAAAGAGTGCAAATTCTCAAGTATGAACTTCTCAGCAGACTTTAAACTTAATTTGGCACAATTCATAATTGTTACCTCCACAGACTGAAAAGGGCTGTAATCGTTCTGAGTTCTTATATTTCGGCCCAGTTACAAAATTCGGTGGCTGGGGGAGGGAGGGAGTTCGAAAGAAATGAAGATACAGGAATAAAGATCATTGTAATTGAAAGGAATTGTTAGGAGAGCAACAAAAGAATAAAGGCCTGGCCGGGCAAGGCTTGTTCAGGATGAATGAAACCACACCAAATTAATTCTTTAACGTGGGGAGACATTATTCATGCTGCTGCACTGTAAATGAAAACTTTTAGGCAACTTTTCTCTCTCTTTTTGTAAACTACTGTATCTCCTGCTGTTTTGGGCAGAGTGGGGAAGAAAATCCCATTAATCTGGTGAGGAAAAAAATGGGGAAAAGGATGAAAGCACCCCAAACAAACAGCGGTAGAAACGTTCAGGCAGTTCAATAGTAAAATCCAGGGGGAGTCTACAGATTAAGAGTCTATTCGGCATGTTTGTGTGATACATTTAGATTACCTTGGCTTTATTTTCAGAAAACAGATTTTAAACATTTTCCCAGAGCTCTATTCTGAATACCACATTCTGCTGTAAGATGTGAGCTTGTACGTTTCAGAATTGTATCCAGTTTGTTGAAATGAAGAAAGAAACAACTTTTTTTCCCCCTGGAATTTGTTGCTGTCAATTTTTTGCCCTTTAACAATGGCATTCCCTGAAAAACTCTATAGATTTCATTTTGCAGAATTTCTAATGCACCAAAAATACACATAGAGGCCAAATTGCAAACCAAGTGGAAATCCAAGTAGTCTTTTTATACCTATGTACTTCCCAAATCATATGCTTTACATTTGTGACCAAAGAAAGGAGCTGGGGAGGAGAGAAAAATAGGAATATGTCCATCTATTTTTAAGTAACAATATATTTTTAATATATTAGCTCTGACAACTCTGTAGAAAAGAGTAACAGATTTGTAACTGTACAGTATTTGTATTTGTCAGGGGCTGTCTAATCCTGCTGTTATTATTTTTTAAAACATATTTTAGGAAATAAAAATTTGAGGTATCTCAATTGAAATCTTAAGGCCAACTGAACACATTTTGCTGCTTGAGTTAAAATACAAGTTGCCCCTCACAAAAGTCCACTCACTGCAATTTTCAATGTCTTCCGCCTTCTCTTGAGGGCATCATGGTAGCTTAGAGGGTGTGAGTTCCTCAGGATACTCAACTCAGACCTCCAACAGATAGGAGCAATTGGAAGGCTATTGCTGCTGCCACCCTTTCAGAGTTAACACCACATCTGATTGCTGAAGGAAACTGTTTCAGTTTGTTGAAATAACAGGATTAGACCAGGAATACCAGCCTTGCTACACTGGAAAAATAATAAAAACGTATATGTCAGATTCTGGGAACATTTTGGAAAGAGAAAACTCTGAAGTCATAATCTCCTCTCAAATGAAGTTTTTCTCAGATTTTATACTTTAAGTGTATATTGAAGAAACAATTCAACTGCCAATTTCTTTCTTTCTTTCTTTCTTTCTTTCTTTCTTTCTTTCTTTCTTTCTTTCTTTCTTTCTTTCTTTCTTTCTTTCTTTCTTTCTTTCTTTCTTTGTAATTGCAATCTGGTACTTTAGATTTTTACTCAGAAATAAACCCGACCAAGTACAAGAGTAGTTTCTGTCTCGCAAGGGGGTGAAATGGATTCATTTTCCCCTCAGTCGTTCCAATTTACTAAACTTCATTTTAAGTTGAATCACAATAAAAGCATTTTATGTAAACATTTTTGAAAAGGAAAAACAAGGCTGAAACATTTGCCCCTTGTATTTTTTCGTCTGGAAATATTTTGTACTTTTATTTTAGTAGATTTACTGTAATTCTTTTTATTTCTTGTTATGCTTCTTTTTTTAAAGCATGCTTCTTAAATGTATAGATTGGTGTAATCATCACAATTTGTGAGATTTTTTTTAAAAATGCAATTATTCGTTTAGCTTTCAAGGCTGTGTTTTGCATAATAACAATTTTACCAATTCTGCTTTTGGATTTTTCAAAGGAAGGTGTAACACTTGTTTCTTTATTAAAATAAATATCCTCCTATGAATGCATTAGTGAACACTGGGGGTGGGGGGACAACATGTTTTTCAGAGGCAGTGAGCCGGTCATATCCAGATGTTGTCATATTTAGAACCAGCCCGCATTCATAATGATTGTTATAGATCTACTATAGGTTTCCGGCAATACCAGTGAATGGAGAGTGGGTTATCGTGCTGTTTTTTATTTGAGCATTGTTCTTCAGTCGTACGGTGGTTTTCTCCGAGAGGTTGTCATCTCTTAACTACTTGCATTGCAGTTCGCCTTGCTTTTCTTTTAGCTTTGTAGCTCCAGAATACCTCCTTGCTGTCAATGCTTGAGGTTAACAGTGCAATGCGCGCAATCCAGATTGGTTCTGTGCCAGCTCTGTCAGCTGTGCGCCCGTGCTGAAACGCTTGCAGGTGATAGAGTAGGATGTGCAGGTCCAGTTAAAGCCACCTGCAACTGCTTCACAGATACCATGGGTGAGGGATTTGGGAAGGAAACAACCATTTTGGGACCTAGAAGTTGTCTTTAGGGTATTGCTGACTTAAGGAGGAAATGAAATAGGGTAGAAAACACCTGCTCATGAGTGGAAAAGGAAAACCCAAAGAAAATACACAATGGGATGTATGTCCACATACCGTGCTTGGATTCTCAGAGAGAGAGAAAAGGCATTGTGAAATGTGATGCAGTTGTGGTGGGATAGCAAGGTATTGGATAAGGCAGTGGATGTCTTAAAGCATTTTGGGTGACTGGATTGGGAAGATTGCAGAACTCAATTCAACAAGACTGATCCATACGAAGAACATTGGGGCGAATGTGTGCAAATGTTTTCTTAGAAAGGCAGAATATTAAGCCAGGGCTAATCATATTTTTTTAAAATGTGAACAATGAAGAGCACACATGTTCTGAATTAATTGCATCCATAAATTCTGTTAAACAATAAAAATAGCTTCTTGGTGACATCAGTAACATGACATCCGTAACTTGGAAAATGAAACCGGATTTAACATTAGCATCCTCCTTTTTGCAACATAACAGTTAATGGATGTTTCTGATTCTCTTGGTGTGCCACCCCTCCATTCTGTATTCACAAAGAAGTATTTATATACTTGCTCTTTTAATTTCTTATATACTTGCTCATTTAATTTATTATATGAACAGACTCATTCTTTGGTTGGTTTATCTAAAGTTGTCTCTATAAGGAAAATGTCAGACCCTCTCTTGAGTGGACCATTCCTCAAATTAATTGCATGTTAAACTGCTGTACTACAGTGAGAACTCTGCTCATGGTCTGAGTTAGATCCCTGGCTTAGGTAGCTGCCTTGAGGTTTACTCAGACTTCCATCCTTCCAAGGTCAAGTTTGCTGTGAAGGCAGACAATGTTTGCCTGCACAATTAAATTGTAAACTCCTCGGCATTATGGGGTGCCTTAAAAGCAGCACAGTTTGCTTTTTGCTTTGTATTTGATTAGTGCAATGTTTTAAAAACACCATTTTCAGAGCAGTTTGGCTAACAACATAGATCTTCTCCAGACTTTGCAAAGCATAGTTCAACTTTCTACATTTTTGAAACTATTTGAGCAATTCAAATTTGGAGGAAAGAGCTCTGTCTCCTGAAATGTGTCATCTGTTGTTATGGGATACTATGACTCAGAGCAATATCATTTAATTACTAAACCATACATTGTGACTAAAGTGGTGAGATTCTTCAATTGAAAAGGAGGAGGTGGATAAAGGGAAAGAGGGGGAGCAGCCTTAATTAAAGCTGATGTCTTCAGAACATTTTCCAGAAGGGTCAGCATCTTGGTCTGTTGCAGCAAATTGCTACTACTAGGCTGGCAGAAGCAGACTTCCCCAAGCTCTAACAGTACTGGGTTCCAGGGGATCCTGCAGAATGAGGCAAGCTATGTTGCAGAAGCAGAGGGATCGCTCCAAAATTTAAAGAGCAGGATGCCTCCATCCACTAAAGACATATGCTGCATCTAACATTTAAGAAATAAACATGTGATAACTGTTGTGAGTTTTTCAGGCCGTTTGGCCGTGCTCTGAAAGTTTTCCTTCCTGATGTTTCACCAGACTCTGTGGCCGGCATCTTCAGAGGGAAATGAGCTCAGGGAGCTAGGAGTTCTCTCTGTGCTCTGGGGTATAGGGGTGAGTAAGACTGTGAGGTTTTAAAGTTGTGGGAAAGGGGATACCCTTTATACCTCAGAGCACAGAGATAACTCCTAGTTCCTTGAGCTCCTTGCCCTCTGAAGATGCTGGCCACAGAGTCTGATGAAACATTGGGAAGATAAACTTCCAGAACATGGCCAAACAGCCCTAAAAACTCAAAAAAACTATCAGATCCCTGACATGAAATCCTCCAAGAATACAAATGTATGATAGTGTGCCACTTTGTCCTGAATCAAGCCCTTGGTCTATCTAGACAAGTATTGCCTTTTCAAGCTGGATCCTTTTCCAGCCCCACCGGAAGACTCCTATGATGTCCGATTGAAGTACTAGCTAGGCCCCACCATGCTTAGCTTTTGATATCAAATAGAGATGGGCACGACTCAGAAAAATTGTTCATTTTCGTTTTCGTTTTCATCTAGGGGTCCGTTTCGGCTCATTTCCATTTTCGTGAGCTAATTTCAAAATTTTTCATTTTCGTTTCGTTATGTAACGAAAACAAAAAAGAAAACAAAAACGAAAAATTTTTCGTTTCTTCCCATTTAGCTCCATTAAGTGCTTTCCCAGTAACGAAAAACGAAAATTGGCTCAAAATTAGTCGTTTCGTTTCCGTTTTCGTTCCAGTTCTGAGCCGTTTTTCGTTTTTCGTTTCGTTACATAATGGAAATGAAAAACGAAAACGGAAACGAAAATACCGCTAAGTCGTGCCCATCTCTAATATCAAACTAGACAAGATTGAGTTCTTTGTGGTGTTATAGCTTTCACGAACATGTCAGCTGATCCAAGGCTGCCATATTCACCAGAGGAAAGCTTATGATCCCTTGATAAAATAATCAAAATGTCTGTTTCCTCTTCCCGCTGATATAAATAAAACTCACATGTTAAGATGAAAGTCCTTTGAAGTTCTTTTAGAGTGAAATACTTACAAAAAGGTAGAGGGGATTTTACGAACAATACATCCCTTCCTGACACTGAAATTTCTTGGAACAAGAGACTGAACATGAAGTGGGGCTTATGAATTAATTACTAAAGATATTAATTATCTGAAGATACCAGTGTATCCTGAAACTGAAAATAATTCAAAGGTCTCTCTTTAATCCATTGCTGAGGAATTCTGGCTTTTTAAATATTGTTGGAATGTAATTTGCACCCAGTTTACTAAAAAGATAAAAAATCTGTTAATTTGTCCATTTGAAAACAGGACTAAAAGGTAAGGAGCATTTTGTACTTGGGTAGGAATTTATTTTTTAATCTGCAATGTATTGTTTTCTTATTATTAAATGTTTTAACATTGTGTGCTGCCCCTGAGTCCTTGTACCATGGGAAAGGAAGCCTACAAATGATTGAAATAAACAAGTAAGTGGGAAGAATTATTTACACTATCTCACTTCTCCATGAAAAAGTCATCTCAACATAGCAAAAAGGTATATTGAGGGTTCTCCAATTTACGTGAGCAGGTCCGTAAGTATGGTAAAGTAACAGGTATTTTATTTATGGATACCCAAATTTAGACTACACCAAATTCTGGAAATAAATTTACTGCTGAAGAGTGCTAAAATAAAAGACAATGCTTCCCACTCATATTCATTTTCTTTCTTTTTTCTCCCCCAGAAATGGAGAAACATTCTCTTTAGGTTTAGAAAAGGTGGCCATTTTAAGCTAATGGCAGGCAAAATGAAAATAAAAAATGAAGACAAAAATGTTGTAGGACCTTAAACACTAACAGCTATATTTTAATCTCCACTTTCATGGACAAGTTCCTTCTGGATTCACTTCCTTCTGGACTCAAAGACCACACAATTTTAAAGTGGATTGATCCATGAAAGCTTACATTAAAAATGTCGTCTTTAAGGTGACATGGTTTTTGTCATCTTCACTTTTTAATTTTTATTTTGTTTTTGCCCAATATCTTCTCTTTAGTGAGACACCTCATTCTGTTCTACCCCCACCCTTCCTCTTCTTCATAAGGACATGAAGGACAGGTTTCAGGACAGAACCTCTGGGAGGTGGTGCTGTTTGCCCTGAGCTGCTGTACTTCTAGTTGCAGCTCTGCATTGGACAGGTCTTGTCTCCACTATGGGAACAGGAAAGCAGACATATATCTCAGTATGTTTTTGCATCTTGTGCAAAATGCAGATTTGGAAAACTGGCACCTTACCTTTGCATGAACACGCCTATAGAGATCAAGCTCAAAAGGGCAGGTTGATTTTTTTTAAAAAAACCCCAAATAAAACATGGAATGCTATTATGTTTGCTAAACCATGCAAGAAGATAATACTCGTTGCATTGTCCAGTAGTGCACATTTTTCAGTAATGTGCAAAAATCAGTCTTGGTAATGCATAAAATCTCTGGTCCTTCAAATAGGGTTGGACTTTGATTTCCAGCAGCTTCTATTAACAAAGCAAATATTGAACAAAGATGGGATAGATATTTTGTGCGCCTCAGGAATACCACACTTTCTGTACTCCTTCCTTGCTCAGTCCTGTATTTGTTAATGGAGATTCATAGCAGCAATGAAACAAGTAGAGGATGTTTTCCCATCCTCCGTCATTTGAATTGAGATTCTTTAAGCATACTGACAACAAAACCAAACTGGTTGAGATTGGGAAGGGTGAGAAGTCCATTACCAAATACGTACCTTTTTCAAAGAAAATGCTCACACTGGGTCTTCTATGTAAATCTCTTTTATGTTTCCCAGTCTAAATGCTGAAGTTGGTTGAAATACTGCCTACTTCTGATTCCACAGCCATGAAATCGTCTTATGTTGTTCTAAAGTGATCCTACTCAACGTGCTTGTGGTTCAGCAAGTTCATCTTACATGGGATTGGACCATTTGTTCTGCCTAGGCAAATATTCGCCTCCCTCCTCCACCCCCGCCACTCAACGTAACTGATTTCTGTCCTTCAGGTCTGCCAAGAAATTTTCCTGCCTTTGATGAAGCAGAGCCATGAAAATATTTTCTCATAAACAGGGGAGGAAGAAGGAGTGGAAAAGGCAGGTGAAAGGTTGAAATAAAGGCAACAGGTGCAGTGGGAAAAACGTGCTGAGATTCCTCACTCACTTGGTTGTTCCAACCGTCTAGCAGCTGGTGTCCGGCATCATGGTGTAGAAAGAGTTTGCTCACTTCTAGCCATTTAGAAAGAACATTGAGTTTGAAGAATAGGAATACTGTGTTTTACTGAGTTGACTGCAGCCAGCTAGCAGCCAGAGGAATCTGGTCCCCCAAAAGTTCCCTTCATGCCATCAGGATTTCTCTTGGCTTTGTTTTCCAGCTATTCTGTTGTGCCAAATGTGCTGCTGATTATACTGGGGTGTGGAGTTGAAAGACTACATCCCCTATCAAACTGAAAGCTGAAATCAACTTATCAACATGAGATATATAAAGATATCAAAATATATTGTGTGTTTGGATACGATGGGACAGAATCTCAGTCCTTACTGTCTTATGACCAGATTTAAAAAAAAGTAGACCTCCTGAACACAGGTAGCTGCTGGGGGCTCTGCAGTCTTTTTTTAAAAACATATTTTATTGAGTTTTCTAAACATAACAAGTTAAAACAAGTAAGTTGTTTATGTGTTGTCGTGTTACATAATTCAAATACAAGTATTTTCCCATTATTTCAGCCCAAGTGCTTGGAAATAAATTACATGTTTCTTTTCCATCATTGTATTTATCATTACTTATTTCCATCTTCATCTACTACAAAAGGTGAAAATAGCAAAGTACCATATTAAACTAGCCTATTTGATTGTAATTCATTTTACTAAGCACCTTAAAGTCTATTTGTCTAACTCATGATAGGTATACATTTATATCTGTTTTCATGTAGTACAAAAGGTGAAGATAGTAAGTTTGACTCTATATATCCTATCTAATCTATAAAATTAAGTAAATAATAAACATCACCAACCCATTATATTTTATCTATTCACCTAAGTTCTATCAACTTTCAAATATATCAGTATGTCTGAGGTTGATACTTAATGCGCTATTTACAAAAGGAAAGTTATATCTTGGTCTCTCAGTTTCATAATACATTTAAAATTTAAAATTTTCTGTTCTTGGCTAGTATATTCCTTTTAAAGGTCAAACAGATTAACATTTCAGGCTGGTAATCTCATCCCGCTTTCCATTTTCACATCTTAATATTTATTTAATATTTTAGGGATGGTCCAGATATAAAAAATTGATTTCTGCATTAACGTGGCCTGTCTGGTTTGGCAAATATAAAGTTAGCTTGGCCATAGTCTTAAACTAGTCTATTACAGTACACATTTCCATTCATTGGTTTCCATTGCAATCCATTATAATTCATTAATAACCAATAATAAGTAATAGGTAATAGGTCTACAAAACACCAGACAACCAGGGCTTCAAAGACACACCATCATTAGCCAAGCACAAAAACAGACCTTCTAAGTAACTGACTCATTGAACCAAATCTTGGTCTTTCCCGATAGATCTACTGCCCCCATAAACTGCCCACTCTCCAGTCTTTTTGAGAGTTCTCACATCCAGACCAAGAGTAGGGCAGCAAATGTCTTTTAACCTATTGTGTGATTGTAGTTTATTAAAACTGCAGAAAGAGAAAATTAGTATACAGAGCCTTTGATACATAGGCAGAGCACACCAGACACACTCAGAAGGATAGGTTACTTACTTGGCAAACACTATCACCACCAATAATCTGTATACCTCTAAAAACATGGTCCTGCTCGTGCAAGAAAGCAGCAACCCTGGATTTTTCAAGAATGCACATTTTCAGCAATGCACAAAAATCTATCATAGGAAAGCTATAAAATTCCAGTCCTGATATATAAACAAAATTATTTTTTACTGTTCTGGGGCAGAACATATTTTTAAATGTTCCCTTGTTTACTGTGTGAGGACAGGTTAGAATTCACATTCTTATAGTTAGAACTTTTGACTTAAGGAACATTTTTTAATATGAGGGAAACATGGGATCAAAAGACAGTCCAGTTTAATGAGAGGGATATCGTCTATTAAAAAAGACCATTTGCAAAATTATTGTGAGCCAAATTGATAGGAAAAACAATTACTTGGTCACATTTCTGATACTTTTTATCTGATTATCCCATACATTTTGGATTGTTGCTCTCTGTTATTTTAAATGTGTTTTAGAATTAATTTTATTTACAATTTTAATATACTTGTTTAATTATTTTAAAATATTTGTATTCTTACTGTTCTTTCTTAGCTTTTAAATGTAGCTTTTTAATGATCTAAGCCACCTTGTGTTCTTTTAAAGGAGAAAAGCAGATTTAAAATATTTTAAATAATAAACAAACAGACAAACAAACAAAGAGCATGGAAACATTACAGTGGTTTGAACAATTCTCCAAATCCTGTGTTAGAATAGTAATCCAAAAATAACTTTTCTGAGCTATCCTCACCATTGACAAATATAACTTGAGTCAAAATCTTTATACCTCCCTCCACATTTCTCAACACCCCGTAGCTCAGATTCTGCTCTGAAAGGCCATGTGATGTAGGGAGACCCTCACCATTGAGGTTATCTACATCAATTGTGGTTCCTGAGGTAAAATGAAATTGCTTCATTGAGTTAAAGCTGTTCTTCCTGTGCATGACGGCTGGGGTAGCAGGTAGCAGACAGACCCGTATTGCCCATTGGTTGATATGGGTCAATTATTTTTGTGGGAAATGACACATGGATATACGGCAGTAATTATGTGTTAAGAAGTCTCCCAGTAAATTCTGTGCTGAGCTGCAAGGTAATTCATGTGAAAGGAGAAGAGTTGCCACAGAGTGGTGGGTGGACTTTCTGGGTCAGGGGATGAGAATGGACAGGTGACTCCTAGACAAAGGTCAAGTGCCCTTTAGTTGATCCTTATAATCAAAGCTTTGTGAGTCTGAAAATAAACAGTGATCATCACGTGTTGTCAGTCAGCTGTCTTTGTCCTTTTTTCATTTATAGGAAAATAGATACCAATACATTGTGAATGTTAACAAACAAACAAACAAACAAACAAACAAACAAACAAAATGAAACAGCCCTTTGGTGCTGTGCTTAGAGCCTCTGCTCACAATCTGAGTTTGGTCCTGATAGCGTCAGGTAGCTGGCTCAAGACTGATTTACTGATTCAATTTTCATTCCTTCTGAGGATGGCAAAATGAGTAACCAACTATCTTAGGGACAGGAGGGTTGTTTGCATAATTATGTTGTAAACTGCCCAGAGAGGGCTTAAGCCTACAGGGTGGCCTAAATAACAATAGCAACAATAAAAACAGAGCACTAAGTAGTGTATATTTCACACAACATGTTGATATTGCAGGACATGAAATGCATTGCAGAATATGACATAAAACAAATATCTGCCATTTAGATAAATCAGTGAATGGCCACCAGAGTTCACTGATAGTAGCTCTGATTGTGAGTTAATGCAAAACTCTTCAGCAACTCTTGATTGTGTTGTACAGCTGCTATGGTTTGCTCCTGTGTCCCACATTTCTTTACTTTACAGCTGTGTGTGAGGCCCATTGAAAGGATTCTGAATTTGCAAAGCAAAAAACAAAGTCTGCTGCTTACTCGTATATACCACCCCATAGTGCCTAAAGCACTCTGGGCAGTTTAAAATTTAATTATGGAGGCTACACATTAGCACTTCCTTTCTTCTGCATTGCCATATAGAGTGCTGCCTCTATCTAAGAGCGGCTTGACTTAAGAGCAGCTTGACTTAAGAGCAGAAAATAGTTGGCATTTTAACTGCTGCCTTACAAATTTTAGAGCCTTTTCACATGACCCCTAAGATCTGCTGGACACTTAAATTCAGACCAGAGATCTTGGGGGCTTGTCGCTCTTCCTATGTTCCCACCCCCTCCACGCTCCTGGCTGCTGGCTGCGTGAGGGGAGGGAGAAAAAAAAGGAAGAAAAGAACGTGGCTCACCTCCGTTCTGCTGTCTCGCTCTTGCCCCGGCAGCATTCCATTCTCTTAAGTAGCTCTTAAAGGGGCAGGGGGACAAAAAACAACGAACAGAAGGGAGGAGAGCCTGGCACTCTTAAGTTATATCCGCATCAGGAATTCTTCAGCCCTGGAGAGCAGGTACTTGAAAAGTGCGCTGGGACACGCTTAGGTGGGTGTGGTTGCACTTAATTTTCTGTAAACTCCGGAGCTGGTGGGGAAACAATTTTAAGCTCCGGAGCTGGGAGCCATTTGCCGCGCAGTTTAGGGGTTGTGTGAAAAGGCCCTTAGATGCGGTCTGCTCTACTTACAAATGTTTTTTTTAATTTAATTTTTATTTTTTAAATTTTATTTTTTATTTTTAGATAGGGCTCCACTACTTAAGAGTTGTTTGACTTAAGCACATGCATTCGGAATGGATTAAATTCATAAGTAGAGGTACCACTTTACAGTACTAGACAAAATAAGGGGTAGAAAGAAGAAGGGCAACAGAAAGGATCCGTTCGGGTTTGTGTAGCTGTTGCTAGGATGGCATGTGTAAACACCACACAACAAGCATGCATTTGGGGTAATAATACACTGAAACCTCCTAGCTCACTGTAGCCTCTGCATGTGGAAGAATCATGAAATCATAAACTTATAAATCTGGAAAAGACCCTAAGGGTCATCAAGCAGGAAATCAGCAGCCCAAGCATCCCCGTCAAATAGCCATCTAACCTTCATTTAAAAGCCTTAAATGAATAAAGAGTCCATTGCCCTCCGAAGAGGCCCATTGCATAGTCAAACAGCTGCATGTTCCCATAATTAGAAGAGCCAAGACACTTTTTATATAAAATTGCTGTGGCAATTTTATTTTATTTCATATAAAATTGTATTCCATGTCTGGTTTAAGAGATGTTGGATTAATTTGAGGGCTTGGAAAGTTTATCTTTTTTTGGGGGGGGACTACTGTTTTCAGAATCCCCTAGCCATATAATTAACAACAACAACAACAACAACAACAACAACAACAACATAGGGATTTTCTGAAACTGAGGGCAATTCCTTCCATTCAAAAAAATTGCTACAGAGCCTTTCTTTGCCATTTTGTTTTATTGCAGGCTCTGAAGAATGTAAACCACGATCTTGTGGCATGGGTGCTTATTCCTGCCTGATTTGCAGTTATGCATCCTCAAGTGAAACTGAATAGGGTTGATTTCTCTTCCACTCCTTGTAGTCTGCCAGCAGGCAGGAAGCACCTCTGAGCCACCAGACTTGTGCATGTTTCCGAAACCTACCTAATGCACTCCAGAGCTCACGAGAACGGTCCATTTCAAATTTTGCTGTCAGTGAATTAAGAGCCAGGCAAATTCTGCATGGAAATGAACATGTTATTTTCAGCACCTCCTCACCCCTGACATTTGGATTACCAGTTTTAATTTGGAAAATTAGGAAAATTAGGTTGTGGGACTGTGGTCTTCTGTAATATGGGATACCTACTTATAATACAGGATGTTGGGCAGCCTTAAGTTGACATGTTCCCTGCAATGTGGTTTGTTAGGAAGGAAACTAAGATGGGAGACCTGGAGTCTGGATTATTCCGCTCTGCAGAAAATGCTCTGATCATTTGTTGATGGATTATAGTATGCTTTAACTTGCTCATAACAAATCAATTCCATTGACATATTTCCTGTTTGCAACACAGGTTTGCGAAAATAAGACAGAGACTGGGGGCTAGACTCGTCCTTTACCTCATCTCTCTTTAAAATGCAGTAATTCAAGCTGTCTTGCAAGATGGAAAGTATGGTGTAAGGTTGTTTTGGAGAGCATGTAGATTGTGCCAATATTCAAAGTGATGTCTGTTTTTTTTAATGTAAGGGGTGTAGCTTCTTCTTGCTGGGTGGCCAGGCAGGCAAGGGAAAAACAAATGGATTCAAGATTCCTAACCTGTTGCCTTATGTCCTCTTTCCAAGAGGCATAATATAGGTGCGGTTGTAAATTGCTTGCCTGCTAGTTATGGAGTTGAGTCTCCAGCAAGTCACCTTTAAAGAAACAATTACTCAACTCGGGTTGAGTAATTGAATGAACAGAAAGAAGAAACAGGGCACAAGCTGGGCTATGTGGTCTACAAATGTGTATCAGCTTGTGAAGAGTCTCCACGTTGTCCCACCCCAAAACCAAAGCCTGGCTGGATTTCTGCCTCAGTGTGCCTTTTGGGCTTCCTGGATTTGCATGACATGTTTCAATTGTGGGTATCTTCATCCCCCCCCCCATTGCTTTGCAAAAACCCTGTTTCTCTCTTTGTTAGTGCTTTTTTCCATAAGTGTTTTTGTTTCTAAATCAACAGTTCTTGCTTAGCGAACAAGAATGAATAAGTATTCTACTTTTGCTGCGCTTTGACAAATGTGCTTGAAAACGTAAAATGTGCCCCTCCCGTCATCCTCTTGATTCCAGTCCTGCCCTTTAGTAAGAAAATGAATTTTACAAGATGGAGTTTGAAAATTGTTGTCAAATTTGTTGTATTATATGACTCAAACATGAATCACTAGAAGGAATTTACTTAAACAAGAAGGAACCCTGTGGTTCTTCTTTTACTCATTTTGATTTTTATCTCATTCTATCTTTGCTTCAGGGCAAGTTATAAATATGTAACATATGAGTAAGGTAAGAACCCTACAGAAGCTAAATGAGATTGACATTCCAATAAAACAGTATGTTTCTCTGTGGGCATGCACACACTGTATTCTTTATAGCAATAATCACGTTTGAAATAAAATTCCAATTAAGTACAAACAAAGAGGCTACTCTGAAATCTGAAAAACAGTATTTATTTCTTTTATTGACATATATTCATGATTTTTGTTTGAAATAGGATAGGAGAAATTGCTGTTTTCAAACATGAAACTTTGTAAATTACACCATAAAGGCATAATTATAGAACCGATAGAAGTCAGGAAAGTTTGGGACACTTTGCTCCTTTTCTTCCCCACTTAAGTTGCGCTGCAAATTCAGTATACTTTCTTGCCATTGAGCCCGATGTGAAAAATTAGGTCTGGGGAAATTTAATTTCCTGTTGATTTCAATGGGAATGGATTACAACTCACTGACCCTGGAAACAACCCCATTATCTTTTGATATAGCACCCAAATACTGTGTGTTCCTTTTCAGGAAATATGATTTTCAAAATAGGAATGCAAATTCAAATACTGTATTACTCAATTTATTTTTTTCTGATGATCAAATCATTTCAAGTATCACTAGCTAATGGAAAAAAAAAACACAACAGGATCTAAAACCTGGCTGACTCCTTGGTAGTTCTTATTAACCAAAGTGGAACAAACAGAACAAACCGTGATTTCTCAAATTGGGCATTGTATGGAACAGAGAAATAAGCATCATTATTTACATTTAAGTTAGCAATTCTCTGTCACTGAGTTCTTGTTTGTTACTATAATGTCATAAATCACATATACTGTACACGCTTTCAGTCATGTGTGGTGTGCTTCTATTTCAAGATTGAAAATGAGACTCATTCTTACATCATGACATAAACTTGTACTGAAGGAGCTTATTATGAGCTCTCTTAAATGATGAAGTTGGTGACCTCAAAGCCCGCAGCAGCCATGCTGGAAGCAGAGCTCTTAGCAAAGAACATGTTAATAATAGGCAGTAGTCTTGCTTTGGTGCACTTGGCCATAAAAAGTGATGACATGTCATCCTGTGGGCAAGCTGTATTCCCTCCTTTCCTATCATGGGAAGGAGATCATAATTTGGGATTTGCGAACCATGCAGCCCAATCTCGTGCATGTGTACTCAGCCATCAGTCCCATTGTTCTCTCTGTATATATATTTTAATTTATCTATTTAATATCCCACAGTTTCCCCTTTTGGAGCTAAAGGGTTTACAATGTAAACAAACAAAAACATTTAAAAACAGTAAATTACACCATGAAAGCAGTATTACAGAGATAGAAACAAACATACAAGTAATGAAAAAGATTAAATCCATTTAAGAGACACACAATCTATGTAAAAAAAAAAAAAGACCAAAGTAAGTGAAGGGTATTGTAGCTTAACTCATTTACTGTATGTAAGGCTTACCAGTGAGTTTCTTGGACTTTTAAGCTTTGGCTTTTGCCTTGAGAATTTTCTGCCTTGTTCCAGGTTCCTCTGACCTATTGCTTTTACTATTCTTGTGCTATTTTCACTCAACAGACAAACACAAACAGGAGTTCTCTGTTGCCTGCCCTTTGGTGACCAAAGAAATCCAGAACTGAGTGATTCCAATTAATAATTCAGATATAGAGAGCATTGTCAGTAGTTTCCGTTTCTCTGAGATTTTAAGGGAGAAAATGCGAAAGCAGCCTCTTTTGATGTCTCAGCAATCAGGCCTTTGTGTCACTGTTGCAAAGCGGTAGGTATGCTTGCACACTCGTGCATGTTGGAGGTAATGTAGGTTTCCTGCATTACCTCCAAAGCACATATTGTGTGTGCAACATACCTAGAAACAACTTTGTTGTGAAGCAGTGAGCCCTGGTGGCAACCAGTTAGGACTGGGGAGGAGGTGTGCCAGTGTTAAGGCATTTATGCCAGGATACTCTAATAAAATCTAACCTTCCCCTCCTCGGGCACTGCTCATTCTGAGATTTATCTGTGTGCCTGAGAAGCAGAACGTCTTCCTTGGACTTCAGCAGCACCCTGAGAGCTTGAATTCAGGTTTTGTAGGTTTTCAGATCATTACATATCAGATTGTTCCTTGTTTGGTGTTCTATAATGTACCACTTCATAGTGCCGGAGAGCTCTCTGGGTGGTTTGCAAAGTAATTATGCCAGCAACAGCTTTCCCCTCCCCAGTGAGCTTGTTACTCGTTTTCCTGACCTTGGAAGATTTTTAATATTGATTTTTAATTTTATACTGGTGGGTACACAGAACATTCCTCAAGCCTGAGGCTGCTGTTTGAATTTGCTTCCACCTACACCCAAGACTGATCACCATTTTGTCAGATACAAATGAGATATGCACACTAAATCTTTGAAGTACTGTATACAGGGTCATTTTCCAGCTGCTGAGTGCTCCATTTCATTGCCGTCCCTTGGTTGTTGTTGGTCTTTTTTTGTTTTGTTTCTCTTCTTCCCTTTACCTAATAGACATTCAGCATTTTCACTCTTCACTGGTACTTTTTCACTGTTATCTTTGGCCCTTCTGCAAAGACTGGGCTCTCCCCAAGCCAGTTTATTATTTTCTCTTGTCTGCCTGTGGTACCATTTTGATGTTGAGACTATCAGAATAAGAGGTAATTAGGTGCCTCATCCTGGAATCTTGGCCTTTATACATGTAATGAACTTTCAGGTGCCAAAGGAGAGAAATAAAAATAAATACTAATTTCTAAAAGTAATCCACATATGTCTGTCTAAGTGTACTTGAAATGTCGGTTTTCTCTTTGCTGTGAAAGTATTTCAGATATTTTTAGGGTATCCTTTGGGTCTGAAAGTTTGGGAAATATTGGGTTTTCAAATATTTGTAGTAATCCAGGCATAATTATCATCAGCATCAGCATCAGAGCCTTTTACATCATTATGACTTAACATGTACATTTAAAGATATTGGAAAAATATTTTAAATCTTTTTGTACACTTTGGGTACTTCACAAATTATGCACACTAGGAACATGAATGATTATGAAAATTAGACATGATATGTATCTCATATCATCTGAATAAATGAGTTCACAGAAAGACATTATTTTGCAAAGTTTTCTATTCTCATAGCTCAGTTACATGTGATAGAGGCATTATATACATTATGAATATTACATAGAATAAGTTTTGAGAATTTAACATTTTTTATTCCTGTGGGAAACCATAATTCAGTGCTACTGAGTTAAGTAAAATTATTTTACAAGTCATATTATATTTAAATTACAACATGTTGCTAAAGAAAATGAGTCAGCTTTGCAAAACCAATATGTTATGCTTTTAGAGCTGCTTGTTATGCAGTTTTGTATAAACGATTGAAAGCATTCCAATATGTTAAACTGATCTAGACATATCCAAATGATAGGAATATCATTGTGAATGCTCATAATTCTCTCTTTTACTTCTTTTGCTTGTGATGATTTTTACGGAATTGTTCAATTGCTGATGTATCTGTGTTTTTCTGCAGTATAAAAAATAAAAAAAGGGTTTCAGAAATATTGGATTACATGGGTCAGTAGGCTTTCTGTAATATGTCATTTGGCATTTTCCCTAAGCCAATATTAATTGCTTGTAAAAATGTTTGTTTAGCCAACAAATATTTAAGCCACATTTTTTTGTGGTTAATCCATTGTTGCCCTTAGACTTTGTATTTATCCGAACAGTTTTTTACTTGGCTTCTTAATAAAGTGATGGATCATGTTGTGACACTGTGTCCACTTATATCCATCATTTCTTCTTATGTGCCTTTTGAAGAGTCTGTTGAGGTTATTTGGAAAAACTAATCTAATTGTGCTGCTGAGATTGTTGTGTGTTAAGTTTTATGGAGAAGGGAGATAATGGGATTCCTTGACACATCTGTGAGGTAACTGCATTTGTCAGAGGCTTCCTTATTTAGTACAATCATGTTTAGACTGGGACATGCAATAGAGAAAATCAGTTAATCCAGCTAGTTGTAAGCAAATGGGTTAGAGACAAAGTTCTGTTTATTTCACTCAAGTCATGGTTTTGGTGCATTTTTCCCAGTTCAGAAAATATTTCATTTTTCCACAGACCAAATACCAAAGACGATGTGAAATATTTTTGATATGTTGACCCCTTGTAAAAAAAAGAGTTTTGATCCATTTCACAAATGTTCCTCCTTTGCGCTTATCAGCACAAATAGGACTAAAAGTTCAATTCCTTTCATTATTCAAAACCAATTTTTTACTTTTTATCAGTTTCCTAATGAAAAGGAAGATTTGAAACTGTGTCACTGTACATATGAACATAGGTTTGAGATTTTAACATTATACACATTATGATATTTAACATTTGGACTTCATTTAGTTTATGGTTAGCATTTCTTCCCTCCGGTGATGTTGTATTTGTTCTCTGTGTGTTTAGAAGCAAGGGAAAATCAGTATACAATTAATCACAATTTTATTTTAAAACTAATGTAGCTTGAAAGGAAACACCACATCTTAGCTGATCTGCAATACAAGTTAAGTTCCATTATGTACTTTGAGCGTAACTCACAGAAAAGTTAGTACAGAGGTACTGGTAACATAGGCAAAAACGCTGATTTTGTTGTTTCTTAGAGTTCTGCTTTACACATAATGGTAGGACTCTGTATAAAATGAGAGTTGTAGTATCAGCTTTATTGAAAGCAATTAAAGCCTTTGGCTCTGCATCTTAATTATCAGAGAAGAATGTACTATTTGCATATTTTGTGTTAATAATTCTTACTGACATGTGCCAGTATGGAAACATTTGTCAATAGAGATGGGCACGACTTAGCGGTATTCCCGTTTCCGTTTCCGTTAGTCGGTTCCGTTACTCTACGGAAACGGTAACGGGAATTACTGCCCCAGACTTCGAGCTCGAACCGACGAACGAACAATTTTGGTCTGATTTGTCGTGCTCGTTACTTGCGTGACGTCACGCGATCGCGCAATGCCAAGCGGCACAGAAAAAAAGTTTTTAAAAGTAAAAAAACCCCGATTCCCGGCCCTAAAAGCAGGCGAAAACTGTCTGAGGGCACCTACCAGGCCAGAAGGGTGGTTTTTTTGGGGGGTGGGGGTTTCCTCGCCCCCCTCTCCTTGGCTACTGCTACTGCTGCGCTGCTGGTACCAGGCGGGGGGGGGATCGTCTCATCTGCCTTTGCCATGCGGTGTGCGGGCGGGGGGATCCAAAATGCCGACTGCAATATTTTTTTTAAATCGTGGTCCAAAACCCCACCAAAGCACCACAGAAACATGCGAAAATTAGCTATTTTAAATGCTTGAATTTTTACAGTAGCAGCAGTGGGTTTGTCTTGCAAAAAAAGTCTCCGTTGATTTTATTTTATTTCATTTTATTTTATTTTTTTACACCTGCGCATTTGCAAAGATGGGCTCGCCCATGGGAGTGGACCATGCAAAGTCTTGGAGCCATTCCACCAATCGCATGGCCAGGTTTTGCTGACTGAACCAGGCTGGGAGGGCGTCTCCATTTGCCATGCAGTGCGGGGGGATCTAAAATGGCGGCCGCAATATTTTTTTTAAATCGTGGTCCAAAACCCCACCAAAGCACCACAGAAACATGCGAAAATTAGCTATTTTAAATGCTTGAATTTTTACAGTAGCAGCAGTGGGTTTGTCTTGCAAAAAAAGTCTCCGTTGATTTTATTTTATTTCATTTCATTTTATTTTTTTACACCTGTGCATTCGCAATGATGGGCTCGCCCATGAGAGTGCAACATGCAAATTTTCCACCAATCGCAAGGCCACTTGGCCAGGTTGACCACAGAGACTTCTGGGATGTGCCAATCGGGCATAAACAGCCCACTAATCGTAGCCCGAACCTGAACCCTAAGCCTAAGCCTAACCCATACACCAGTACACTGTCCTTCTAAGTGGGTCAGAGAGGCACCCAGAGGTGCACCCCAATACTCACCCTAACCTCACCCGTCACTAGCCTAACCCTAGCTCTTGTGCACTGCTAACCCATCTTAATCCTAAGCCAGATCTACTTGCATTACACTACATACAAGTATGTGAAACGCAGCATGTGCAAAGAGTCTGCCAGTCCGTCACTTGTGGCTCTGGCTGACTCCTGCAGCTGCCTCCAGGAGCCCGCTACCCCCCCAAACCAGTACTAACGACAACGAAAAAACGAAAAAACGAACCGACTAATTTTTGCGAAGTTTCGCGAAAAACGGAAACGAAACGAATCGGACCCTAGCCGAAACCGAAACCGAAAACGAAGTTTTTTTTCTGAGTCGTGCCCATCTCTATTTGTCAATTATATTATGCTACTGATGTATTATTGGATTTGTCAACTTAGTTTCTACTGAAAATGAATAGGCCCTTTATGAGATCACTCAACAGCAATCCGTTCGATACATTAATTGAGAAAAATTGCAGAAATGTGTGTGTGTGTGTGTGTGTGTCGGTGTGTTGGTGTGTCGGCGTGTGTGTATGCTTTGTTAAGAGACATTGGCAAACTGTAGATTTTATTGTGTCTGTTTTCAACATCAATTTCAGAACTCCAAAATGTACTTAACTGAATGTGCAATTTACATTTCAAACATCCTTGAAAATACCCAATCTGGGTTTTTGTGTGTGGAAAGATTAGAAGCCTGTTAAAAAGCTTGAGGTTATCTACAAATCAAAAGTCATTTTTTAAGACTTGGCTTGAAGTTTCAAACTGTCTAATCCACATACCACCCAGCAATTCAAGATACGTCTAAATGAGTTAGGTGGACAGCCAAAGAAAGGCACAGTCTGGGGTCAGCATTACTTATTATAAGTGTCACAATTTATTTGCAGAATGTAAACTCTCATTTAAATTACAAGTGGACAACTGTTGCATCTTTCACTTGTGTATTTATTTGTGTTCACTGAGCCAAGTTTTGGACATGCTGGGTAGGAGAAAACTGAGTGTATGGTGCTGATAAGAACAGTACTATTTTCATCCTTACTGAAATTGATTGGGACGAGGTAGATCTGTGGATTTGTGTTGCTTTTGTAGCTCTGGTTTTTATACTTGGGATTGTCTAAAAAGAACTTGGAAATAACTTATCACAATGAGTTACTTACAGTGAACTCTTTTTGCAATAACCAAAGCATAAAACATTTTTGACTACTTATTTTAATACTGTTGTATATGTTTTTCAGTGTCATTATTTATTGTGGCTTTTTCCCCCCTCAACATTTTATTGAACATACAAGTAATTAAACATAGACAATCAAATCAGTAACATGCACAACATAACAGGAAGGGAAGGGAAAAGGGAAGGAAAAGAAAAGGGTACCATAAAATATACATCCACAATTTATCTATAATAAGACATGTCTCGCTTGGTGGTTCTCTCTCATTGACATATTATTACCTAGTTATCCTCTAATTCTATCTCGCTTTAATCTAGATTACTTTAGTTTCCCACCAATCATAAAAAAGGTCCCAACCAGCACTGAAAGTTGATTCTACTTGCCCTTTTAGTCTTCTGGTTAATCTGTCCATTTCTGCACATTCTACTATTTTTTTAATTATCATCTCATCCGTTGGGAGATTTTCAGATTTCCAGCTCTGAGCCCATGTTATTCTAGCTGCTGTTAAGATATGTAACAATACATAAGACTTTTGTTTATGTATCACATTTGGCAATATGCCTAACAAAAATATTTCCGGTTTAAATTCTAATTGTGTTTTTAAAATTTCCTTAGCCCATGTATGTATTTTCACCCAGTAAGTTTTAGCTTTGTCACAGGTCCACCAAGCATGATAATAAGTACCTTCATAGTCTTTGCATTTCCAACACTTATTTGAAACATTAGGGAACATTTTAGCAAGTTTTGCTGGTGGCATATGCCATCTATAAAACATTTTATAAAGATTTTCCTTATATGCGGTGGCCAAGGTTAATTTAAGATTAAACGTCCATAATTGCTGCCATTTTTGAAGTTCAATATTGTAGCCAAAATTTAGGCCCATCTTAACATGGTGTCTTTCACCTCCTCATCCTGCATATCCCATTGCAATAAGAACTTATATAGTTTTTGGATTTGTTTTTCTTTTGTTTTTAATAGGATCTTGTCAAATGCTGTGTACTCTTTGTAGAATCCTTGGGACTTTATATCCTGGTGGTAAATCAACTGTAATTGCATTATTGGCCACCATGAAAACGTCAGGCCTTGATCTACTAATTGTGACCTCGATTTCAAAATTCGCTCAGAGTCTAGGAGCTCATTATAGGTAGTTATTTTCTCCATACTTAATAAATTGGGATACGTGATTGCTTCCATTGGTGAAACCCATCTGGATATTTTGGTGTAGATTTTTAATCTAACCTTTTCCCAAATTCTCAGTAGTGACTTCCTTATCAAATTTCTTTCAAAATATTTATGTGTTTTTGTTTTCCCATACCAGAGGAATGCATGCCACCCTATTTGTAGATCGTGACCTTCTAAATACAGTAGTCTCTTATTCCTTAAAAGTACTCATTCTTTTATCCATATTAGTGCATTTGCTTGGTGATATAGGGTCCAGTTTGGAAGTCCAAATCCTCCTCTTTCTTTTGCATCTTGCAATAGTTTACGTTTAATTCTTGGTTTACTTTTTTGCCAAACAAATTTGGAAACAGCACTATTCAATTCCTTAAAGAATCTTGATCGGCAAATTTTGAAAAAGAAAAAGTATCTTAGGCAAAATGTTCATCTTAATTGCCGCAATTCTTCCTAACAGAGATAACTGTAATTTAGACCACCTTTCCAACTCCTGCTTAATCTGTACCAGTAATTTGTTGTAATTATCTTCTTTAAGGGTAGAGCATCTCACTGTGATATATACTCCCAGATATTTTATTTTTTTAACTACTTGGATATTTGTATTCATCGTAAGTTGGTCCTTTTGGTTCTGGGTTCCATATTAAAGGAACAAGAATTCATACTTAAAGCAAAAAAAGAATTGGAATGTTTTTTTAAAGAAAACACAACTCAAAACACCTCATTGCAGACTATCTGGGATGCCGCTAAGGCTGTCTTTCGTGGCATAGCGATATCATATACAGTGAACAGAAATAAAAAGAGACGAGCTCTTTATGAGTCAACGAAACAAAGATATAAAAAATGGGAATTGGAGCTCCAAAAGAACCCCAATAGTAAAGAAGCAAGGAAAGAGGTAGACATGTTTAAACATAAGTTGAATCTTATTGAAACCGAAGAAATGGCTCAACAAATAACAGCAGCAAAGCAATTTTTTTTTTGAAAATGCAAACAAGCCAGGGAGATGGCTAGCATACAGACTGAGAAAAAGAAAAGAAAAGAAACAAATTAGCAGTCTAAAAGATAAAAAAGGTATCTTGCAAACAAAGAGGGACTCATTACATAACATAGTAACGCAGTATTACTCTGAGCTATATAAAGCGCAAAGTATAGACACAAGGAGAATCCTGGACTATTTACAAAAGGCTAACCTCCCCAAAATTCCAGAAAAAAACCGACAGATGTTGAATGCAGAGATAACATTATTGGAAGTGACAGAATCAATAAATAGACAGAAGGATCAGAAAATGCCAGGACCTGATGGTCTGCCAAGCGAATTTTACAAAACATTTAGGGAAGTGATAACAGGACCTTTGAAAGATGTATGCAATCAGGTACTTCAGGAAGCAAAGATTCCTAAATCGTGGTTAGAAGCAGACATCACTTTAATACCAAAAGACGAATCGGATACTACACAAATAGGGAATTATAGACCCATATCACTACTCAATGTTGATTACAGTGGACCCTTGTATAACAAACAACTTGTATAACATAAAATTTGTACAACATAAAAATTTCCGGAGATAGGGGAAATTTGCTTAACAGAATCGCCTATGTGGAAAATCCGTACAACATAAAAATGGGATTACTCCATTTTCAATGCATTCCTATGGGAATTTGTATAAAGGAAAATTTGCTTAACATAATTTCATATGGAACGAATTAATTCCTTTATACAAGGTACCACTGTATAAGATATTAGCATCTATTATGGCAGATAGGCTGAAGAAATTTCTCACACAATTTATACACTCAGATAAGAATGGATTCCTTCCAAAAAGACAACTAAGAAATAATATAAGAATAATTCTTGATATACTGGAATATTGCGATGTACATCCAGAAAAACAAATGGCACTGTTATTTTTAGATGCACAAAAAGCTTTTGATAACTTAAATTGGAACTATATGAAGAAGCAATTAGAGGGGATGCAATTTGGCCAAAATTTCTTGAATATGATAAATGCAATATATTCTAAACAAATAGCAAGTATAATCATAAGTGAAGAAAGGACAAGAAGCATTGAAATTACAAAGGGAACAAGACAAGGATGCCCATTATCATCGCTGCTATTTATCTTAGCATTAGAAACATTAAACAGAGAAATAAGATATAACCCAGAAATTGAAGGGACACGTATTAGAGATGAAACTTATAAGCTACAAGCATACGCTGACAATTTGGTATTTATTTTAGAAAACCCTCTGGAATCAACATCAATGCTATTTAAGCAGACTGAAACTTATGGTGAAATAGCTGGATTGACTATTGTGGCTTTTGATGGCTTATTAAAATAAAAAGTATTGTGTTTCTTAATTAGGAAAAGGGCAGTATAGAAATGTGAGTGAGTGAGTGAGTGAGTAAATAAGTAAACAAGCAAGCAAGCAAACAAATAAAATATGTTTTATACAATTTAATTCATTGCTTTTTGTGCCCTCTGAAGCTATAGAAAGCAAGCCTTTTCTGTCTTCCACATGACAACCTTTTAAAATAGTTGAAGCTGGTTTCCATATCACCTCTCAGTCCTGAGCTCTATGGTAAACACAATCAGCTCTCTCAGCCATTCTTGGCCTGGCTCCCAGCCCTTTTACCATTCTGATTGCCCTCTTCTGGATCTGTACCAGCTTGTTAATATAATTCTAAAACTGTGTTGTTTTTAAAATAAAGTAGCTAATAGTATTAATTAGTTACTTTCAAAGGAAGAGAAACAGAAGCTACTATGAACATTGATGCAGTAGCAATAACTTGTGAGCCATCGGACAGAACTCTAACTGTACCCAATTACTTTTAAAAAAACATTTGCCAAATACTTGCTAAGTTTTTAGTTTGGCCTAGTCCCCTGAAACCACTTCCTCAGCAGCAGATTGTTACTTGTAGAGATTGACAGAGCCGAGTGAAACACGCTAATTCCTCTCAATGTTGTCTTCTTTTCACAGTTAATCTACTGGATTCTAAAGCAATTCAGGGAGAATTGGGCTGGATCTCCTACCCATCACATGGGGTAAGTTCAATCAACTGTACAATAGGAGAAATGGCACTATAAATCAATGTGCTGTTGAAACATCCTTATCTCCTGCACACTAAACTACACAGAGGTGTACCTCAGTTTACAAACACCTCCATTAACATAATTTATGAAAGGAAGTCCATTGAAAATGATGCTTCGGTTTATGATTTATTTTCTGCAATACCTCAGTTTATGAACTTTTTTCAAAGCAAGTTTCCCCAGGATGCATTACATCCCCGTGCGTTTCCAATTTATAATTATTATTATTTTGCAATACGAAACATCCTGGATAATGCATTGAATTCTTAAACTGAGGTATGCCTGTACAATGTTCACTAGATTAGTGTGGCAATGTATATCTTTAGGCATGTATTTTTTAGGTCCTTGAATCTGCATATGCTCTAGGGTTTCCAGATCAGCAACATCCCATGCCAATGAGCTGAGACCAGGCAGCAGGTCCCTGTGGTGTCACAGAAGCAGAGCAAAAAGCAAAATGTGCTGCTTATATACCATCCCATAGCGCTTAAAGCACTCTCTGGGTGGTTTACTATTTAATTATTCAGAATATACATTGCCCCCCCCCAGTGCTTGGTACTCATTTAATTGACCTCAGAAGGATGGAAGGCTGAGTGTACCTTGAGCCTGCTACCTGGAAATGAATCACTGGGCATAAGTACAGCTACATCTGCAGTACAGCAGTTTAACCACTGCACCATAAGAGGAGGAGGAGGAAGAGGAAGAGGAAGGAGGAATCTTTATTGTCATTGCCCCCTTGCAGGAACAACGAAATTTTGTGGTTGCTATATAAAACTCATTTAAAACATTTCACATAGATTTAAAAACAGGTACTAAGATAAACAAGGCTCTTCAAAGCAGAGGAGGTAAAGGCTAGGAAGGAAAAATAGTACAAAACCCATACAAACACCTTAACAATGACTTAATGGGCCTTGTTGCTGAATAGAGATAGGGTGGAGATGGTTGCCCAGGCACTGAATCCACCTCATGTACCAAAAAATTACTTCTCCTGCAGCATATTTTTCCAGACAGCTATCTCCTTGCCAGGAGCCCCAAAGAAGCACAGGAATTTCATAATAGGCTCAGTATTTTGCATATTTCTAAAGCACAGCAAATTCTTCTTTTCAACAGCATTGAATATGCTAGTAACTTTGCTTAGTTCCATAGAGGAATTTCATATCTACATAATATTGTACATCTTTCACAAGAATATTGAGTATTCTCATAAGAGATTCTGAAATGATAACTGAACCTCTGGTACTTGACATTGGTGTTAATATTTAGGCATGACAGAAAGACTCTCCCCCTCCCACGCCCAGTGAAAAAGCATTGTAACTGATGTAAATTTTGTATTTGCCTTTTTGCTTCGAGGGGTGCTTTAAACTGTGTGGAATAAAGCACTGGAATGAGCTTCTATTTTATTCTGAATGGGTACAGAAACTGAAGCATAATTTAAGATCAGTGGTGTAGTGATAATGTGAAACTGTATGTTTTCATTGTGGTATTTCCTGAAGTCATTTTCCCTTCTACCAAGGAGAGTCCAGACACAAGTTGCTAGATCAATCTGTAGTAACAAATGAAGAACAAGTCTTTTGTAAAGATAATGGGTCATTGTTGCCTATTCAAGCACAGATCACTCCCATATTTATTTATTTATTTTAGAGTATTTTTACCCTGCCTTTCTCCTTGGAAAAAGGACCCAATATAGGGTCCATTACTACTGAAAGCTTGAAACAACATACTGATCCTGAAAAAAAAGTCTCTTTCCTAAATAATGTGAAGCAACATCAAAGGGAAGAAGGAAAGTCTGAGAAAGTGAAATTCTCTGGTAATGAAATAGTTCCAGGAATTTTGTCAACCTGACTCCTTTTGCAGCACTGTGGAAGATCTTCATTGACCCAGGAATAGACACAAAATAATGAAAATAAATAAAGCAAAGGTTTGTCCAAGCAACAAAGCATATGAGGTGGTGCACCTTCCTCTCTGAAAACGAAACCAATTTACAAGATGAAAGATACATTTTTGTTTGTTTGTACCGTATATGATTCTGTACTCATCCTTCTTCAGTGACTGAAGCTAGTCAGCATCTTCCAAAGCCTGAGTGAGGCCTGTATCTGCCATAAAATATGGCAATGGCTTAGAGAATATACAGTAATAGAAGAATGGGTCTGTCGCTAGAACCTCCATGTTAAGAAACAGAATACGGTGTAGGGAATCTAGCGATAGTTGTTACAGTTGTTTGTAAGCCATCCAAGAGACATCTGGCTAGCCTCTTGATTGCCAGGCATAAGGACACAGTGCTTATGAAAACCAGACTGCAAAGTATGATGTGTCAGAGAAGGCTGGTTTTCAGGCTTTTGCTCTGCTGTGATTAAGCTTTGCAGTTTTCATATCTGACAAACGAACATCTTTTCCCCACAACTGAGAACTGTTTCAATTGTTCATAAGTGCGTGGTGCCTTGGTCCTCTGGGATGGGGCCATTTCAGAATGCCTTGGTTGAGATCACTTATTTTAAAGTAAGATAACGTTTCCCACCCTTCATCTGGATATCTAGTACGTCACATCAAATGTTTTGTGTGGAGGAAGATGATGGTATATAGTTACTTTTAACCAAGTAGTCTTGCAAAGATATTTTCCAGTGAGATAGTATCCTGTGACGGCTGCGTCATTTTCATCTGTAATTGAAAACAGGTCAGGAATAAAAGATGTTATGTTGCTTCAAAACAAGTGATCCCCCCGTGCATTCTCAAGCTGTATGTAAATATGGGAGAGGAGAAGAGAGAGAGAGAGAGAGAGGACCCCTGTGGCGCAGTGGTTAAATGCTTGTACTGCAGGTAAAACTGTCCTCACACGACCTGGGGTTCAATCCCAGGTAGCAGGTAGCTCAAAGTTCACTCAGCCTTCCATCCTTCCGAGGTTGGTAAAATGAGCACCCAGCTTGCGGGGGAGGGGGGGCAATGTGTAGCCTGCATTACTATAATTAAAACTGTAAACCGCCCAGAGACTACTTGAAGTGGTAAAGGGTGGTATATAAGCAGAACACTTTGCTTTGCTTTTTTACCTTGCTGTATAGACTTTTAGAATGAGAAGCATTAGGTGGGTTATTCAAATCTTTCTCAGTAGTCGTCCTGTCTGTCCACTCAGCTTAACAGAGGTTAAAAATGCAGCAGATACCTTCTGCAAATTGTACAAACTGGAGAGGGGGAAAAAGTGATGGGTTCCTCTATCTTGCTGTTGCTTGGGAAATGTCAGCAATCTGTCCCCCGTGTTAAGAAACTCTGGTTTGATCATATAAGAGATATTGGTGAGATTTCATCTCTTTCCTATTTCTCAGTGGAACTGGAATTCAGAATAAATTTCTTCACAGCACTGATTCTGTCATAGGAGCAAACTGTGTATGATGGGAAAGCTTTGTTTATACCAGATATTGTGTCACTGAGTAAAGGAAAGAGGATATTCTGTCACTGTTGCTGAATTAAACAACGAAGCTTCCCTAGATTTTAATAGAGAAGAAATGGCCTAAGTCAGGGGTGCCCAAACTTTTTGTAAGGAGGGCCAGATTTGGCAGCTGAGAATGTGTCAGGGGCCGGTTGCTCCCCAACCCTGCCACCCCACTGCAAGCCCCACCTACTTTCTTTTAAAAAAAATGGGGTGAAGGAGGGGGAGGGAGGGGTGGGCCAGCCAGCCGCGGGCCACTCAGAATGATTACAGCACAAGCATTATTAGCTCCAGTTCTCTTATAAACGGTATTTTTTTAAAAACTTACCCTGCAGAGAAAAGCAATGTTTAAGAAGTGAAACAGAGGGGGATAGGTGAGAAACATAATATTTTCCTAGTTTTTTACGTCTCCTGTATTAATTAAAATGCTGAAGAATCTACATTTGTCTGGAGCCTACCTAAAATATGAACTTAAGCTTCAGAGGGAAAGCATTATAATAAAGATGTCACATCACATTGAAACATTGCTAATAGTGCTAAGGTGATTTACAAGCCAAAGTTAATAGAGCTACACTTGAAGCTGTGACTCACAAATGAGGGTATTGGTATGTTGCCAGCAAAGTTCTAAGTCACAGCAATATATCCACCTCACAAGCCCCAAGTGCCAATGTGTCGAAGTAAGTTACTTTTATAAGTGTAAGAAAGACTACCCAGCCTCACCTTCTCGTTATCTTGGCAGGCACCTAGCAAAGATCCTCCAGATTCATTATTTTATTGAGTTGCACATAAAGGGTAAATATGGGGGGGGGGGGAGGAAGTCACATGTCTTGTTTGGCTGCTCAGGATTCTCTAAATATTTTCCATTAAGATGCTTTGACCTGATTTGCAGCTAGGGAACAGCCCTGAATATTCATGTTTTGATTTACCCTCATCTGTATTCATAAACATTTGTTCCACTTGATCAGTCTCTGATTCTCTCATTCTAACTCTGGATTCAATATTGTTACCCTCAAAGAATCCCATCGTTTCATCCAGCCAGCCTCCCAATTTGTTAGCTTTTCTAAGGATCATCTGGTCAAGCTGCTTGGAGCCATTGGGGAGCCTGGGCCCCGCTAGAGAGCACAGCAACAGAAAAAAGTGCTGTAGCTATATTTACTTACACTTGATTGCAAAGTCCATAGAGATAATATCCTCCACCAGCACCTGCATTTGTGCAATTTTCATGCTGTCAATCAATCAAATTTGTGAAAGGGCCTGGGAAATGAGAGCCACTTAGTTTTTGCCAAGCATATTATTGATATGCTGATTAAGCATAACACAACTGATTATTAACAGCAATTCACATAAATTACAGAAGTACAGATGTGGGTATGTGATGGGGTGGGAGATAAAAAAAAACAGGTTGCTTCAATCAATAATACAGATCCATATTGGATGCACATATTATAGGGAAAACCACTCTTCACTCATATGAGAAATTGCCTTTGTTCCAGTTCAGTCTATTGTTAGGCCTAGGTAGATGAGGCCTTTTTTCCTGAGGAAAGACTGTGTGGACTTTTAGAAGACACTCTGCAAATATTTCATGATATTTTTCTTAATCGAATTCCTGCAATAAGGAAATAACAGACCTGACTCACCGAGTCTGGCGTTGTGGGTGGCAGCGGCGGTGGGTCTGCTGGTAAAAGGCTGGGAAAAGATGGCACCAGCCAAGCGGCTTGCAAGGGAGGCTAAAGACACAGGTCACATGGAGGTGCCCAGGCCAATCCTGGGCGCCCAGCCTAGCACGTGGTGCGGGCGGGCATCCGGGACATGCCTGCCTGCACAGGTGCAAAAGCCCAGCCTGGCTCCCCTTTAAAAGGGGCATCGCCCACCCAGATGACCCATTTGAGGGTCTACACCAGAGAAGAACTATTTCATGGCATTTTTCTTAATCAAATTCCTGCAATAAGGAAAAGTTGGAAGAAGTAATGAGGGAAGCACAGTAGAATTATAGACAGTGAATGGCACAGCTGCTCTATATTGTGGTTTGAGTAGGGAAGATATTTTACCCTGAAATCATAGGGGATGTTCCTCACATCCTCACACCATAAGTCACCTAGAGTGTGAAGTCCTCACCAAATTCAGTTAATAAGGCAGGACAACAACACGAGCAATAGTTCTGTAAGAGTAAGAGGGAAAAAAGGGGGAATCTAATTGTGAGATCCATTCATTGAAACACAATGTATCTAAGAGTGCTCTTTAAGTTTATTCATACTTGGCATTCATACAAATTTGATACCATTTTAACTGCTGTGTCTCTGTCCAGCATGACCTGAAATTCATAGTGTGGTGAGATATTTAGAATTATCTGCCATTATGGATGGGCATGAAATGAAAAAATATATATTTCGTTTTGTTTCTATTAGTTCCCCCACATTTTTGTTTCATTTCACACATTTTTTTTAAAAAAAATTGTACGAAACAAACCACTAGCGAAATGGTTCGTGTGTGGGGTGTGTGTGTGTGTGGAAAGTGGTGGAGGGAAAAAAGTTTTTTAAAAAGTCCTGGGCTTTTTAAAAAAACTTTTTCCCCTCCCCCCCCAAGCCCTGCCTGCCAGCTGATGGGCACTGTGGTGGGGAAAAAAGGTCCCGCCCAGCACCAATCAGCTGGCAGGTGGGGCTTGGGGGAACAGAGAAAATGCTTTTTAAAAAAAGCTCCGGGCTAAATGATACTACATGATTGTTTACAGTTTTCTACAAGGGACTACCATGTCTCCCTGTGGAAATTGGTGCATTTTGCTGTGTGATTTCAAAACCTTGAAATGTTCTAAAATATGAACAGATTTGTGTTAAACACCGAGAGGCATTATACAAATTGATATTGAAGTAACTGGTATTTTTCAGCTTTGCATTTTTATATCAATGGAGGGAATAGGTGTATAAATTTGTTCCCCTCCTAACTTGCTTTAAATCTAATGATTTGAGCTTAACTGAGTTGGTGATGACTCAAATTATATTTAATCTTGCATTGCTGTGTTATTTATTTTCCTTGTCAAGAATTTGTATGTAATTAAAAATGTTGGGATGTGTTTATATAAAAGTGAAGGTTTGCAAATAAGGAAGTAGTCCTAAATTGGTGATGATAAAATAGGGAGCAACTCGTTTAGTAAGTAACCTTTATTATTTTGCAAAACAACCACAAATAGGAGGCAAAACTATACTGTGCTGCCCAAAGTGACATCACCACCCCTGCCCTGTTTCTATTTTGAAATATGTGATAAAATGAGTGATAAAAGATTTGCAGAAGAATATAGAGACTAGAAAAGGCTCTGAGAGAAAGCTGATGGTAGGGGCATATTTAGACTTCAGAATGGAAAATAATATGTGTTCACAGTTAACACAAATAGCCAAAGAGGAAATGCCTGCAGGATATGTAGAGAACTGTATGATTCTATATGCTTCTACTTGGACACATGCTGCATTAAGTTAAGTGGGACATATACCCAGGACAACGACATCATCGTCATTGTCATTGTGTGTTGTCAAGTTGATTTCAACTGATGGTGACCTTTTCCAAGTTTTTCTAGTTAGGGGGTACTGAGAACTCATTCATTCTGGGGATGCTCTGGAGCAGTGCACCTTTTTCAAGGCTGCACAGGTTTGCTTAGCACCAAGGTTAAACCTGGCCAACATTCCATATTTTACTATAGCCATCTAGAACTCTTTTGAAAGCTATCACAAAGGCATTATGTTCAGGTAGGTGGACGTTCTATCTATGTGGTCAAGTTTTACTTAAATATCACAGTCTCCAGAGCTTGGGAAAAGTCCCAACAATAAACCAGTACACCATAAAATAAAATAGCAAATTTTTAAAGCTCTTAGGACACTACTAAAGCTGCTGGACATTATCTCTTTGTCCCACTGGAATGTAGACTCAGCACAAGATTTTCATGTTTGGTATGAAGGTAGTTGGGGGCCAGTGGAAATTGGTAGAGATTCAGCCAGGATTTTTCAATTTTAGAGGCACTGGGTTTTATCTTTAGTCTTGTAATCTTTGTTCCCCATTGTGAACATTCAGGGTGTGGTCAGAATTCTGCACTTTTAATATAGGATGGGATACCAGTGGTTCTCCATATCAAATCAATCTGCAGATTCCTGGAGGAGAAGTCCATTACAGGTTACAAACCATGATGGAGATGTATAATTTCCAGGCTTAAAAACGGGGTACAGTACTCCCCGGTTTATTGCGGGAGTTAGGTGTCTGATCCATCCACAATAAAGGAAATTCCGCAAAATATAGACACCTCAGCAAACTGACCTTGGGCTGCTCCTGCTGGCTCCACTTGCAAAGAGGCTTTTAACCCCCTCCTGACACCTCAACAGACCTTGCTGCCGGGAGCTCAAGGTCTGTTTGCTGAGGTGTCAGGGGAGGGGGGGAATTAAAAACCTCTCTTTGGAAATGTAGCTGGCAGGAGCAGTTCAAGGTCAGTTTGCTGAGGTGTTAGGGATTGATTAAAAGCTTCTCTTTGCAAGCGCAGCCAGCAGGAACAGCCCTAGGTCTGTTTGCTGAGGTGCCATGAGGGGTTAAAAACCTTTCTTTGGAAGCCTGCTTCTTAAGAAAAAAATCCGCAATATAATGAGACCGTGGTACTTCAAGGACCAGATGCAGGGGAGTGGTATGAAGAGACAGATATCTAGTCTCGTGCGCCTCCTGGACACATTTGGTGGGGCCCCTGTGAGATACAGGAAACTGGACTAGATGGGCCTTTGGCCTGATCCAGCATGACTCTTCTTATGTTCTTAAATTAAGTCACCCTGGTGTTCTTGGACTGCAGTTCCCAGAAGCCTTTGCCACCAGCTGTGCTGGCTGGGATTTCTGGGAGTTGCAGTGTGAGAACACCAGAGTTGCTCAAGATTGAGAACCACTGGATAGACAATGTCTAAAGATCCACTATACACATTTGCCCATGCTTGTACCTTGGAGGGTGGTGCCTGCTCTTGCAACCTCCATCCTAATTTTAAAAAGATTGTTTTTTCTTTTTGTTCTACTGTGGGACAAAACTCAGAGCACTAAAATGTATTTTGTCTGCTTTTTTAAAAAAGGACAGATATTGTCCCCACATATGTTGGGGGATGGGCTACAACTCACATTAATTCGTCCATGTTCCCTAGAAGGCAGAAGGGGAATTTTTCAACCTTTAATTCCCCCTCCCTCCCACACACATATCATTTTGGACACATGCTGGGTGCCATGATTGATTTTGGAAACATTTTATTGCCCACCCTGTATAAGAGAAGAAGTAAATAAGTTAAATTGAATGTATGTTGTAAATCTGCCATATATAAGAAAATTATCACTTCTGTGTAGAGTTGTGCAGCATACCAACTGTGGTTATGTGTGATTTTCCTTGAGTAAATATTATGTGAGAACATTAGTTAAGGGTGTTTTAGGAAACAGATGCACATGTGCAGTGGCTGAATCCTGCAGTTTATTGAAGGAAGATTGACATTACTTTAAAATAATGAGCAGCAAAGGAGAATAGCTTGCCAGACAGGAAGAACTTGCACGCATGTTTTGTTTTGTAGTGCAGTGTGATCCAAGAGGGTGTGGCACTAATTTGAATGTTAAACATATGGCAACTACAATAGTGATGCAATGAGAGCTTGAAAAGAAAACATCATAAGGATTCTCGGAACCAAGTTTGGAGTTGTGTTGTTTCTATTGGCACTGATGTGCAGAAGTTTCAAACCAGCAGCTGCTTAATGAAGTACAGTGGTACCTCTACTTATGAGTTTAATCCATTCCGAATGCATAAGTCGAGCAACTCGTAAGTAGAGCAGCCGTATCTAAAACAAACAAATTAAACAATTGAGCAAAAAGTAAGTAGAGCAGACTGCATTTAAAATTTGTAAAGCAGAAGTTAAAACGCCAACGGTTTTCTGCTCTTAAGTCAAATTGCTCATAAGTAGAGCTGCTTGTAAGTAGAGGTACCATTGTATTTATCTGTATTTCTTTGTTGTTTAATATCAAATCAAATTTATTATACGGTCATTGACCCAAGTAATTAAAATTAGACTTATAAAATACAGTATATAGAATACATAAAACATTACAATATATCGGATAAGATTGCTCCCGATCATATGACTATCTAGCGATAACTTTTGCGAATTCTCAACGCTGCAAATAAAAACTTGGCTGTTGTTTCATATTGTTCAGTTGCCAATTTAAAATGGCCAAATTGCCTTCAAAGAAGAATGATGCTCTGGCAGTTCCCATTGGCTGGATTGAATGCAGCAGGACTGCAACTTCATTCTGCACAACTGCATTCCGTGGCAATTTAACCATGTTTTTTTTTTTTTTTGACTAGGAACAGGATGTGGGGGAATGCTCTTTGGGGGGAGAGTTTTGGGGGACAGATGAGGCCACCAAGAACATGGGTACAAACTCTACCCATCTAGTTCCAGGCTGAAATTGCTCCAGGCATTATCTCAGGCTGTAATCTCACTTCTGGAAATGTCCTTGATGGGGGCATCTCTGGGACAAATGATGGAAGCAATCCAATGGTTGTTTTGTATTGATTTTGCAATGCTTGGCCAACATAAAACTCCAGTGTCTGAAATCTCATTAGTGCTTCAGAGATGTGATTCACAAAGCCCTTTATGATTGAGCAAAGTCACGCTTGCAGAGATAGAACATGCTTGATTCTCAGTGATGAAGCATAAAAGGCAAATAAGCTAGTTTAAAGACGATAGAAGGTATAGGGGGCTCCTGCTGTGAAAAATCAGACCTTTTTCATCATTTAAAGAATTCCTTCTTCTAATGATATGCTCTATGAAACATGTCACCTAGCCCTACATTATGGAAGAACAGTGTCACAAGTCTAGGGCTTTCTCTATATATGGGGTCTCTAATAAAGCTCTTACCCAGACTCATGGGACATTCTTATGTAAAGAAATTAGAGCAGACTGGGAATAGGAGTTTCCTCTTACCTAGCATCCTGTAGGAAAAAAAAACTTGGTAGCTTGGAATTGCCTTGTCAGCCAAACAAAGGTTGCTTCCATTTTTTCCAAGTGGCCATATATGTACAAATAAATTCTTCAAGGTGTAATACAGCTCCCACATTTACGTACAGTATCTGTTTCATGAGAGAAACAACTTGGTGACATGCATTCCAGGCTAGATTTTTAAATTGCTAATAGCTCACTGCAGTGTAATACAAAAGTACCTTTTTGTGTTTGTTCCAGTATAAGCCCTTCCTCCTGCATTAATCCTTGCCTGCTTTTCATATTTTGAATCGTTCCTTTTTCATTTTATGCTTGTGCTCCTTCAGATTTTTGCAGGTCTGCTGTTTGAAATAATTAAAGCCACCACCAGCCTAAGAAAAAGCAGTTAAGAGTATCACAAGTATGCTGCCAGCTCATATTTGTGGGGAAGGGGGTAGCTCTGAGAGACCATCTTATTTAATTACGTATATGATCAATCATTCTGCCATTTGCAAAATAACTTGTTGCAGATTGAGTATCGTTTTTCTGTGGTTTCCAGAAATGTACGTTTGAGCTCCCATTCTGAGGCCTAAATAAAGATTTTATTTAGAGCTTGCACTGTGTATGTTCCAGCTTCCCATTTTTCCCTTTTAACTCTGATGGTTAGAAACAGTATCATTTCCCTTGTGGGCAGGCATTTTATTTCTGTCAGTCTCTCAGCATAAATGCAGACCATTTGTGGAAAGTCATCAGAGATGAGATCACATTGGATGCTCCCTTCCCCACCACCAAACTTCTCCAAAGGAGAGGCTTTACCGTCATTACTGAGTTTCCCACTGTTCTCTTTAGCGGAATTCATTTGCATAAAATACCTTGGAATAAAATGCTGATGTTTGCTTGGTTAGAAGGAAGAGGAGGAGGAGGAGGATGTGGATGTTGACTAGTATCACACATGCAAATATCAATCACTTTATTAGATTATATTTATGAGCTTAGAAGCTTTGGAGGAAATTGCATTTTGTAACATGTATATGAACCACAAATATGCTGACTGTAAATTACTACACAATACAGGCTTGTAAATGTTTCATTCTTTAGCACTCATGGACCTTTAATTTTCAGAGCAAATGTAACTCTAAAAGCTGCTTCATCAATTAGTTTTGAGATTGCTCTGAGATGTTTAGTCACATCCTGTGGTTACTGGAGATGCTACACAGACAACCTTCTTTTATACTGTACTGTTACAAAGATTGTAAAGATTTTTAGACAATCGTATCTCATCTCTCTCTCTCCTCTCTCTCTCTGTGCGTGCACATGCATGTGTGCTTGACTATTGTACCTATTATCACAAAGCATCGTTATGCTTTTACAACTGGTAGTACTTGATATATCTCTCAATGGAGAAGAGATGTAATACATCAAGTCCTCAAATAGCTTACTCCTCAAAAAAGGGACAAGCTTTTTTTTTATCATGTGGGAGGGGAGAAAGATTTTGCCTCAGCAGCTTAAAATGTGCTGATATGTGCTCTGATCTAACATGATTCTTAGAACAGATCTGCAATGGGATAATATGGACTTGTTAAGTATGAATTTAAATTAGGAAGACATCCTTGCAAATTCCTATCTAGCTAAAAACCTTATTAGGTGGCTCTTAAAAAAGACCTTTTCAGCTCTTCTGTGATTTCATCCAAGCATGTTACTTATTTAATTGTTTACTTATTCAATTTTACTCCCTCTTTCTCCATAGGAGTACCCAAGGTGGCTTATATTATTCTGTATGTAAAAAAATATGTATGTAATACATAATAATGCATAATAATTATGATTGTAAAGCTAACAATACTGAGTAGAGTAACCCCCCACCTATCATGGGGGTTAGGGACCCACCTGACCTGCGATGACTGAAAATCCGCGATATGCGGATGCAGGTCAGGTGTGTGTGGGGTGCGCCACCACTGCTTCCCAGGCTGCTGGAAGACTTTTGTAAAAGCCTTCCAGCAGCCCATGCAAGGGCAGTGGATAATCTGATCCACTGCGCTTGCTGCAGGGCCATTCCACCCCCAGCCAGTGCCAATCAGCTGCTTGGTGCTGGCTTGGGGCCAGCACTCCCCCGCAATCTCCATTGAAATGCATTGAGCCAAAAAAAAGTTTTAAAAATCTAGGCTTTTAAAACCTTTTTTCCCCTTCCCCACACCCCGGACTCCAGCTCATTGGGGCTGGGGTGGGGAGATAAAGTTTTTTCTCCCCCACCCCAGCACTAACCAGCTGGAGCCCCAGCATGTACTGTGGTCCGCGGTATTGTGGGACATGAACCGCGAAATGGCAGGGGGTTATTATATACAATAAATACTGAGAAGATCAAACATATATCACGCTAAAATGGTAAATAAAAGCAACACTGAAACACATTCAAAGTATTGTACAGGAATGCATTTAACAAACTGCATTCAGGCAGCCAGTCACTAAGGCAAGTTTTCTTGGAGAAAGGTTTTTGCTACTTGACAGTCAAGCATTTGATTTCATTTAACTCCTGCTGTTCTTCCATAAAGCATAAATTGATTTTGCATGCATAATATATTCATGAAAGAGATAGTTCTTTCTCAATTTAAGTTGTCAGATAGAAGGCCCCAAAAGGTTAGGTAACCAAGGCTTCAAACCTATACTGATTTACCTTAGTACAAGCTCACTAAACTCTGTGGATCATAAGTATGCACAGGCAGGATTGTAGTGAAAAGCATTCACAGGACCATGCAATAGCATTAGCAGCAACCACAGTATGGAGGAACTGCCTTTTGAAAAGACCCCAGAAGGCACTTTCCCATTCTTGAGAAACCTGCTCTGGCCACTGTGACACATTCCCTAGTGATGTCCCGGCTGGATTACTACAATGCGCTCTATGTGGGGCTACCGATGGAAAGTCTCAGGAAACTTCAATGGATCCAGAATCCAGTGGCCAGATTGCTGACTGGGGTGGGTTACAGAGATCACATCACACCCCTACTAATGAAGCTCCAGTGGCTGCCAATCAGCTATCGGGCACAATTCAAGGTGCTGACCTTTAACCTACAAAGCACAAAATGGCCTGGGTCCAAGCTACCTCAAAGATTGAATCTCACAGTATGAACCAGCTTGGGTGCTAAGGTCATCAGGAGAGGCCTTTCTCTCCATCCCGCCATCTTCACAGGTGTACCTCGAAAGAACACATGAAAGGTCCACACAGCACTTGTGGTTAATCTGTCATGTGCAGGAAGTGCCCAACTCTACTCTTATTGTACTAGGTTCATTGGATTGTGGTTATGGTGTTCTCTGGCATGTGACAACCATGTGATGTGGTCTCTCCATGGAGATTAGGCAGGCTCCTAATCTTGAATGCTTTCCCCATCAACTGAAGACCTGTTTATTTCTGCATTTTCATGGTTATTCTCCTAATTGTTAACATTACCAAGGTGGTGCAAAGATGCTGTTAAATAAATTAATTAAATAAATTTGAGGGCCACGAACTACAGCAAGTGCATAGCAGAGAAATGCATATCTAAAACACAGACCTAATAAATATGAAATAAGGAATAATGGAATTGGATAGTTAAAGAATAGTTAACAGCAATGTTAATTATAGGAAAAAACTGAAAATTAAATCATGGCTTTCTATTAACTGAATGGCATAAAGAAGTACAGAATATTGCCACTAATGATAAACTACCTTGAGATAGTAAGTTTAAAAAGAGTTTGACAAATAAAAATTCCTTTAGAGATATTTGGAGAGTATTTATTGACTATGTTTTAATTGAAGGGAGGAATCATGTTCTGTCAAAAGAAACATTGCAGTTTCAGAAAGGGAATGGGGCATCATAAATGAAACAAATGCATCATGTCTTAAAAAGGTCCTGGTGGAGGGTGGCATTTGCATATGCATGTATTTGCATGTACTGTATATATTTTATTTGTTTATAAAGTCTTGAAATTCTTGAGTAGTCTAGTTCTTAAGAAGTAATAGAAACATAGAACCATATTAAAAATGCATACACTGGTACCTCTACTTATGAGCAGCTCTACTTATGAGCAATTCGATTTATGAGCGCCAAACCTTTGGCTTTTTAAACTGCCATGTTACAAATGTTAGATAGGGTTGCCCTTACCTACGAATGACAGCTGACTTCGACAGGTCCAACCTGTCAAAATCTAACCTGCCAAAGTCATCTGTATCACCACCACCTCCCCCTTCTTGGTTCCTTTGATCTCTGCAAAATAGATCAAATCAACCAAAAGGGAGGAGGAGGGGGCCATCACACCTCCCTTCCAAACTTCTTGGGCCAAGTTGGGATTGGTGCTTGCTGTCATGGCTTGAGTGGGTGGAAGTCTGGCATGTGCATGCTCAACCTTCCCATAGGAATGCATTGAAATCTGTTACCTCCGAGATGGATTAATTGATTTTCAATGCATTCTTATGGGAAGCCGCTGCTCTGCTTACGAATTTTTGTACTTACGAGCATGCACACGGAACATATTAAATTTGTAAGCAGAGGCACCATTTATCTGCCTCTAGGGCTAACTTTCCCAATCTATTTCCCTACAGAAATGTTGGGCTGCAAGTCATGATGTCGCAACACAATTACAGTGCATCAACCTTGTATGGGATGTTCTACAAAAATGTTATTAGTTTATCATATTCCTGCCTCTTACAGCAGCAGAAGGCTATGTAGCAACATGTTAGACCAGCCTACACTTCAACAACAGCAAGTAATACTTAGCAGAACATTGAAATGTGCCTTTGAAGGGCCATACCCAATTATGTATGCATAGGAAAAGATTTGACAGGTTACCCAACTCTGAATTATACATTTTTTAAAAGCAAAAATCCTATGTTTATGATGAAGGCACCTACAAGACAGCATGTTGTTTTTAGTTAGGCAATGCCAAGTTTAATTCTTTCTAAAGAGCACCATTCTCTGGATATGGACAAAAGGAGGCCATATTGATAGGGCTCAGCAAATCTGAAATGCAGTGAGATAATAATAGTATCATTGGTCCTTCCAAGTGGTCAGGTGGGATTGGAGGCCACAGGGGAAGAGCTGACAGATTTTTTACAGTGCATGCAACATTTCTTTGTAATTATGTCTGACATGTTTGGAAGTAACGTTTTAAAACCACATGTATTGGAAATGGTACTAGAAGGTATTTACAAACATTGGTAAAATGTGATTTGGATGTTTGTTTAGCCTGCTGTAGTAGTTGAGTTAAAGGCATCTCCTTTGATTAATGTAAACAACCCAGGTATGCTGTTGTAGTGCATTGTATGTAGGAAATTGGTTCATTTGGTCAGTTTGGGCCTGGTTTTCATCTATCTGGCTATTTGTCATTAATCAAATATGATGGTTACACACAATCTGATTTTCTTAGGAGTTTCTTGGTAAACCTGAGGCAGGCCTTTTGTAATTAAGCTTCCATACCATTCTTTTTATGTTCAAGGACAATATATTTATCTGGCCCAGAAACAAAACATATTCTGACCTTAATTTTCTTTATGGTATGAAACTCACAAACACAATGCTTATCCTGTTATGCTTGAACTAGATGATTTCTCTTATGATTTATTTCTTTAGAAGGATTATTGGTAGAAGTTTGATTTGTATTTGGGAGAAGAATGGACACGAAAACCTGGTAATTTGTGTATGTAGAGATTTCTTGACAGGCTTCAAAAGAATGTTCTTTTGGAGATCCACCAGGATTAGCTTGGAAAGAGGACATGGCACAAAAGAGGTAACAATCTATAGGCATATGAGATTCTGGAGCCTTTATACATACATTATCTACTAAATGTTCATTCTTCACCAAATCCTGTAGTCAGAGTATAAACTCTCTTCAAGCAACTCCCTCAGAGAATTAACTAGTCCAAATATACTGTGGTTGAACACTTACTGCTTCAGATGGTCTCTCTAACCAATACCAGAAAACTATAAGAACATAAGAAGAGCCATGCTGGATCAGGCCAAAGGCTCATCTAGTCCAGCTTCCTGTATCTCACAGTGGCCCCACCAAATGCATCTGGGAGCGCACGAGACTAGATATCTGTCTCCTGATATCACTCCCCTATAGCTATCCCCTATAGATATCCCCTATAGATATCAACATATTCTCATGGAATTATGAAAAACTAAGAGCTTCCGTAGACTCACTGGTCCATCTAATTTGCATATCTTAAGCATCGAGCACAGTATCTCCAAGAAAATTACAAGATGGTTGAGGAGGCAGTGGAGCATCCATTAGAAGAGGTCAAATTTGCTAATGGTGACTTAATAGTGCATCATGGCAGGTCCCTTCTCCTAATGCTATCCTTCAGTATACCCATTCATTTTTCAAGGCCATCTAAACTACTCTTATTTTATGCACATGGAATAAATTGGTAGGAAGTTGGCAACAACAATACAATAAGCTTGATAGGTGACCAGGACTTATTACATATAGTTTTGCTGTTTCTGCCACAGCTTTAGTCCATAACATTCCTTGTTTGGGCTGTAATGGTGACTATGACAAAGATTCTGCATTTTAGATAGGAAATTGGTATTGAATTTAAGAAGCAGAAAAAAGAGACAGGGAAGAGGGAATAAGTGGCTTGAGATAAATTATTGCTCTCCGTTTTCTGTAATGGTTATTTCTGTAACCTTATGGAGAACATGGAAGTACAAAAAGTCATCGGTGATTAATCGAATAAGCAAGATAAAATACAATAGGTGATTGAAAGGTTATTGGATGGTTAATAAGATTATTAAAGTTGTAAATGAAGGAAGAATGTGGAAAGGTCATAATAAAGAATAAGTGTGTAAAACGACGTGAGGAAGCCATGATCTGAAATCGTATAGATTTGGAATTGGCAAGAAGTATTTGAAGCTTGTAAAATACAACTTTAAAAACTCAAATGAATTATTTGACCCCCATTTTTGAGTGCTTTGGTCTGAAGGTGACTGTAAAAAACATGGTACTTTTATCAAAGAAATGGATACTTCCTGATTACATCACTCTAGGCAAGGAGTGTAAATCCTGACTTCATTTATCCTTGTACTGGTAAATGAGAAATCTTCAACAAGAATTTCTCACTGCGGGCCAGTGGGAGATGGGGGCTTTTCAATTTTGAGAGTGCTCTCTACTTAAATTTGCACAGTTTCACCCTTGGTTTTGCACATTAGAGCAGAATGCACAGTTCAGGGAAATACAACTTGTGTCTTGTTGCATGAACTAGTAAACATGGTTGGGTTGTTTGTTCTTCACGTGCAGCACACAGAATGAAAAGATGAGGGACAAACAGTTGCATTAAATTAGGGACTCATTTATCAAATTTGCAAGAGTGTGCCTGCCTGAGAGTACTAACATATAAAACGATGACTTGGCCTTGTACCTGATGGTCCAGATCTTCCAGTTATGTGATACGATTGGTAGCTATGCTTGCATGTGCAATTTCATCTCTTTTCCCAAGGAGGGAAAAAAACCCATTTCTTTGAAGCTTCCATTCTGTGACCATGCTTCTCCAAATCATGTTCCATGCAGTTGATTGATGGGATGATTTTATAGTCCTGCAACTTTGTACTTGCACCAGCCCTTCTTCTTCCAAAGAATAAATGAAGCAAGTCTGTGCAAATCCTTCTGGTCATGCAACACAGAGTCACACGATCTCCATGCTCAACTCAGTGTGCTTGAGAGCATGACCAATGATGCTATAATGGAAGAACTACATCCAAAGTCATCCTCCCTCCAGACTGATCTGGACACACCTGCGGACACCCATCTTGATGTGGACTGTGCATGTTAGTGATCACAACCCAACTTATTTTCCTCATTAAGATGTAACAGGGAACTTTTAATGTGAGAGCCAGTGAAGAAGGGGGTGTGGTTGGGGGAGTGAAGAGAGGCAGTAGAAGGGGAAGTACATAGTCTTAATACTTATCCTTTGCTTCATAAATGATTATTTTGTAGCCTGGAAAGATTGCTGAACAGGACCAGTGTTAAGGCAGCATGAAAAAGCATGGAACTCAAGCATAACAAGGACTGTTCAGCTTACAAAGCCAATAATTTTTTAATCAATATTCAGTTTGTTGTGATTAATGATACTACCATGAATAACAAATTAATTTAATATCTATTGATTTTGTGCTGTTACATATTAACAGTGTTATGGGCACCCCCCTTTATAGTTGAATTTATTACTTGCCTTTTCAGAGCTTTGGTTACAAAGGATACTGTGGGGTTCAGAGAACTGGGAGCAAAAAGAAAATAATGCCCAAGTCCTGTGCCCCTCTCAGTGCTATATGCTACATGCTCTTTTGCTTCTCTAGGTTGGGAAAAAAGTTCTATAATTTGTTGTACAAACTCAACAAAATGTTTCTATCTATTTTCTCCCCTTATTTTTACACAGCCCATACACCTTCCAGTTTTCACGTAAGATTTGTGCAATGTGCCATGGTTAGTTGGGCTTAATTTGCAAAGTTGCCAGGGTAAGAACATAAAAACATAAGAGCCATGCTGGATCAGGCCAAAGGCCCATCTAGTCCTGCTTCCTGTATCTCACAGTGGCCCCACCAAATGCTTTTAGGAGCGCAGTAGACTAGATATGTCTCCTGATACCATTCCCCTGCATCTGACCCTTGAAGTACCCCAGTTTTAAGCCTGGAGATTACACATCTCCATCATGGTTTGTAACCTGTGCTGGACTTTTCCTCCAGGAATCTGTCCAATCCCCTTGGTGTTTCTAACCAAGTCACACAGCCTGACTGTGCCATTGAGTTAGGCCCTAGCACCTCATTTGAGAATCACACCAAATTATGCAAGCTTGAGGCAAAAACCAGTAGAATCCCTGTGATCATGTTTCCCCTACAACCCTACTCATGACCAGGAATAAACTTTTCCAAAATCTTACTTACTTTTTTATTTTAAGTGGGGAAAATGCAGATATGTTCTACAGTGGACCCTTGTATAACAAACGGTTTGTATAACATAAAATTTGTACAACATAAAAAATTCCGTAGATAAGGGAAATAGACATGGGCACGACTCGGCGAAATTGTCATTTCCGTTTTCATTTTTCATTTTCGTTACGTAACGGAAACGGTAACGATAATTATGCCGCTCCAGCTCGAACCCGACCCGAAAAAAGAAAAATTGTTAATGGCATCGCGGCGATCATGTGATGCCATTGCCAAGCAGCACAGAAAAAAAGTTTAAAAAAGAAAAAAGAAAAAAAACCTGACTCCCATCCAAAAAAGCAGGCGAAAATATGCCTGCCTGAGGACACCTACCAGAGGGGTGGTTTCGGGGGGGGTCCCCGGCCTTCCCCCCTCTCCTATCCTGGGCTGCTTGCACCAGGCTGGGGGGTCATCCTCGTGTCATCTGTCTCGCATGCCATGCGGTGTGGGGGATCCAAAATGGCGACCGCAATATTTATTTTTAAATCGTGGTCCAAAAACCCACCAAAGCACAACAGAAACATATGAAAATTAGGTATTTTAAATGCCTGAATTTTTATAGTAGCAGCAGTGGGTTTTTATAGCAGTAAAAGGTCACACTGATTTTATTTTATTTTATTTTATTTTTTATTTTTTTAGACCTGCCCATTTGGGCTGGGCATGGGATGGGACCATGCAATTTTTTTTGAACCATTCCACCAATGGCATGGCCAGGTTTTGACTGACACTTCTGGATGTGCCAGAGGGCATAAAAAGCCGAGGCACCTTCCAGAAGTCGCAGTCGGGTCTGGATGTGGAGGAGGATGGAGGGCTGTGTGGCTGGATGCTGCTGGCTATTCGAATTTGGAGGGAGGCTGGAGGCTTTAGATTTAAGTTAGGCAGGCAGGGAGGAAATTGAATTTAGAAAATAATTTCTTTGATTCCCTGCAACTTTGTCTGTTGAAGGGAATAGCAGTTTATTCTTTATTTCTTCTCTGGCAGTTTGTGAGGATTTTTTTTTCTGATATTGGATAAAGGGGGAGGTTCAACTGGGAGTGGGAGGTGTGGATTTATTTTAAAAATATATTATATACTACCATTTATTTTCTATTTTCCCAACTTCAATTTGCTTGCACACACACACATTTGGGGTGCAAGCCAAGAACAGAACCTCTATCTTAAGTGATATCCTAACTGCCCTCTCGCCCGCCCGCCCGCTCCGCCACCGGCCTGCGGCCCATGCCGCCGCCTGCCTGCACCTCCCCCCGCCGCCCACCCCCTCAGGGCGCAAAAACACCTGGCACCGGCCCTGATTGCGGGAGGCCCCTGTGCTCTGGGAAGTCAAATCGCGCTAAATCGCGTTGGAAACGACAAACGACAAACGAAAATTTTTTGAAAAATTTCGCAACAAACAGAAACGACCCGAAACGGACCTGTTCCAACAAATGAAAACTCGAAACATCATTTTTTCTGGTCGTACCCATGTCTAAAGGGAAATTTGCTTAACGTAATCGCCTGTGGGGCGAATCTGTACAACATAAAAATGGGATCACTCTGTTTTCAATGCATTCCTATAGGAAATTTGTATAAAGAAAAAATTTCTTAACATAATTTCATTTGGGATGAATTAATCCCTTTATACAAGGTACCACTGTATCATAAAGAGTGTATCCAAAGTCATATGGCAATCTTTATGTCCTCTAGTTTGCAGTAAAATGCTTCTCGATAGGAAGGATTTGTTATCCGCAGCTGTTGCCCAAGGGACGTTTGAGAGTAGGCATTATGCTTTCCCCTTTTTGAGAAGACTCCTTGTGCAACATGTCCCCTACAGTTCACTTAATAAACTTCAAAGTGAAGTAAGAAGATGAAAGAATAAGCAAGAAAAATAGGGCTACTGGATACAGGACAAATTATTCGTGACTGTGGAGAAATTCAATCAATGCACCATTTATGTGAAGGCAATTTATGACCCACTGAAAGTACTAAAGAAGATCTAGCAAATGACCAAGATAGCACTATTGAAGTACCTTGCTTTGGTCCAAAACATTCCAATGCTTTTAACATGTTAAATTTGCTTGAAATTTACCTGTTATCACATATATTTATTTTATTTATTTATGCATCCATAATTTAAACTTATGCAACACTCTGATTGAAACTACGTCCTCTACTGATTTAATATACAGTGGATCCTCATATAACAAGCGGTTTGTTTAAAAGAGAATCTGCTTAAGCGTTTTCCCCCTATTTCTGAAATTTTTTTCCTTTAAGCGGGATGAATCCATACAACAGAAAAATGGTTGCAGTTAGGGATTAATCCATTTTCAAACATTCCTATGGCAAATTTGTACAAAGGAAAATGTGCTTAACAGAATTTCATTTGGAATGAATTAATTCCTTTATATAAGGTACCACTATATTAAATTTCTCTGAAACATGCACATTGAGTTTAGCTATTCCACAATAATTTTCTGCTCTGGCTTTTATTTATGATACTTTTAACTTTGGCCTATTATTCTTTCAGGTTTTCAAAGGGTTATTGGTACTTTAAAATAAGAGGAGGAAACCAGTATTTCTAGTTGAAAACAAGTTATGTAATAAATACCAATTGAGTAAATACCTCATGCTTCGGCATTTTGAGTATCTTATTCTTTTGACGTTGCAGATGGGTAATTTCTAAAGAGAAGATGTCTGGCCTTCCGATGACCATTGTAGAAGGTGCCTCTCTTCCCTTGGTGTGATACTACAATGGCATCACAAAAAGTGGAAGCCCAATAGACTTCTACATAATCCAGAGTCTTTTAGATTGTCTCATAATTTTGTCATCAGACAAAAGTCCTTCAGTGAGACACTCACTGGAAAACCGTGGAAGAAGCATCAGTAACTTAAGATATGCAGGTGACCACATTACTTGCAGAAAACAGCAGCGATCTGAATGGCATAAACTTTTGATGTTCAAAGCAAAGAAGTGAGAATTATTCAAGATTTTTCTATAGTTTGCTTCAGTTATGACTCACATTTGGAACACTGGCTAACAAATCAGAAGAAGAATGAGACAGTGAAGAATGCTGATGGAAACAAACATTAATTCATTTGAAATGTGCCATTGGAAGAGCGCTTACGGATATCTTGGAAGCCGAACAAGAAAACTAGAAAAGCTACCAGATGCAGTGAACCCTGAAATCTCACAAGAAGAAATTAGACTGAACTGAGACTGTCTTTGATATATCAGGAGAAGACTTGACATACTGGAAGAGACAGTAATGCTATAAAAATGAAAGGCAGGAGAAAAGGAAGAAGAGGCAATGGAGTGATGGAATAAAGGAACCATGACCTGTGGTTTGCAGGATCTGTTAATGATAGGACCTTTTGAAGGTAATTCATTCATAGAGTCACCATAGTTTGGAAGAAGCTTGATAGCGTGTAATAACATTTACCCATGAATCTTAGGAGTTCAGAATATTGTTTTCTTTACTAAACTAAACCAGACATCTGTCCCTACACTGAGCCAGTATTTATGAAGGATCCACCGTTCAAGGTTCTCCTCCTCCCTGAACAAATGGCATTGATAGGCTTTCGAGATCCTTTGTGTGCTATTTTCAGTATCAATTAGAAATTTCACTAGACAGTAACTAGCAATAGTGCTCTGAAGAACTTGTACTCTCTGCTTAATTCTTTCTTCACACCAATAACTCTGAAATTAAAATAGCGATTTTAATGAGTTGAGAGCATGATTTGGTCTTGATGCATACTGTTTTTCTCTGTTTGCCTTTATTTAAACCAGATGTTTTGCAATAAATTATTTACATGATGCTACTTTACACAGGCATAAAAGGAATCTCAAGGGTAAAATACTGTCAGTAGCATAAACTACCATGATCAGACAATGGTTGAGGAAAACATTAGTGCTTAAATGTGTTTCCAGTGGATTTTATTGACTGTGAATGTTGATGCCATTCCTAGATATTTCTGGTCTTGGGACTTATAATTTAACTCGCATTCAATATTTCTTCTACTCAAACTTCCTTGCGCAGAATCTCGGCAGCTATGAAATTGCATTGTTGTGCTGTATAGATTGCAGTGAATACAAAATGCCTCAAACAATCTAAAGTAATGGCTCGCTATCTATATTTGGAGTGGTGGTGGAGAGAGTTCTAAATCAAATAAAAGATATAATAATGCAGTGTATTCATTTCATTCAGATATTGTTTTAAAATATTTCATAGTTTTCAAATTTTCAATGTAAATTCACAACTAACCTGAGAAAAGGAGCTGAAAAGAAAGAAGATGAAGTCATATGCATCTAAAATAAGCCTCTGAGGAAAAATTCTATACAGTATGGTATTTCTCTTTTATGCATTTGGAAATTTTTCTTGCTCGGTATACAAGCAGTTAGAAAATACATGAAAAGATAAATAAACATATTTTAGTTGAGATTTTTGTTAGAGATTTGTGGAACTTGGAGGTAACATACTTATCACAAACAAACAACATTTTGGGCTAAATGAGGGCTTAGCCTCAAAATTATGTAAGGACTGTTAGCAAAATTAATTCTTGCCATTTAACAGGTGATCTTTGTTTACCATATTTTCTTGTTTTGAGAGGATGAAGAATGCTTTGGCAGACATTTTGAAATGCAATAGTCCTTGAACATTAGGTCATTTTCTTACTTTATAGAGTACTTTCCCCTCCCAAAGTTCATAAAATATTATTTCAAGAGACCTTTCAATTGCTACCCTGCCTGACTGAATGTCTCACGTACTGCCCTCTATTGGGATATTATGCCTCATGTAGTACCTTGTTTTATGTGTTTGGTTTTATTTATACTTTGTTGCACAGCTTGTTGTATTTTAATTTATTAGGTTTATTCTGGGTGGGTTATTTTATTATAGGGTATTAAAGTAAAAAAAAAACTGGTTGAGACATTTCCAACACACTTGCTCCTGTGGAATAGGAACAATGATGTTAAAATGAACTATTGTAATATCTTTGTTCTGAATATATTTTATTTCAACTTTTTCCCCAAGAGAACCTTCCCAACCATAGTAGATTTGATTGAAGTCACAATTTAAATTTTAAAAATCTCTTCTTTTTTATGATTGACAATTTAAATTATTTGAAAAATAATAATTTAAGACATGCCCCAAACATGCCTTAAATATGTTTTTTAAAGATCAGAAAGCTACAGGCAGATCATTGTATTATCCTCCAGCCTTTTAGGGTTGGCTGAAAATCGTCTTGTGATGAGGCACTGCTGTTATGTCAATGAGTTCCTTCTCATGGGTTTTTAGAAGGTGGAGCATCTGGAATTCCACTATTATGCAAGTTCCAAGGAGAAAGTTCGAAGGCAAGTTGGGCAGAATAAATAAAACAAGGAATTGTGTGAGATGAGAGGTTACACACTGATTCTTACAGGCAATCACCGAGTTGAATAAAAATGTTTCCCATGCTTCAGTTTAAGACTTCCCAGATGTAGATCCAAGATCTTGATTGGTTTTGATAAAATGGAAAACGGAAATTCCTAGCAACTGTCTTCTTACATACAATTCAGAACTAACAGAGCTGGTAAATAAAGCAGTCATGAAGGTACAACCAAGATTTGTTTATGCCATATCAGAAATGGAAGTTTATTCTATGTTGGAAGGAAATCACTGATGGTCGCATTAAAAATAATACTAAATGTATGAACTGTTGAACCCATGCAATGGGAAAGGGCAGGGATCTTGTTCTAGTTCAGGTCTGGGGAATGTGTGGTGCTTCTGAGTAGAGATGGGTACGAATAAAAAAATGGCATTTCGTTTGTCGTTTGGAGGGTCCGTTTCGGTTTGTTTCCGTTTTTTACGAATTTTTGTAAAAAATTCGTTTTCATTTTTGTTCGTTTTGTTACCATTTCATTACCATTTATTTCAATTTTTGTGATTTTTTTAGGATTTTAAACAATTCACTCATAACGGAAACGAAACGCACAACAAAATTCTGGTGTTTCTGTTCCTTTCGTTTCATTTTAGAGACAAAATTTGTTTGTCATTTCGTTGCGTAACGAAACGAAAAAACAAAAACGGAAACAAAAAATTGTTTGTTTCGTGCCCATCTCTACTTCTGAGATTATTGCACAGCAGTCCCCACTAACTGTAGCCATAAGTACCAATTGTAAAAGATTACAGCAACTTCAATACAATATCTGGCTTACCATATGTTCCCCTATCCTGCTTTAACAATTGTGTAGAGTAAGGAACGGTGTGTGGAGGGGCTTGTCATATCCTAGAGGGGTGGAGAGAAACAAAACTGGGTGAGTTCTGAGTAAGTTGTGTTTTTTCATGGCATTACTTAAAGTAAGACTTCTCTTCCCCTTTCAATCTAATATTTAGCTTCTTAGTGTTGCTGGCCACAACATAGAAACATAAAATGATTGAATGGGAAGGGGTTTATAAGGCCATTGAGTTCAACACCCTGTTCAAGGCAGGAATAGAAATCAAAGCAGATCTGGCAGATGGTGGTCCAGTTTTCTCTTGAATGCCTTCAGCGATGGAGCACTCACCACCCCTGAGGCAACTGGTTCCGTTGTCTTACTGCTGTAACAGTTGAGTCCCCCTCACCCCGATATTCAGCCTAAATCTGGCTTGATAATAATAATAATAATAATAATAATAA
>JAHTLZ010000007.1:12369331-12385261 GCA_023846285.1 Phrynocephalus versicolor | reverse complement strand
ATTTATTTAGGCAAGTGTCAGGAACCAAAAATTGATTGAGAATCATGTTTTCATGCATGATAATGCAAGAAACCCTTACAGGACTTTTCATAGAGCACAACTGATTAAATAGATGTCAGAAGGCACAGACATGGATAAATTTGCATTCTCAATTCCTCGCCCCCCGTTTACAGTATCATATTGAATGCAATCAAATACAGCAAGAGCAGCTACAATTTTGAGTGTTGTATCAACTGCTCTCTACTGTGATGTGTCTGTTGCCTGAGTGAGTTCATAAGGTGATGTAAAGTAATTGCACTGACAACAAGAATGGCATTGGCATGCCATTCCAACTCCCTCCCTTTTCCAAAATACTGTAAGTGACAATACATTTGCTTCCAACTGCGTATCTGGAGCTTTTCAGTACATGTAGCAATCATCATATTATATCAATATCCCCCCCCCCCCCAATCCAATGGCCATTTTTGTTTTCATATATTTCTCAGCCACATGTGCTCAGTGTGTTTTCTATGGTCGTGTCAGGTTCAGTTAAGTTCTGTGTACATTTTTTCCCTAATAGCTACCAAAACATAAGCCCAACATGAGTATGGAGATAATTGGAAAAAGTCGTACTGTCAGGTCATGACAAATCTATGATCCTGGTGCAGAGAACGAGACACTTTAAGTGCTGAAAACCTACTTCTTTCAATAAAAAAAAAGAATGCAAATATTAAAGCTAGAACTTAGAGCGATTGCACTGTGTTAGCTTAGCTTCTTAGATCCAGGATCCCGATTTTGCTTTGACACTTAGCTAATTTTACTTAAGGTAAAATGAAAATGATTTATGTCCCTACCTTGGTTCAATTCAGGTTGTTATCAGGGCTGGAGCAGAACCTGGTAACTCCACACTTACCTACCAGATAAGTCCCATCTATTCATCGAGTCTATACTCTTTAGAATGAACAATAGGATTTAGGCCTTTCTCTCTAGTCGAATCCCTCTGCCCATGTACTTCAGAGGACGTGTGTGTGTGTTTAATATTCTCAGAGAGTGGATAAGTGAATATTAAACACCCCCGCCCTCTGAAGTACATGTTTTATGCATTTGCAGGTTGTATTTACCAAAACTGGCCACTAGAGGAAGCCAGAGATCGTACAGTGTAGCAGTCAATACTGTACTTTGGTGGTTTTTGCTGGGGTGGGTGGTCTTAGAATGGATTTCCCCACATATACTTTGAATGTTCCATTATTTCCTCTTTCTGCATTGGATGTACTTGGAAGCATTGAAGTGCATGTATTAGTTACCTTTTAAAAAGACTGTGGGTTAAGACTGTAATTATTATTATTTATTTATTTGGCTTATATACCACCCATCTGACAACAAGCTCACTTGGGGGAGGGGGTTGCAACATATATATAACAACAGACAGCAGTATCAATTAACAAAATAATAAATAACTCAGTAAACATAATAGCATCACCAAACAATTAAACACAACTGAAATATTTATTGAGTGACTCCATCAGACTTAATCTTCCTCTTTTCCTCCTGCTTACAATATCTGACTGCATAAACAGTGACAGGGATACATTTTAACTCATAGATGGCTTTAATCAAAAGATTTACAAGTCCTGTCAAAGGGGTATCTGTGGAACAGCTGGTAGGTCGAAATCTGCTGAGAGGGCTTGCACAAATTGGCAAGCTTTCATTTAGCAGCTAAAATAACAAATAGTGTGGACATGTTGAATTTCACAGGGAATTCTAGTCCACAGAGTGTGTGCCAGCATGCTAAACAATACAAAAGAGACCTCTGGAGCATGCACTACTACTCTCAACATGTTCTTCTTTTGTTATTAAGGATGCATGCAAGGCTAAAGGATGTAAAAATCTGATTGCAATTACCACCCAACAACTGTGACAGCCTTTTTCATTTTTAACCAACTTCTGAAATGGTTGCTCACTATAATCCTTCCAGTGGCCTCTAATCATGAAATAGCAGCACATAATAGAAGATAACAATGGTGGTGACAACTGTTGTCATGATGATTCATTTAATCCAAAGGAAAAGGATAATATGTCCTCCAAGCTTATTTTCCTAGACTTTCATTGCTTTGGAGTACAGATAATTGCCAGTTTGACAATTTAGCATAAGACATTATTATGCGTAATTCTTTCACCAAATATACTGTTATGGTGAAAGATTTCCCTGTCGTCATTATCCATTCAGGCTCATCACAACCTCAGCCAGAAAGAATTTAGTCTTCTTTGTTTAATGAAGAATATTTGAATAGGATGTACTGCAAGTGAAAATGTAGTTATCACATCTCAGTCTTTTCAGAGACATTCATACAAGGCTCCTTTACAACATATCAACTATGTTAGTTGTTGTCTGTTATTTAATTTACCTAAGTTTACCTTTTAAGGTAAACAAAACCCCACCTCACTTTGTTAGAATGCTATTTCTACAAGCATGGGGGCTCCATCTGGGCTGCGGTGGTTGCCGGCCTTTCACTGGTGGACCTCCTCGGGAGCTCGGGTAGTGGACCGGCCACCGGTGTTCTCTTCCCCCCTATCTGGACATGGGGGCTCCATCTGGGCTACGGCAGTCACTGTCCCTTTACCGGCGGGCCTGCTCTGGAGCTCGGGCGGCGGATTGGCCATCGTGTTTTCCTCCTCCCCCCTACTTGGACATGGGGTACCATCTGGGCCATGGCACTCGCTGGCTCTCCCTTGGTGGACTTGCCTGGCATGCCGCGGGCGTTGGAGTTCGGGCGACGGACCAGCTGTCGGCTGTTTCCCTCACCCCCTATTTGGACTTGGGGGTTCCTTCTTGAAGAGGTCACCAGCGGCTACAAGGAGGATATCTAACTTGCTGCCCCCTCCCCTCCTGTATCATCATCACTGCCACTGTGCTAAACTGGATTTGATTTGATCTTTCTCCCCTTCGAGGGGGCTGCTGACTTTTCGCGGGGGTGGACCGCTATTTGCCATCTCCTACCCCCCGTGCCATCTGTCTGTCCCTTCCACTCTTGACGGAGTCGACACGAGACAGCTGGTGGGGGATACCTGTTGGCCCAATGATGCCTTCTTAGGGATCAATCGGGCCAGGAGGCTGTTGACCCTGGTTAAGGGCTGTCATTGGGCCGCTTCCATCTCGATCCCCCGCTGTTTTGGACTCCGTATGGTCACCTTCAACGGCAGAGATGGGGGTAGCTGTAATACCAGCTATGGACAATGGTGACCATCTTGTTCCATCATGGCTGGCGGCCTGAATAAGACTATTGGTTTAAATGGCCCCCTCCTGTAGTTACCACCCACCGTTTGGCTTGTTCCTCTTTCCCTCTCCCCCCTCCCTTCCCCTTCCTTTTTCCATCTGTTGCCCTGGTTGCTGTGCCCTAGTTATGTTATTTTATTTTTTATATTTTCTTATTTTATTTTATTTTTTATATTTTCTTTTTATTAGAGTTATATTTACTTGATTTTATTACTGCGTTGTTACTTGGTTGTTAATTTTTTTCTCAATTGCAGTTGTATTGGCTTATTTTTCTATATTGTATTTGCATTTGTAATTGTATTTTTTTTTTAGTCACCATGTTGGCAGGGACCGCCATATCTGTTGTGTTGGGTCGTGGGTGACACGCTAACAGTTGGGGGGGTTAGTCAGTTAAGAAGAACCCGGGCCAGGCATCTCACACCTGTCCCCCATTCTGAGCCCTCAAGTCACTGCCAGGTGTCTTGGAGCCACTCCACCAGCACCTCCGACCTGTATTGCCTCCTGATGAACAGGTCGGTCCACAAGAAGATCCCCATCATTTACGATGTCATCATCAATGGAAGGGCTGACCTAGCCTGCATCACCAAGACCTGGGTGGGAGCAGAGGGGGGAGCTTCGCTCGCCCAGCTGTGTCCCCCTGGGTTTCTGGTTCAGGGCATAGGCAGGTTGGAGGGTCGTAAGAGGGGCGGGGTTGCCATTGTATACAGGGATACTATTCAAGTGAGAAGGGCCTCGACGTTGGTGACTCCAGGGTTGGAATATCTTCATCTATTGGTTGGGCAGTGGGACAGATTTGGCATTGTGCTTGGTTACCGTGCTCCCCACAACCCAGCACAATCCCTACCAGAGCTCACCGAGTTCATCACGGCAGCACTTTTGAGATCCCCCAGCCTTCTGGTGGTGGGGGCCCTCAATGTGCACGCTGGCGGTGAACTGTCTGGTGCAGCTTTGGAGTTCATGCAGTCCATGGCCTCCATGAACTGGACTCAGCATGTTTTATGCCCAACTGACAGATCTGGACATACCTTGGATCTGGCATTTACCTCCGTGTCAGAGGATTCTTGTCTGAGGGTGCGGGACATTGTGTCCACTCCTGTGTCATGGTCAGACCATCACCTGCTGTCTTTCTCTGTATCAATCGCCGCCCCAACCCGCGAGGATCTCCGGCCATTTGTTTGGGCCCACCCCCGGAGACTCCTGGATCCTGTTTGGTTCCGGGAAGTCCTCGGGGAGCCACCTGGCGGACTGGCTGACGATCTGGTTGACACCATGGTGGATCAGTGGTTTGAGGAAACCTCCCGGGCTATTGACCAGATCGCCCCTAGGCGCCTCCTCCATTGCAGAGCTCCCCCCTCGCCGTGGTACATGGCGGAGTTGTGAGCGATGAAGCAAGAATGGAAGAGGCTGGAGCGCAGCTGGAGGAAGAACCGGCCGACGATGGAAAAGGCTGCAGTTATTGTCCAGTCCAGGCGCTACATTCGGGCGATTAGGGAAGCTAAAACATCTTATTACTCCTGAGAATTAGTGAGGCCTCGAACCGTCAAGTGGAATTGTTCTGTGTGGTTCGCGACCTCACTAATCCTGGGCTGGTAAGGCCTCCTCCTACTGATTTCAGTAGTGAGAGTTTTGCAGCCTTCTTTTGATCTAAAATAGAGGCCATCCGGACCGGTTTTGACTCCTGTTGCTCTAGTCTACTCTCGGCATCCCCTGATGCTGCAGCCCCTCGGTCTCATCGCATGGTTGAGTTTGGGCCTGTCTCCTCGCTTGAGGCCTCCAGGGCCATTGCCCACTGCCGGCCCGCCTCCACCCCCTCTGATCCTTGCCCATCCTGGCTTATGAAAGCCATTGGCGGGAGCATGCCCGAATGGGCTTCTATCATCGCCACAGCCTCCTTCAGGGAAGGGATTTTTCCCTCTCGCCTGAAGGAGACTGTGGTAAAGCCCATTCTGAAAAAAACTGGCTTAGCATCGGGAGATCTGACCAACTACCGCCCGATTGCTAATGTTCCCTTTATGGGCAAGGTAATCGAGAGGGTGGCCATGGTCCGGCTTCAATCGTTTTTGTAGGGAGAACACATCCTTGAAACATTCTAGTCTGGGTTCAGGCCGGGTTGGGGGACTGAGACATTCTTGGTCGCTCTGCAAGATGACCTCCTCCGGGGGGGCGACAGGGGCTGCTTTACCCTGTTGATCCTTCTGGATTTGTCAGCAACCTTTGATACCATTGACCACAGTATCCTGCTGGATCGGCTCTCTGAGACTGAGATGGGGGGGCACTGTTCACAGTTGGCTCCAGTCCTTCCTTGAGAGCCGACCTTGTGGGGTTCCACAGGGGTCGTCCCTCTCTCCCATGCTGTTCAACATCTGTGTAAGGCCGAGGTCATAAGGAGATTTGGAGTCTGCTGTCATCAGTACGCTGATGACATGCAGCTCTATGTCTCCTTTTCCACCACTGCAGATGAGGCTGTCCAGACTCTCAGCCAGTGCCTGGACGCAGTCATTGAATCAACGAGGGCCAACAGACTCAAACTCAACCCTGAGAAGACTGAGGTTATGCTCTTTGGGACTTCCCCATCTGGCTATGGAGGCCCTTTTCCCACCTTGGAGGGTGTTTCCCTCCAGGCATCGGACACTGTCCAGAATCTGGGCATAGTCCTGGACCCAGCACTCACCATGGAAGCCCAGGTGGCCGCTGTGTCCAGGACTGCCTTTTTTCATCTTCATTGAATAGCCCAGATTCGTCCCTACTTAGATGGGGACTCCCTCGGGACTGTTGTGCAAGCGCTGGTGATCTCGAGACTAGACTATTGCAATGCGCTCTACATGGGGTTGCCCTTGACTCTCCTTTGGCGACTGCAGCGGGTTCAAAATGCGGCGGCCAGACTGGTGGCGGGTGTGTGTCAGTTCGATCACATCACACCAGTTCTGGCTCACCTGCATTGCTTGCCCGTTGCGTCCTGAATCAGATTCAAGGTCTTGATTTTAATTTATAAAACCCTCCATGGCCTGGGACCTGACTACCTGGCAGAGTGGATCGGCCAGGGGTCAACATCGGCCCAACCAACTAGGTTGTCACGGGTGCACATGCTGCGGGTGGCCACACCCAGGGAGGCTCGGAGAACATCCACCCTTACCCGAGCCTTCTCTGTGGCTGGGCCCACCATGTAGAATCATCTCCCCAGCGAAGTGCACCTAGCAGAGTCCCTGCCAGCCTTTTGGAAGGCATTAAAAACTCTCATTTTCCAAGAGGCGTTTGGTGACTAAAAGTGTTCCCCCCCCCCGCCATCTGCTATTTCTCAATTGTTTAGTTCTGTTACCTGTTTAAATTGTTTTATTTAATTGTTCGGTACTGTTATTCTGTCTCTTTGTTGTAAACCGCCCGGAGTTCCTTCGGGAAGATGGGCGGTATATAAGCCTAATAAATAAATAAATAAATCTATAACAGATTATTTCCAATTTCTGCAGACCTTAGTGTCAAATTATCTTCCCTCAAATGAACCAAATTTTGTTACTACACAATTCTAACTTTAGCTAACTAATGATGTTTCTGAAGATGATTGAGAGGAGGAGAGAAATATCTTCACATTGTGACAAGAAAGAACTGTTTTTGTACCAATAAATATAAAAGGTAAAAAGGTAAAGGTTCCATGCATGCTAGTCGTGTCTGACTCTAGGGGCGGTGCTCATCTCTGTATTCAAGCCAAAGAGCCAGTGTTGTGCAAGTCCATGGCCACGTGGCCAGCATGGATGCAAGGAAATACTGTTTTACCTTCCTACTTTTACGGTGGTACCTATTTATCTACTTGCATTCACATGCTTTTGAACTGCTAGGTTGGCAGGAGCCAGGGTTATCAGCAGGAGCTTGCTCCGCTCCATGGCACCTGGGTTTCGAACCGCCGAGCTGCCGACTTTGCAGCCAATAGTTTTCGGAGCCTTAGTCCACTGAGCTACCATGCCCAAGGTTAATAAATATAAAGTGCCAGTTAAAAATGGTGATAAGGAGTTGCATGAAAAGTGAAGTTTCTAACACATTAACAACCTAGACACCAAAGGAAATTAGAATTATTTAACATATAGGGTGGTTTCATATAAATTGATTTATTTTGCATATAAATCTGATGTAATGGATGCCTTGCTCTTGATCCTTCTCTCAGATGCACACTTGGAAATGGTAGACAAGGTGGCAGGAGTTCATACTAGCTGCAAGTGGAACTATGGATCCATCTATCTGTACTTCTATGACTTTCATTATATGAGACTTAAACTTTACCTTTAGAGATGAGGGGTGCTCCATGTTTCTTGTTCTGTATTGTTTATGTGATTTTACCGGTGTTACAGTCTGGTTTTGAAGGCACTCATCTTGAACTGATTGGTATCTAATTTGTTCCAGTAGTAGGCTCTTTCAATTGACTTCCAGAGCTTGGGAACTTGCGATTTTTTACTACAAATCCCAGCATATTCCAGCCAACATGGCTGCCCTGGGGTGTGTGAAAGTTCCACTTATTCCACTCTTCCCAACACCCATTAAGTATGGGTCAGTAGCAGTGGCCTTCCTGGTGGAGATGACTAGTGGTTTTGATTTTTCAGGGGATTGACAATAACCTCACCTGGATGTCTGAAAATACTCATAGACATAATAAAAAGAATGACTTCACAAGCTCTGAACTTTTGCCTCCATATGTATATTGATAAAATACTGAAAATAGCATTATTATTGTGAGTGAGTGCATGATTCTTTGCCATGGCACACAGTAGTTCTTTTGTGATAGTGTTTTCCACATGTATAACCCCTGGGTTATAACACCACACAAAAGAATATAGTTTCATGCATAAAGTGTACATTTATTTCAGGTGTACGTTTTTTAAACGTAGATGTATTCATATGTGTATTTTGTTCAACATCACAGAAAGAATTCTGGTACAAACAAAATTAAACTGCCTTTTCCCGCTGTTTGGTTAACAAGCACATGCACACCAATGATAATGCAATGATCTGCAAAAGTCATGAATGCATTGAAGAATCGGAAAACTCTTAAGAAATGCTACATTCAGAATTCATTTAAAAATCAGAGCAATTGAGAGTTTCTAATGCATGGTAACAAGTCTAGGCTATTTTGAATACCCAAAACAAGTGGCTGTAGAAAATAAAATGAAAACCAGACAGGGGTTTTTGTAATCTTTGCCATGGTTTTAACTCTTTTAGGGTTCATTAGCACTAAATGCGTCCATCTTTAGTGTCTGAAGTCTAGCAGTCATTGTGTATGATTGCTGTCATGGTGGGGCATTTAAACAGCATGGCCTCTTAAGCACCCTACCCAAATGATCAAATAATCTCTTGTGTATCAGGAGGCAGCATGATTGAAAGTGCTACCAGGGTATGAAGTCTCGTAAAAATCCTATCAATAATAAATGAATGTAGTCTTATAATGGGAAGGAGTAATATATAAGGCTCTATGTCAGTTCCAGCATTAAGAACATTAACAGTTGTGAAAGCTATGTCAGGGTTTGCCTATAGTCTTATTTGGGTAGGACCCCGATCAAGTATGAACACATACTCTTTGTCACAGATAAAAATTAGAAACGTGACATTGTATCTAGCAGTGTTTCACATTAACTACTACACTGGGTGTTTTGCTCGCCCTGCAAATGGCCCAAAATCTCATTCTGCTTTAATTTTACTGGCAATTTGGTCTTCATTACAAATTAATGCCATGATAATAGCTGATTGCTACCATTTGTGCAGAACATATAGAAGTGTTTCGTTTGTCATGCAATTTATACCTCAGAGTTCACCTCCTTGTATCAACATAGCAAATTTAAAGATGTCAGTCATTGTAATATCTGACAAATGCACTGAAAAGATCTGAGTTGAATTTGATTGCATGTCAGTACCATTACTTCAGGATATGCCCATATGGTCATATGATAAAATAACTCATAACTCAGATTTAATTTTGATGTATTAGAGATCTTAAGAGGGATGCCTGTTTCAAGTTGCTTTGTGTTAATGTATAATTGTTTTTTTCTGAAAATAGTCTGTCTTCAAGATTCCAGAAGATAATGCATTACTATTAATAAAATTACTATTACTATTAAGAAAATATGACATACTTTAATTTAAAAAAAGAAGATATTCACAAAAGGGGGAGAAGCCTCCACATTTCACTATATAGTTATTAGATGATTTAGTTTCTCTTTATTTTGCCTTTCATGGAAATCTGAAAGAAGAGTGCTGCCAAATATTTTAAGGTTCAGTCAAACTGACTATGATCTGTTTATTGTGGGAATATTTAAAGAGCAGTTCTACAACCAGCTCCACCAAAAGCTGTGTTAACTCTCCTGGCACTCATGGAGCAGTCTTGCTACTGAACATAACATTGGTATTGGTTTTTACTTTCAAAACCCTCCACAGCTTGGGACCTGAATACTTGGTGGAGCGAATCTCCTTAAGATCAGCTGTGGGCCAACCCACCAGAGCGTCACAGGCGTTCTCACTCTGGCTGGCCACATGTAGAGAAGCCTGAAAAATGATTACTAGGAGTTGGGCCTTCTTTGTAGTTGCCCTTATATTATGGACTCAGCTTTCGAATGGGATCTGCCTTGTGGAATCCCTGTCTGCCTTTAAGAAAACAGTTAAAACACTGCTTTTTAGAGAGGCATTTGGTGACCATCAATGGTTTTTTTTTTGGGGGGGGACCAGAAATATTAGAATGTCAGCTGGTTTTGTTATTAATGTGTTTTATTACTATTATTACTATGTTTATAGTTGTTTTGAATGTTTATTACTGTGTTTTTTCTCAGTTCTTTTATTCTTATTTTATTATTGCAAACCACCCAGAGTTCTGGTTACAAGATGAGTGGAATAAATAAATAAATAAAATAACATTAACCATATTTTAAAGCGATAATTCTTAACAGTGGCTCTCACATGAAGAGGTACTCAGTACTTCCCTGACAGCCAGGGAGAAGGAGTGGAAAGCAGTCCGGAGTAAGAGGTGGGAAATGTGGGTGGAAATCCATGCATGATAAAGAAAACACACTAGGAATTAGCAGTGGTTATCTACAGTAGGACCTCCATATCCACTGATTCATTAACCACTGGTTTAGTTATCCACAGTTGGCAGAGGAAAAATTACAAATCAATCATGCAAGGCATTTTTTTTAAAATAACAGCCATTTTGGGAAGCTTCGCTGGGGCTGCAGTTAGGAATGGGACCTGCACTGGGTCCAGAGGTCTCTGCAAGGAGGCCTCCCAGCCTGTAGACCTGGGCAGGGGTGACAGCTTGTCTTTGCATTTTACTCTCCAGCCATGCCGCTCTGGGCCTCCCAAGAGCAGCACGGCTGGAGAGTAAACTGGGGCTGGAGACATACCAGGACTGCAGTATGTATGTATGACTTTTTTTTCACACATACATACCTCTAAAACTAGGTGTGTCTTATGGTCCCATCTGTCTGACAGAGCAAAAAGAAAAATGATAATTAAGAATGTTGACATGTCATTGATGCATGATTTTAATGGACTATATTTTAAAATATATCCATGAAATTAATACATATCCAGAACCATTTAACTAAGTAGAGAGGGTTCATTAAAAAAGCAACAACAAAAACGTTTCTCTCACTTTTGTTGCATGATATATAGGGAATCTATTGAAAAATAAGTACAAACAAGTCAACCTCACATTTTTAACTTCATATTTATTTTCAATAATTACACCAAATTAGATTGAAGAAGGGAGGGGCAATTCTAGCTACAGATTGTTTATAGTAATATTAAAGATCATATTTAATGCCTAATGTATGGAATATATATGGAGGAATATTAAAGAAGTTTTTTTGCTTTTTTGCTGAGAAATGTAATGAGAAAATGCTGGCCTTTTAGATACCTTTCTCTGCATTTTCATTAGTCTTGTCAAGATCAGATCAAGGGCTAAGCAAAACATGGACATATTTGTCTTGTACTCCAGTGATATGGCCCATCACTCGAAGGGGAAACAAAAAAGTTCTTTCAAAGTAGATAGCAGTGTTTAATAAAACACATGGACAGTAAGGCTGTTGATGGGCAGGAAATTAATTTTTCCCCATTTAATAAATAAGACTATATTTGTAAAATGATTTTTTTCTTGTTTCCTTTCATTCTGTCTGTTTCTATAAAACCTGCCATGCTGTGTTGTAACAGCTTTGAAAACACAACATACAATGGGCTAATAGATGCATATTAACTTATTTCCTTAGAATCCATCATGTTTGAATTTGTCAGATTATGCTTATTAGTGAGTGCAAGTTCCAAGCATCACTAGAGACCTTGTCCATAATGGAAATGGGTTACTGACGTTTAAAAAAAATGAATTAATTGTCACTCTTTAATAATATGAAGATTAAAGTCTTTGTAAAAATAACAAAGTACCCCTGCCACACTTCAAATTTTATCAGATATTTTGTGGTCTAAGTTATGACGGAGTAGAACTCCCTTTATTAGGTTTCTATCAGAGCTGAAGTGAAGGGGCTGAAAAGCGGTAGATATTTACACATACAATTTGTATGCAAATCAGAGGATAAAGAATGTGCAAACTGGGTATGGATCCTTAGTCTTGTGCAGATATTACTAACTGAACTCTGATTGATTTCACTGTATCTGCACTAACCAAAGATATGTGATAATCTCTTTGCACCCCCAGCCCCAACATATATACATGACACAAAATATTGGGTTTTAAATTGAGCCACAACTTTATTTAATCTTTAATTTTAAATTCTGGAATTCAGAAAATTAAAGGGGGGCTGGCATGGTGCAAGTAAACTTTGCCCTGGGTGATCTTGACCTTCAAGCCCTTAACAACTTAGGTTAGTTTCTCCCTGAACAACATCCTGATTGAAGTTTATCAGCATATTATCAAACTCAGAGAGACTAACCTCCCCAAGGCAGTCATAAATTTAACCACAACCTGATAGATTATTTAAACTCCACTACCCTTAACCGAAATTAATTGACATTATATTAAAGGCTGCCCAGTCCCGTGAATGGGACTAAACTATGAACTCACCTGCAACTGAAACATTGCATTACCTGCTGGGTGCGACCAAAAAGACATCTATCTCTACCTAACCCAGTAATGAAAACTCACACCCAAAGAAAACTCACAGACAATTGGGGTAATGATCAAAAACTCCCATTTGGCCCCGAAAGGACCAGCTACTCTCATTCTTATTATCACCAGGTGGGAAGCTGTCAAGTGGCGAAAGGGGGCGGGCCAATTGCAGGGAGCCTTTTTAAAGGCTTCCAAAGCCCACAAAAGCCCATGGTCACATGAGCTTTGATTTTCGTGCCACTGCCTCGGTTCAGGGGTGCAAAGCATTCCCATCCAAGACCTTTAGCCCCATGGAGCCACCATAGTCTTGTTACAAATTTCCTAATCCTGTCCAGGTTCTTACTCTGTCCTTGTTGTATCTCAGGCTGAAAATCTTTCTTTTTTCTTTTGCAAGAGAGAGAGGAAAACCTATGGTCCCATTAATGGACAGGATCCTGATTGCTGATAATTTCTAGTTCAGCAGTTTGATACAGGAGAGTCATTTACAAGTATTTTAAAACACATTGTGAATTTGGCCTCTGCATTAGAGATGGGCACGACTTAGCGAAATTTTCATTTTCGTTTTCATTTTTCGTTTCCGTTACGTAACGAAATGAAAAACGAAAACCGGCTCAAAACTGGAAAGAAAACGGAAGCGAAATGACTAATTTTGAGCCAATTTTCGTTTTTCGTTACTGGAAAAGCACTTAATGGAGCTAAATGGGAAGAAACGAAAAAATTTTCATTTTCGTTTGTCGTTTTCGTTACGCAACAAAATGAAAATGAAAAATTTTGAAAATTAGCTCACGAAAACGTAAATGAGCCAAAACGGACCCCTAGACGAAAAAGAAAACGAAAACGAACAATTTTTCTGAGTCGTGCCCATCTCTACTCTGCATCAATGTGTGACTGTTGAGATATTGAATCATTCACCTACTGCTATTTGAAATATATTTGTTAAAATGTTACATGTGTTATTAATCTCTTTTGTAAATACTAACCTTTGCTCAATAGACTGCTTCCACTTGATGGTTTTAGAACACACCTTTCAAAAAATGTAAATGCTTTTATAGTCACTTTAAAAAATCCATACAGATAAAAACACCAAAGATCAGTGAAAAATATATAATTAAAATCAGGTTTAAACAGACTCGTCACCCATTTGTATACTTTCTCTTCATGTATGTTGAATCCTTTAGGAAATAAAGACAGTGAATTCATTAATCCTATCTAATCACTGTGAATTTCTCAACGTGTGCATCTTTTAGTTCAGAAGTCCAAGAATGACTGACCAGTTCTAAATACACACACACACACACACACACACACACACACACACACACACACACAAACAAACAAACAAACAAACAAACAAACAAAACAAAACAAATCTACAGGACAGTTCTGTTGAAAGTATGCAACTTCTTAATACAGGTGGAAGAGAACATCATTTAATATCTCCCACGGAAGTGACCCACCAGTGGATTTTTGGCACATGATTGGAAATGATTCTAGGTATCATACTCTCTTCTCTGCCTTCTCTCTTCTCTGTCAGCCTGTTACTTTCAGCTTAATGGTGTTTTTTTTAAACGTGTAAACATTCTAGCCATTCAACAGCTATGCCATTTGTTTTTATAAAGGTCTGCATTGCCTATACAACTTCTCTGATTCTGTTAATTCATTGGTAACCCAGGTATTATTGGGCTGCAGTTCTCAGAAGCCTTCATAACCAGCTGCTCTGGCTGGGGTTTCTGGAAATTATAGTTCAAGAACATTTGGGGACCCAAGGTTGGGAACCACTGTATTAGGCAATAGAGAAGATACCAGATCATCTCTTGACATATTGACTATTTTTTATTGTTTATCTGTAGCCAAATCTATCATGAATAATTTTATATTTACATTTGCAGTGGGAAGAAATAAGTGGTGTGGACGAGAACTATACTCCAATCAGAACCTACCAGGTTTGCAACGTAATGGACCACAGTCAGAACAATTGGCTGAGGACAAACTGGATACCACGTAACTCGGCTCAGAAGATCTATGTGGAGCTTAAATTTACCCTGAGGGACTGCAATAGCATTCCACTAGTTCTGGGCACTTGCAAAGAGACTTTTAACCTATATTATATGGAATCTGATGATGATCATTCAGTCAAGTTTAGAGAACACCAGTTTACAAAGATTGATACCATCGCTGCTGATGAGAGCTTCACTCAGATGGATCTTGGGGATCGAATCCTTAAACTGAACACAGAGGTTCGTGAAGTGGGACCCATCAGCAAGAAGGGATTTTACTTGGCTTTTCAAGATGTGGGAGCTTGTGTTGCCTTAGTATCCGTGCGAGTGTATTTCAAAAAGTGCCCTTTTACTGTCAAGAACCTAGCCATGTTTCCAGACACAGTGCCAATGGATTCCCAGTCATTGGTGGAAGTGCGGGGTTCTTGTGTTAATAATTCCAAAGAGGAAGACCCTCCCAAGATGTACTGCAGTACGGAAGGTGAATGGCTAGTTCCCATAGGAAAGTGCTTGTGTAACGCTGGCTATGAAGAAAGAGGCTATGCCTGCCAAGGTAATGTTTATATGATAAGTTCCATGTTTTCTTTGTTTGCTGATTGACTTGTTCTAATTTAAAGTGTTTTGAAAAGCAAATGAGAGGACAGATATACAATGGTCTGTAAAGTGAATTCTTCCATACATCTGAAGCCAAAGGATTAGCTGGTTGGCGTCCATGAATGGGAGGAATTCTGTTGAGCAGTTAAGCAAATGATGCAACTTTTGGAAGCAAACTACGATGCCTCTGTAAACATTATATGTTGCACATTATTTTGCACAACTCAACGTGCAGCAGATGCTGCCTATGAAGATTTCTTAATTTACAATAATTTGCCTCTATGCTGCTTGTGTAACAGCAGAACACATTTAAGTCCGTGTGTGACAAATACAACCTTCATGATATCCCCTATCAAGGTTTAGCAGGCATGCCCCCCCACACACACATGATACAATAATCAATTTCAAGTGAGTTGTTTATATTGTTCATATGTGCCCTTAGAAGTAAATGATAGAAAATCTGAGTGAGTACTTTGCTAGTACTGGATGGGTCATTATTTATGTTTTTACTTTAATAAGGTTTGGAAGTTGTGCAGTTGTACCTCAGAATCCTCATTTATTCCTCAATGTTTTATAAATGGCAGCACAGTGGTTTTAGGATCTGGCTGTGGGAGCCGGAGGTTGTAAGTCCAGTTCTCCTCCTGGAAGAAGAGCCAGCCTGTGTAGCCTTGAGGAAGCTGCACAGTCCTAAGATGCCCCCAGAGTGGTATGGTAAACCCCTTCTGAGTATTCTGTACTTGCAAAACCCATAAGTTAGAATTGACAGGCCATTGTTGTTGTTGTTGTTGTTGTTGTTGTTGTTGTTGTTGTTAAATCATGGCAAATGGACTTCTTTTATTGTGGGATCAGAATGCTTTGCTACTCATCCAAGATTGAAGAAGCTACTTGGATGAGTAGCAAAAAGCTTAGATTGCACAAGAAAAGAAGTCAATTTGTCATGATTAAACTCCCAGATAATCTTGCCTTGCTGACTGAAAATCCTCCTCCTCCTCCTCCTC
>JAHTLZ010000007.1:12345186-12362065 GCA_023846285.1 Phrynocephalus versicolor | reverse complement strand
CACACACACACACACACACACACACACACACACACACACACACACACCAAAGTAGCTATGCATAAGATTGCACTGTTTTTGTTTCAAATGGTTTATAGATGTGTTGCACGAAAACTCATGGAACTGAAGATTAAGCCCCAAGTTTACATTCATAGGAATGTATGGGTTGGATTCAAATCACACAGTTAACAACACATCACCGTATTCTCCCATTCTTTCTCAGTGGTGACTCCAGGATGAATTGCATGAGAGCTCCAATTGTTTGATTACCAAATTTACAGCTGTTACAAGACTCTGACACAAAGCAATTGTAGGAAACATGTGTATTTTGATAACTGATAAAATGTTCTTGAAGTTGGGGGTGTTCTCAAAAGGTCAGTGTCACTTGGCGGAGTATCTTCATTTTTATCCCTGCCTTGTAATCAGACATTTAAACAAGACTTCACTTACTGGTCTTTGGGACATTTTCAGTGTATTCATAAGATTTATAGGGTGAAAGGGGTGTGAGAAAAAAGTAAGATGGAAAAATCCTGATTCTTGAAGCAAATTTTCTAGCAGCATTCTGGGTCAGGGACTTTTAAATTTATTTTAGCAGTCCAAGAGAGTATCCCACTCAGCAGCAGCTTCTTTGCAAACGTTTTCTTCCTCTTGTTGAGGGCAAAACAAAGGCTATTGTTTTGCCACATCCATTGTGATCTCTTCTGAAAAGTATTGTCTCACCACAAAAATGCATCTGAAGGACACGACAGGTATTCCATTTATTTTTTTGTTAGATAGTTGTTGTGGACTAATGTAATACAATAATATAAACTGGAATAACTCCTCAGACGAATTGTGTGATAGTATAGTAAAAATTAGATGGTCTAAAAATGTATCTGGGGTTCCATTGATACATTCTGATATGTATCAGCTGTTCTGTCAGTCAATTAACCTGGAAAACCTCTCTAATTAAAAGTAAAGATCCATTGAAAGCCATTGAGGTGAAGTGTCTTTCTTGACACACATGGATGGGTTCAGTGGCCGCCAGTGTAAGGGTTAAAGTGTGATGTGTTCACTTAGAAGCTGTCCTCTGAAAGAAAGTTTGTCTCATTTAAGAAAGGAGGGGAGAATATGGTGAACCTTAGCATGAATGAAAGAGATTGATCTCATCAAAGCAGAATCCCCTTAGAGTTCTTTCTGGGTTTTCCATGCAGTACTGACATTATGATGAAACACTGTATTCCTCTGCCATTTTTCTTGTGAGACTGTAGGGACATAAATAGAGAAGCAAATCCTAGTTTCTTTTGTCATTATTTAGAATAATGAGGAAATGTGCAATTTTTTGGCTTCCCCCACAAGACTATGAATTTTAATTTTAATTTTCTGTTTGATCAATCTTGGAGAGATTTTTCACATTTTCAAGACTGATGTGTTGCCTTTCTGTAAATATATAACATTTAAAACTGTGACAATCCCTACCTTTTATAAAGTAGTAGTGAAGTAGTAGCAATGGACTGAGTTTTGTTTGTTTGTTTTGTCAGAGGTTGCTTTTTTAAAAAAAATTGTGATCTGTCAGCTTCATTTTTTGTGCTTGCCCTGGTGCACACGTGTGGTTTACAAGAGGTAAAGGCACTCATTTTCCTTAGAGTGTTTTTGCATAAATAGTGGAAACTGCGAAGGAAGAAATGGCTCAGTCCAGGTGAGATATTCCGTATGACTGGCCTGTCCATGTTAAAACAGCCGGTCCTGATTGAAACGGAGACAACTCTGAGATTCTTCAATTCCATACGCCTGTGAACATATTTGTATGAACTTTGTGGACCAGTCTGCTACTTTAGCCAGGCAGACACTCTCCAGAGAAGACAGTAATCCAGTTTTGGAAAATAAAACTGCTAGGACAAAACACAGACCTCTTCTGCCAGACTCCTTTCCTAGGTCTCCTCCAGAAAGTGCTTCGTTCCCAACATGGATCTCAGAAGAGTTTTTTTGACCTTTCAGGGCTCAACCCTCCTGCTAGAAGCTTCTGTAAAATATACATAGGCCACACATTGATTTTAGCTTACAGTATTTTTTGACTGAGTGATTGCAAAAGTGGGACAGGCAGAGAATGCACATCTTCCTTAACAGTTGCTTAACATTTAATAATTAAGGGCAGGCACTACAGGTGTCATGAAAGCTGAGTCTGTGAAGTGTGGGGGGAAGTGAATTTACATTCAGGACTGGCAGTAGCATGTTAACATACATTATTACATTACAAATTTGTAAAGATGTAATGATTGGGGCCTATACATTGGGAATGAATATAATGGAAATACAAATCAAGATGCAATCATATCAATCACATTTTCTGGCCTAATCTATAAAAAAAATCTGAATCTTTCCGAATGAGATGTGCATTTGAAATAAAATGCACATCTATTCACAACCCCTTTTAATTTCCACCTTTTGATTTTTCAATGTTTTAATCTATTGGGAAAATGTTTTACCTGACATTTATGTCATTTGAAAAGACTAAATATAATGGCATGTTGAAGCTACCTACAATTGAGCAACGATAGGAGCAATGATGCTATGGATCCCAAAGCATCATCCTACTGCATTCACTTATGGGGGGTTCAGCATACAGATGATTTTTCTACAAATCACTTTTTCAAACTTTCAGTTTTCCATACCAGTATTTTTAGGTTTTGCTTTGTTTCTTTGCTTACTTTGAATATGTTCATGAAATAAAATAGCTAAGCAATTTTTGTTGCATCTTTTAAAGAATTCAGGTTTTCAAAAACATTCTTTAAAAAAGCAGAAAGAAAATATTGTGATTTCTGTTTTATGCATATTTTTAAATGTTAAGTTGCTTTGGGGATACCTCTCTGCTAAAATTGAAAAATGAGCAATAACCCTATTGGGGTTTGCATAAAATTTATGTAACTTGCTGGGAACAACTATGGCTCAGTACTAAGGTTCTAGGGCCACCACTGTTGTGCAGTTGGTTGATAAGGCACATACCAAGACATGCTTTGGAAATTAGATGTAGCAAGGTATACTAATAGCATAAACTGGAAACAATAACATTTTAATTTCTGTTTTTAAAATTAGAGTTTATATACCCATGTGAATTTAAGACTGAAGTATATTAAAAGTGGAGAGAATTTGGCATCTTCAGAATATGGACCCAAAATATGTGTGCCATTTTATTCCTGCTTTTGTTTGCATGAAACCACATTAATTAAGTCTTCAAAATCAGCTACACTGGAAGTTTGGGAAATAATCATCTCAGAAGGCTTGACACTGTTTGGGTTGCCACCTTAATACCAGGCATGTCCGTCCTCCAAATTCTTTCCTAATTAGGGATTACTGCATAGCATATCCATCACCCATCTGTCAGGAAACCTGCCATCTTCTTTAAGAAATTATTGCAAACTTGTGATAGTGAAGTTGAAGCAAAAAATAATAATAATCAGGCTGAAATAACATAATATGTACTTTGTTTTTGGTGAGATGCGAATACTGCAGAGAAGTACAATGCAGTCAGTACAGCCTAAATTTAAATCCTGTACTATTTATCTGTTGGGGTTTCTTCTGTCACCTGCTGAAGAAACTAACTTAACATTCTATGTTATATCTGTTCATTCAGTTTCCCATTTCATATGGCTCGTGGACAGCTTTCGCTTCTTGCTATTGAAATTAGGCTTATCATTTCCATGTCTTGTTCCTAGAAAGAAGTGACTAATTCATGCACTATTTTTACAATATCTTATGAAAAACCAAACTGGATGGATTTTTCACACGTTTAGCTTTTCAACGGAGAGACTCCAATTAAATACAGTAGACCCTCGTATAGCAAATGGATTGCATAACAAAATCTGTACAACTTTAAAAATTCCGGATATAGGGGAAATTTGCTTAACCGAATTGTCTATGGGGCAAATCCATAGAACATAAAAATGGTCGCATTTAGGGATTACTCTGTTTTCAATGCATTCCTATGGGAAATTTGTATAAAGGAAAATTTGCTTAACAGAATTTCATTTGGAACGAATTAATTCCTTTATACAAGGTGCCATTGTAGTTATGATGGCATTACATCCAACAGCATAAATTTGGCAGTGAACTGTTGCTAACTAAAAAGTTGGTGTTTGCATTTCTTTTGCATGCCAACTAACATGACTGGTTTATAACAGGAAAATAAATGCACCCACTTTAGCCAGCAGCATTTTGCTACTGAGCTATATGCCGTTGGGTTAAACTGTGAGGCGTAGGTAACAGGATTGCGGGTGTTAAATGAACATGTAGCCCATATGGACTTTTGTACATGTAGCTCTTCATGCCTAGCACATTAAAATAGCTTGAAACTGTTCATAAAGTGGATTCTGAGTTAACTAAGCAGTAATTCAGAAAATCGCTTTTCTTAAGCTTCTTATAATTTACTTCAAAATTAATTCTAGTTAAGCCTGTGTGGAGTTTTAGCCTAGTCCTGTTTCTCAGATACATATGTAATTTTATATATTGATTTGTTTTTAGTAGAATCTGTCATAGAATCACAGAACAGTAAAGTTGGAAGGGGCTTATAAGACCAGCAAATTCAAACCCCGCCTCCCCGCTTCATGCAGGAATATAAATCAAAGATATCTGACAGGTGGTTGTCCAAATTTATCTTGAATTCCTTCAGTATTGAGCACTCACCACCTCTTAAGCAGGCTGCACTAAGTTATCCAACAACCCAAGAATATCCCATGTATCATGCCTTGACATGATTTTTGGACTATTTGTTTAGGTGCCTCCTTCCATAAGATTGGCAATCTTTTCTTAGCATCAGCCTGAGAACAAACTGTGATGCAGGTTACGATTGTTCCTCTTTTGTAAGTGGTAGATTAAACAATCAAATATAACATTTAGTTGATGCAGGATTTAGTAATAATTTTTTGGCCATATTTCCCCATGTGTAAGACTATATTTTAATCTAAAATTGTTACACTAAAAATTGAGGTTCATCTTATACGTGGAAGTAATCCAAGGAGATAACTGTGCTGTTTCAAAACTGTAATTTTGGCTTAGAAAAGTGGGGGTCATCTTATACATGGGAGCTTCTTATAGCCGGAAAAATATGGTAGCTATCACTACAAGTGATAGGTCAAAATGTACTTTGTTTCTTTCCCTTTAATTGAGGCAGTCCCCATAAAAACAAAAAGTGGTGTAGAGTAGAAGTGTGATGCCACATAAACTCTGTAGTGCTCATATTTATTATTTTAGTTTGTTTTGGGAAAGGGATTATATTGACAGCAAAAGATAGGGATTCTCTACTGTTTGGTTTTAATTTAGCTACTGTCCAAAGATTTGTTTTAAAGAGTCATGGATACGAGGATTCCCGCCACCCCCATACAATTAAGACTGTGTTTGCCCATTCTGTTTTTAAGAAGCTGTTTGTCAGACAGCTGAAACATAACTCCCATGTTGATGTGAAACACCATTACTGAGATGCTTCCCCCTGAATGATTTAAGGCTGATTTCTGAAGTGAGCTAAGTAAAATTCGGGGCTTTAAAGGAAGTTCTCCTCCATGCTTAAAAGTCAGGATGATTGCAATTTTTCACTCCATGACCTAAATCAAATTAGTTTTGCTTGCTTGACTTGTTGAATCAACGGTATTTGGTTAAGTCAGTACAGATTAACCCCCATTAATTTGGTTGGTTTACTCCATTTAGGAGAAGTGTTGTGAATCATAGATTTGGAAAATGGTTTCAAAATAATGATCTCTTTTTTTAAAAAAAAAAATCTGTATAATCAATTTAGGGTAACAACACTGGGTTTATTTTTCTTAAGACTGTGGTAATGTCTATTGAGTGATGTACTGAGTGATGTACTGAGACATGTATCTTATGAAGTTAAATAGTCATACACCTCAGTAAAGTAATGGTCAGTTAGATTTAAAAGGTCTTAAATTTGGATATGTGGTTCTTTGTTTTATGTATCTTAAATTATTGGTAATCTCATTCATTGGTTAAAATCATTTTGTGTTTTAGGACTGCAGAAGGCAAATGACAAGATTCGCCACAGGTTCTCACTGGCAATTAATGAGTCCCTAGTTGCATTTTTGGTTATGTGCCAACTCATCAAAATGGTGTGGGTCCCAAAAATCCTTCGTAGTTAGCAACAATAAGCTGCAGCAAGTTACGCCATATGCCTTCTGTGGGCATTACTAAGCCAAACAGTTCTGGTTACTACATCAATGTAACACATGGCAGGAATGCAAAACAGCAGGTCCTCTGGGAGGAACAGGTATAGGGGGAAAAAGTTAAATTGAGACATAGTGACTGACACAAGGTCATCCAGAATGCTTCAAAACTATCAGGGCAGAACTGATAGAAGATTGATAGAAGATAGAAGATTGGTTTTACATTTGCTACCTTCCAGTAGTCTGGCACAACACCTGATTTGAGGGAAAGATTATATATTTTGGCTAGGACCTCAGCAATTTCATCTCTAAGTTCCTTGAGAACTTGTGGATGGATGCCATCTGGTCCTGGGGATTTGTTAGCATTTAGTTTACAAAGACATGCAAGGACTTCCTCCCTGCTTTTTTCTAACTGGCTTAATTCTTCGGTTTCCCTCCCTACAAAAATAGGCTCTGTTTGGGGCATGTGGTCTCTGTCTTCTTCAGTGAATACTGAAACAAAGAATTCATTAAGTCTCTCTGCAATCTCTCTTTCCTCTTTAATTATCCCTTCCATTTTTATCTAATGGTCCAAATGGCCTTCCTAGTTGGGTTCTTACTTCTAATGTACTTAAAGAAGTCCTTGTTAGTACTTTGAGTGTTTTTAGCTATACGCTCCTCCAAGTGTTGCTTTGCTTTCCTGATTGTTGCCTTGAATTTGTTCTGCCAGATTTTATGTTTCTGCCTGTTGTCCTCAATTGGACAAGCCTTCCATCTTCTAAACGAGCTCTTCTTGCTTTTTATCACTTCCTGAACAACTCCTGTAAGCCACATTGCAGTCCTCTTGGACCTGGCAGTGCCCTTTTTCATTTTGGGTATGCATTCCAATTTGGCCTTGGTTATTGTTTTTGTGAGCAGCCTCCATGCCTCTTGGAGTGTTTGGACTTTCTCATTTTTCTCTTTCAGCTTCTTTTTTACTAGTTTCCTCACTTTTGGGAAATTTCCTTTTTGAAAATTTGAGGTCTCTGTGTTAGATTTTATCAGTGATTTGCAGTCTCTGATTAAGTTGAAAGTAATTGTGTTGTAATCACTATTGGATCAGTCATATTAACATTTTGCACCAAATCCTGTGTATTACTCAGGATCAAGTTTGGGATTCTTATACCTCTAGTTGGGTCTTCAACCATCTGTTCCAGGGGACAATCATTTAGCATAACTAAGAACTTTATCACTTTCTCATGTGCTGAACAACAGTTCACCCAATCTATGTGAGAGTAATTGAAGCCCCCCATTATAACCAGGTTTCCCTTCTTGGATGCCTCCTTTACATTCTCCAACTGTCAGTCTCCCTCAGAGGCTTGAGTCAGAGGCCAATAGCATATGCCTACTGTTAGACCATCCTTGTGGCCTGCTACTCTTACCCACAGAGTTTCTAATGGTGACTTCAAATCACCTAGATTTTCCAACTCGTACGATTTTATCACTTCTTTGAACTACAATGATACATTACCTCCTGTTTGCCCCTTCCTGTCCTTCCTCTATAGTTTGTAGCTTGGGATAACTGTATTGCATTGGTTATCATCCATCCACCAGGTTTCAATGATGCCAATAATATCAAACTTTTTATCAATTGCTAAGTATTCCAGCTCCCCTATTTTGTTCCGGAGGCTTCTGGCATTTGCATACAAGTACTTATATATGCTTTTCTGATGCAGTCTTTTGAGTCCAGTTGCATCAATAGACTGCCTCTTGCATCCTTCTGCTGGAGTGCTCACTACTCACTTATACACATTCCTGAACTGGATGCTTGTTATCACATGCCACTTATCAATTTAAAAGCTGCTCTGCAGTTTTTTTGATGATGAGTGCCAGCAATCTGGTCCCATCATGGTTCAAGTGCAACCCATCCCTCTCGAGCAGGTTTGGCTTGTCCAAAAATGTTCTCCAGTTCCTGAGAAATCTGAAGCCCTCATCTCAACACCATTGCCTCATCCACACATTGAGGCTGCTGAGCTCTGCCTGTCTGGTGGGTCCTGCAAGAGGAACAGGCAGCACTTCTGAAAATGGTACCTTGGAAGTCTGTGACTTCAGTCTTCTTCCTAGCAATCTGAATTTGGCTTCCAGGACTGACCACTTTGCCTTCCCACTATCATTGGTACCAACGTGTACAATGACAACTGGCTCAATCCCAATTCTCTCTAACAAACTGTCTAGATTTCTCGTGATGTCTGGAACCTTTGCACCTAGCAGGCAAGTCACCATATGGTTATCATGTGCATCACAAATCCACCCCTCTGTATTTCTAATAACTGAATCACCTAGTACAAGGAGCCTCTCTCCTGCAGCCTGTTCATCTACATGCACCTTATCAACTCTTTTAAGGGAGAGGTCTTCAGTTTGTTCCTGTTGTTTGTCTTACTGTATCACATCAAGTGTGATGCAGGAGAGATCCTCAGGTGGAACCAGTTGTTCTTCTGTGCATTCCTCATGAGATGTAATGAGGGAAAGAGCCTCAAGTTGATTCTGTAATTTTAGACTCTCAAAGCGATCCCTTGGTCTTCTACTTCTTCGAGTCGCATTCCTCCATGCATCAACCTCCTGAGTTAGTGAAGTGACTTCTTCCTCAGAAGTGTGCCCTGTCTCTTCTTTGTCCAGGACTCTGCTCTGCTTTGTCAAGCTCGTTAATTTGTTGCTGGTTAGATATGTGGGCCTCTAGCTGCTGGACCTTCTCTTCTAGTAGTGCAACCAACTTGCACTTGCTGCAAGTGTAGTTCTCCACACTCTTTGGCAAGATGACAAACATGGCACAAGTGTTGCAAGTAACTACAGCTGTTCCCTGTGAGTCCATTTTAATGAGTGCAATATTCTAGGCATCAAAAATTAACACTTTTACTACCTTTCTATCTATTAAGACTATTTTCTTCATTTGTTGATTATTGAAATCTAATGGCACATGGGCATCTAAAGCAGCTCTACTCCAACTGCAAGCACCCCAGAAACTTACCAGTGCTTACTTGCTCCTGTTTGTTTGGCTCTCATCAGCAGCAGATGATTATTTATTTATTTATTAGTTTTCACTGCTCACAGCAGTTATTTAAAGGTAAAATTCCACTGCCTCAATCACTTTTAAGCACAGGAAGTAGTTAGAAGCTCCGCTCCCTCAGCTGTGTGCTCTGTGTGCTTGCTCTATTGTTCTACAAGCCTCTTCTCTTTCTGCTGCTCTTCAAGAAGAGAACGTGGAACCTGTTGGATCAGTTATTTAAAGATAAAACTCCACACCCTCAATCACTGTAAGCACAGGATGAACTCAGAAGCTCTACCACTTGGCTGTGTGCTCACTGTATTGTTCTGTAAGCCTCCTCTCTTTATGTTGATCTGCAAGAAAAGAACTTGGAAGCTGCTGATAACAGTTATTTAAAGGTAAAGCTCCACCCCTCAATCACTGTAAGCACAGGAAGTAGTCAGAAGTTCTACCCCCTTGGCCTTGTGCTCGCTCTATTGTTCTGCAAGCCTCCTCTCTTTCTGCTGCTCTATAAGAAAAGAACTTGCCATTTAAGGTAGGTTGGCAGTGCCTTTGCTACTGTTTACTGGCTTGCCTGAGATCAGCGATCGCTATATAAATGTCGCCAATGCTGAAATGTAGTGGTAGAGTCAATAAGCTGGACAAATTGTACAACAGTTAAAGAGTGTGAGTGGCACATGTTTAACAATATATGGATATATGTATATGTAATTATGTTGCCTACATTTGAAGCAGTGCAAAATGGCAACCTTATCAAAAGCTTTGACACAGCCTTTAGTAAGTCCCCAACCATTCTACCTATTTTTTCTCACCAATCATTACCTTGCTATCAAAAAAGATTAGCCGTAGGATGCGCTATTCATTTCAGAAGCTACCAGTTCTGAAATGACATACAGGAGCCCAGCTGGTGTTCAGAAGCCTCCAAAACACATCCCTAGCCATTAGCTGCCTAGGTGTCCTAAGTACATCCAATCTCACCTGATTTCATAAGCTAAGTAGGGTTGGCCCTGGTTAGTACTTGGATGGGAGACCATCAGGGAATACCAGGTGCCTGGAGTAAGAATTGGCAAACCACTCCCGTATTCCTGCCAAGAAAACTCCATGGACATGGGGTCACAAAGAGTCAATCACGGCTGTAATCTCTCTCTCTCTCTCTCTCACTCACTCACTCACAGTATGAGTTCTAGGCCTAGGAAGGAATTTTCTCCCTCATTTTGTCAGGTTCAAAAACAATGTTCCCTCTTAAGCAAAATGTTGAATTTTTGACAAGGACAGTCGTGTCTGATTTCTTTTTTGAAACAAATTAAAATAACTTCTGTAACATTTCTACTCCCCTCCCAAAAAAGCCATCTGTGTATTTACACATATATATTTGTAAGATTTATAAATCTTTGTATAATAAAAAAAACCCAAGGAGTATCAAACATCAACAAAACAGCTTAAAAAGGCAGAAGGAGCATTAGAACCATGTAGAATGGAAGTTTGAAAAAGCATGATATTTGGCTGAGAGGGCCTGGTTGATCCTTGTCAAGTGATCGTGGACACTCAGTACACCTGAAAATGACCAGATTTAATTTTTATCTACTCTGCAGCAGCAGGCAGAGAGATACATGAACAGAGCTGTCAGGCAAGCTCACATGGAAGGAATAACTGATAGTCATGGCTGCTGGTGTTTTTGTTAGTTTTGTTTGTTTGTTTTTTAGTCCAGAATATAATTTTTAAAACTCTGATCTCAGCTGCTGATGTGCAGTCATAATATAGGCACTTCTGAAAATTCTAAAATGTCTGTCTCTTTTACATGCTCTTTATGTATTCTAAGGAGGATGAAGTTTTCAGGCAGTCTGGCAAAAGAGAGGCATCTCTTATTTAAGGTGAAATGAAATAGCTGTGTAATTCCTTTGGCGTGAACAATCATTTCTGCTCAAATTTACCATTACATTGTTTTAAACTAAGGAAACAACATGTCATCTGGGGAAGAACAATAAGCCCAAGTAAAACACACTCACTCAAATGTTGTTCACTGAATGGGGACTTGCCCATTTCCTGCTTTGAGAGTCAGTATGTTTTAAATGGGGGAGAATGGGATACTGTGTCTTGTACTGCTAGTTATTCATAAGATCAAAGCATTCCTTCTCTGCTTTGTTGCTGTTGACATGGCTTCTTATTTCACCTTCTCCTGCTGTTATGGACCTTTGGACTCTGTACAAGCTCCTATTCCACCCACCCACCCAAACACAATGATGCTGGTAGGTATGATATAAGGAATGATATGGGGGAGGAAGAGAAGGTGACAGGCCCCCCACCCTACCCCCAATAGTTGCTACTAGCAATGAATGTTTTTAGGATTGATGTTCAGATGTTTCAGATTGATGCTTGGAGTGGAAGCTGCAGGTTTACCTCATGAAAAAAGACAAATGTCTTACAGGTTAAAGTTTGTCAGCAGAAAAAAAGACCATGAAAAAAGGCCTGGGGTTTTCCACATTGGTGGACATAATGCACATTAAAAACACACATAATTTTATTTTTGAAAACAACTCTTCCAAAGCTGCTTTGGGATTAATGTAAAGATTGAGCGGTAGAGATGGGCACGAAATGAACAATTTTTCGTTTCTGTTTCCTTTTTTGTTTCATTACGTAACGAAACGACAAACGAATTTTGTCTCTAAAATGAAATTAAACGAACAGAAACACCAGAAATTTTATCGTCTGTTTCGTTTTTGTTACAGCTATACATTGAACTGCTTTAAATGCCAAAAAATCACAAAAAATTGAAATAAATGGTAACGTAATGGTAACGAAACAAACGAAAATGAAAATGAATTTTTTGCAAAAATTAGCGAAAAATGGAAACAACTGAAACAGACCCCTTAAACGACAAACGACAAACGAAACACCATTTTTTAATTTGTGCCCATCTCTATTGAGCAGTTTAAAAAAAATATTCTAAAGATGAACACTAATAGCAATTTCAGTGAACAGCTTTCCAAAAGTTGAACATCTGCACAACAATACAGTAAATGAGAGTGTTTTAGATAGTGGGAAGGTATCATGGGCCCTCATGCAGGTACACTGCATTTTGTATGGATAACAATCCAAGTAATGGGGGTTCTAGCTTATTAACCTTTTGAAATAGGAAAGCAGTTGCATGCAACTAATACTGAGAGGAGAGAAAACATTTGCATAGGATAATTTCTGGTTCTTGCCTTTTAAAAACAAGATTTATTGATTGGTCTTCAATATAATAATGTTTCATCTGCTCTTCTTGGAACAGTCATATCAGACTATGTTCCATTTATAACCCCAAAAGGAAATTAATTGGAAATTGGAACAAGTTCCATTTCATGATAATAAACCCACCCTTGTAGTCTGAAGTAATAGTGGCAAGTCCAATTTATATATAAAATATGCAGCTATTATGGGACACAGAGGGCAGAAAGATGGGGAAAATCACTGTTAAAATGAAAACATTTCTATCTTATGAAACCCATGGCAATGCTCAGGTATCCATCCGGCTAAGAATGTTTGTGTTTACTTGGACTGTAATTTAAAACACAATGCAATCTTGTTCTATTACTGTATCCACGTGACTGATTTGAAATCTTGCACAGAACTCTATTTAAGAATGACTTTTTATATAGTACTTGAAATTACTGTACCAATATAGAGTCACATGCATCACCTTCACTAATTTGACTTTTTTTCTCTTCTTGAATTGAATGCTTTTCCTTAGCATTCAGTAATATCATTCATCCATTTCTGATGAATAATATTGAAATTTCTGTCTTTGGACCTGTTTTTCAAAGAAGCTGCTGCATTTCTTTGGCTCAGTAAGCAGAAGGAAAAGAAAAGGAATAAAATATTATGGTGCCTAACATGTTTCTTTTGTGTGAGCTTTAATTGATTAGGACCCTCTTCCTTGAGTGCAAAGGATAAGGCACTTAGGCCACATAACTGTATGCACAGTGAACATGCTTCTATGGATGGAGGCCAAATATAGAAATACGTATATGGGCACAGGTAATGAACTTCCAAAGGGTTGATTACATAAAGAATATGGCAACAGGTTCAGTAACAAAAGAGGAATGGATTTCTTTGGATGGTTTCAAAGGATAGTGGCTTTCAAAATCATTGTGATAGCATCAGGATTATTCTAACGTGGTAGAATTGCTATAACAATAGTGTACACTTATAGAGAGCAATACATACTTAAGTCAGTTCAGTTAGCACATTTCAGCTGCTTTCTGATTCTTAGAACTAGGGTGACATACGACAGGTACCTTTCACTGTGTTAAATGGACAAAGAGATATTTCGTATCCACATTGCTGATTTTAAGTACATGAGCAATGGATGTTTTGTTGTTCTAGATTAATTAATATATAATTCTTATTTTCTTCCATGTCTGATATCTGGAGATATTACTTGGAGTCTTCAAAAATAAATAAAAGGCAAATGTTGTACTAATGTATACCCAGCTTGCTAGGGAAAAGGGTGGTGCATATGAAGCCTGCATAATTAAATTGTAAACCACCCAGTCAGTGTTTTAAGCACTGTAGGGAGTACATAAGCAGTGCACTTTGGTTTTTGCTTTGTATGTTGCAAAAATGTCCAGAGAGTGAGAAAAAAGGCAGTAAAAAAATTAAGAGGCTTTCTTAAACAACAGTGCTGAATGTTTCTTATTGTGTGATCATGATTAACAGCTTCTTGCAAAGATTTTATGTGTTAATTGCTCTGAAATAAATCCTGAGTGCACGTTCCATGCTTGTACTTCCTAACACAAATTAGGTTCTGTGCCTGGCTCTCATGAGTATGCTCTGAAAGGCTATAAGAAATCCACCCTTTTATCAATCTGTAACTAGATCCTGGCTGTGCTAAAGGCATTAAGTATGATAAAATCCACTTACATGATCTTGAGTATTTGCCCAGTAAGTTTTTTTTCCCCCGTGAAGTGGGAGCAATTACTCCATACCGCCCATATTGCAGGGCTAAATCAGTTTCATACAAGACCGCATTACTACTGTAATTAACACTGTTTAAGTACCTGAGGGAGACAACTTCATGCAGATTGTTCTGTAGCTGAATTGTTGGTTCTAAGTCCACCTACAACATGCTAAACAAATTAGCATGAAGGGCTGTGTTTAAGAATTCAAATGCAGTTAAAGGGCTTTGCTGCTTTCCAGTCACATCTGGCTCAATGATGTCATTTCTGGGCTTAGAGAGATAGCCATTAACTATGATCTACTTGACTTATAAACAGAGGGCTTCCTTTCTTGGAGCAATGTGAATGCTTTACATATAATTGTGCAATTAACTTTATATAACACAGACATCTTCCAGGCCCCCCACATCGATTCAAAGCTGTAGGGTAACCAACAGGATTAACCTCACACAATGCACGATCATGAGAGAAAAGAGGGAACTCAATTTCACAAGGTGTTTAGAGTTATACCTTAGAAAACCTACATCCTGAACTTGGCATGAGCTGAAAGAATCTCCCTTCCTGAGAAGCTAGCAATCCCCTACTCTCCAGGAATATAAACACTTCATCACTGCTGTGAATGGCAGGAATATAGAATCAGTGAGACTTTCAGTGCCTTGTGATGGGAAAGCTTGACATTTCTGTTGTAAAATATAGCCTACAAAAAGAGTTTGAGATTTTTTTTTCTCTGTGTGTCTAGGTTGTTTATGAATGATAGCAAGTTCTGTAAGAAGTGAAAAATTCTTGGATTTCTTCATGTGATAATCAAACAGCATCCACCCAATTTTTCAGATTTAATCCTGTACACTCATCAGTGCTTTAATAACAAGGCAGCAAACCTAACCTGGTTACCTGGACTGGTAGACTAATGCTACAAATTGGATTCTGAATGTAGTTTATTTTAAATTTAATCTAATGTATATATTACACCATTTACGTACTGTTTTCATGTTAAAATACCATGATCTAGCTAGTTAGTAGAGATGGTGACAATTTTTTTTAAAATAGTAATTTGTCATAATTTGTGATTCAACAGGACTGAAAAATTGACAAAATGACAAATCAGTTTCCAGTGATGAACTGAGGAAATCAATGAATTGATTTGTCGCTCATTTAAAATGCTATAAACATCTTCCCTGGCATCTAGAGGCCCCAAAGTTCAGGGATACTTCCTCTGACTGTCCTCTACAAGCCCTGATTTGGTGAGGATTAGGTTTCAGAGTCTATATACCCCCGAATAGGGCCTGCAAAGGGAAGTGCCCCCCCCCAAGAACCTAGAGATAACAATCTTGCAGAGATGCTTCTCCCAACACACCTCTACAATACCTCTAAGTTTGTGGAAGATTATACCACTTGTATCCCCACTTTAGCAACTGGGTTGGGAAAACCCAATCCCTCCAAATTTGGTGTCTTTAGGTGCCTTTGGGGCTATTTTATAGCCTGGCATCGTAACAAAACAAAAATTGGCAATTATTTATGAATTTATATTCATCAGAGAATCAATTTGTGATGAAAATGAATCAACAGATTTGATGAACTGTCTGGAAAAAATATCGATTTGTTTTTCAGTTCATCCTCATCTCTACTGGTTAGCTATCAACTGGAAGGTTTTTAAGTGTTCCAGTCCTGTACATGTTGATTAAGGGTTTTTTTTTTTGGGGGGGGGTGGATTATTCATGTTCTTATTTTAAATAGAAATATAAGGTTTTCAAATAAAACATATGGCATTAGAGAGGCACAGAAGCTCACAAAGAACAGGCAACACAATAGTAGTCAATGCATTCCAGTTTGAGAACTGCTGATCTATAAATTGTGCTGATATGAAAATATTATATTGCAATGAACGTGCTTTTTGGTATAATTTTAAAACAAATATAAGATCAAAGATTGGTCTTCTTCTACATTCTCCAGTCACTTGCTAGTCTTGGTTCCAGCATCTTTGTCTCAGTTAAGTATACTTTATTGAAGTGGTACTCAAACTGAATGCCAAATCGGTGTGTTGCATTAATCTATAGCTCAAATACTCTCTATATTTGAGGTTTTATGTCATCTCTGAAACTAGCCAAATCTGTGTGAAATCAAACATCTGGATTTGTAAATTTCAGGGCCAAATTCCAATTTGATAGCTACATGGAATTTCAGTGACCTGGATTAATTTATGAGTACTTAAACCAGGTGTCATTTTGAAGTTCATAGTTTAGCCACCCACCACTAATAAATCTTCAGCCTCGAAATGTGATCAGTTTGGTATTTGGTAGGTCCATAAATAAGACGGTACCAGCAAATGTCACTTAACTAGGAACTGAATTTTCAATATGGATTTCATTCAAGGAAAACTCATGATGAAAAACATGAATCAAAAATGTGGGACTGTATATACCCAGGATTTATAGGATATGAGATAAATTAGGTGATCATCTGTCAGTTCATACTGTCCCAATGCCAAAGCTCTTCTCTTACTGTAGGCTAGCTCATAAAGCCTCATGGTGTCTCACTGTAGCACATATGTTTTGCCATCTCTCTGAATAAGCAAATACTAGTTTCAGTTGCTCCCACATTAATTTTTTTCTAAATCTCAAGTTCCTTCTGTCCCTCATGTAAAGTACTGTATAGTGCATTTTGGTTATATAGTATTTGTATGCAGAAGTTGCCAGACTATATTCTTGGCCATCAGGGATGGCCAAATTCAGTGAACATGTTTATTCCTGAATACCTTCAACTAGACATGGGCACGACTTGGCGAAATTCTCGTTTCC